>CM035435.1:59399667-59412167 GCA_020310875.1 Ceratopteris richardii
TTAGAAGCCAAGTGTCATTAAGGTAGATGTGTAGAGAGTCATCTTCACGAGTTAGCGTTGAGCCTTTCTCTGATTTCTCTCAGTCTAATCATGTGGATCAGAAATCCTTTTGTACACATCTAGTTTGGAAGTTAATGAAGCTATGTTCAAAGTTTCATGGTCTAATTCCTTTCATGTTGTGAGTATGATCAATAGGAACATGTATATGTAAAGTCTGCAGAAAAATCTCTCAGAGTCGCGCGTTTTTTTGTGTCAATGTTTTGCTTAGATCTCAGTGCACAGTGTAAAGTTTTTTATGAATAAGCATTCAAAATCTAAGTTAGAAGGTAAGGAAGATATGGCTAAAAGCATTTAGCAAAACGGGATCTGTGCTATGAGAAATCAACCTTAGAAGTTACCTATGTCAAAGTCGCTTATTCAAGAAGACAATTTCTGACATACTTTTGATCTTAAGGATCAAATTGAAGTTTTAATGATTCTTTTGAAGGACTAATGGTTGATATGATTGCTTGGAGGTGTGTATATCATTAGATTGAACAAATCTGAAGATATGTGCAGGTAATGAAGTCAATCTTTGAAGCAGACTTCTTGAAGAAGAAAAATTCTCACTCAAAGAATTGTTCATGAATGATTTGGTAAATCAAAGTAACATTTGTGTAAAGTTTGGTCTATAACTGATATAGAGGTGCTCTTAGATCAGTATAGATCAAGCCTTTGGAGATTAAGAGGTCTCCAACAGTGGTATCAGAGCTGAATGCTGCCACTGTACCAGATCCATTTCCTCTCCCCTTTCTGGACACAATGCTCGACAGGGTGGCAAGGCACGAGATGTATTCATTTCTGGATGGATACAGTGGCTATAATCAAGTGAGGATGGAAGAACAGGACATACCTAAAACAACTTTTATCATGAACTGGGGTGTTTATGCTTGTATGGTAATGTGGTTTGGGTTAAGGAATGCTCCAAGTACGTTTCAACGATGTATGCAAGAAGTTTTTTCACCCTACTTGACTACTTTTATGCAAGTATATTTGGACGAATTTTCCTTATTTGGTAAGACTGCAGCGCACTTGTATCATTTACGGTGCTGCTTTGAAAAATGTCGCGAATACCGATTATGCTTGAATCCGACAAAGTCTCTTTTTGCGGCCTCTTGTGGCAAACTACTCGGGCATATTATCTCTGCACAAGGGATACAAGTTGATCCGGATAAAGTCGCAGCCGTGTTGGAGGCACTAGTCCCTACGACACCGAAAGAAGTTATACGCTTTCTGGGCCAAATCCGGTGGCATGGCAGACATTTACGGTGGTTAGCTCATTTAGTGACACCACTTAATCGGCTTATGACTAGCGCTCCACGGCAGTACGAATGGACTCCAGAGTGCCAAAATGCATTTGATCGTTTAAAGGTGTTATTGACGCAGGCCCCAATTTTGCAACCACCTGATGGGGACCGTCCTTTCCATTTCTTTGTGGATGCATCGGACATAGCTAGCGGTAGTGTACTCATGCAACAAACTGACAAATGGTTTCGGCCTATATATTATGCAAGTCGCCGATTAGCCCCTGCTGAAAGAAACTATTCAGTGACCGAAAGAGAATGTCTCGGGTTGGTGTACTCTGTGAAGAAGTTTTGCCATTATTTGTTGGGCCGAAAGTTTACCTTCCACGTGGATCATGCCGCACTTGTGTATTTTGTCTGGCGGCAATATTTAGGTGGTCGCTTGGCTCGATGGGTTTTATTATTACAGGAGTTCAACTATGAAGTTGTTCATCGACCTAGCACAGCACATGCCTTGGCAGATTTTCTATCTCGGTTGGATTCCGGTGAAGCTCCAATGGGGGTTGATGACACTACACCAGCAATTTACGCTATTGTGCCAAATATTGAAGAATCTACAGAACCTCTTGTCCCCCCTACATACTACGATATGTTACTAACTTTTCTAACTGATGGGTGTCTTCCTCCTCAAACTTCCTTTGCTCTACGGCGGAAATTTGCAGTTTACAATCGCGGATTCTGGTTGATTGTAGGTCAACTGTACTATCTGGACCATACTGGTGTTTTACTTCAATGTATCCCACCACATGAAGCAAAATCGGTTATTGCTATGGCTCATTCATTACTGTTGGTGCAAGACAAGCCTACACACATTGGCTTGAACACTTGGAAAAATTGGTTTGGAACCCATGAAGGATATCTCTATGAGAAGCAAGAACCATAGGAACCTAGTCCTATGTGATATTATCTTTTACCCCTAGTAAAAGTCTTTATGACTTGGCATCTCTTGTAATCACTTACCTACCTCATAAGTCGTGGAAATTTGAATGTTGTAATGGAGAGAATATCTCCCTACTTTTAGAGGAGAGATTCTAGGGAGCCTTAGTTTGAATTTCAAATTCAAATGAAGAGCAAACTCCTATAAAAGTTGAAGAAGAAAAGTCGCGGGTTCACTCACTCTCTAGCTCACTCCCCGAGGCATATTTTCATTGTAACTGAGTGTGTGTTAGTGCTACTCCATAGCCTACACCACCACACCTCAATTAGCTATGCTTGTCAAGCTAATGAGATTGTACAAACACATTTATCAATAGAAGTATGCATTCATCATCTCTGTTTTGTCTGAGTTCCCTACTCCAAGTCTGTCAACTTCAAAAGAGCATATCTCAGGATCTACTGAACCAAATCAAGAGTTCTATAGCTCATTGGAACCAGCTCAAGGTCTACTACAAGCATACAAAATCTCAGAGGATTTCATTCAGCCATTTGAGAGAAATCCGATTCGAAGTGCACACTGGTCTGTGTCTGCAGAGTTCCTAAAAAGTCGGGGGTGATTATAATTTTGCTAAACTTATTTCTCAGTGCATAGTTTATCAATTGAAGTGATTCCACTTGTGATTGGTAGCTTACTAAGGTACTTTAATACTCCCAAAAGGAATTGTTCCAATTTTAAGTGTGCTGGACACACTGAGTAAAAGTCTGAGCAGGTATCACTACAGGAATAGAAAGTTTTCCTTGTTTTTGAAGTACCAAGTTATCTGTTTTGGTTTGACCATTACCCAAACCATTTCCAAAGTACATATATGGTTTATTTATGTCATTTGGAAGCTAAGCTAGTGTACTAAGCATATCTGAAGAGGAAAGAGGGCAGGTGTGAAGCAGGTTTTGCAGCACCAACTGATTTCCTGAGTGCATCCATCCATCACTCTCAACAATTACCCTCAGGCGGACATTTCACAGCTGATGTTACTCACCGTAAAATTCTTCAAAGTGGGCTTTGGTGGCCTACAATGTATAAAAATGTGACTCAGTTTTTGCAGTAGTGCGATACCTGTCAACGGTCTGGACAACCATTACAACGGCACTTCTTTCCCCTTCAACATGTCTTACCTCTGGAACCCTTCCAGAAGTGGGGTCTAGATTTTATCAGTCCAATGACACCCCCAGCTGCTCTCACCAACAGCCGCTATATCTTGACTTGTATCGATTATGCCACTCGGTGGGCGGAGGCTTGGGCATTACGGTCGACCACAACAGTTTCGGTGGCCAAATGCCTGATGAAGGATGTTTTTCCTCGTTATGGGTTGCCTCTGGAAATCGTTACGGACCAAGGTACACACTTTGCTAACCACTTAATGCAAGTATTGACCGAAACATTTCAAATTGTCCACAAATTCAGCGCGCCTTATTATCCCCGTGCCAATGGTCTGGCGGAGAGTACCAATAAGACTTTGTTGTCTATGCTCCATAAATTGCTTTTGGAATGTCCGAAACGATGGGACCAGTTACTACCTGCAGTTCTGTGGGCTTACCGGACTACGTACAAGGTAGCTATTGGCATGACCCCGTTCAAACTAGCTTATGGATTGGAAGCTATTGCACCGATGGAAATAGTAGTGCCGAGTATACGCATTGCCTTAGCTCAAAAATTGCTACCTGAAGAATCCTTGTCATTTTGGTTGGATACACTCAGATCATTGGATGAACAACGCTAGGAAAGTTTCCTGGTACTTTAAGAAGTTCAGCTTTGTCAAGCTTGTACCCATGATCATTTCCTCAAGACCCCTGTGTTTACAGTGGGGCAACTGGTGTTATTCTACAATGCTAAAGCAAATCGGTCTGCTGGAAAATTTAAATTACGGTGGTTCGGTCCATACCAAATTGTTGAGCAGGTGGGACCCGCTACTTTTAGGTTGGCCACCTTAACCGGAGTTCCCCTTTTGAAAGTGATTAATGGATCTAACCTTCGCCCCTATTAGAAATCGGCCGATAACCAATGATGTGTCCCTTGTCTTTTTCACGTGTCATTTGTTTATTTCTTTTCCCACATTTTGGTTGACCACTAACCGTAATCTCCTCGTTATGGTATCTAAATATGATTAATCGCCGCCCTGTGTTACTGTTTCTGTTTCTGCATGCATGCCGAAATTATGAAGGGTATCATTTCAATACCGCATGATGATTAGGGTTTTCGATCGCTTCATGATGCCCATGTGTCTACTTAACCTTGTTTCTTTTACTGCTAATCGTTACTGCGTTTGTGTGCTTGTGCGTGTTCGTTGTCGTCTGTATTCTTGTGCTTACTTGTGTGCGCCATGGAAGCTTTAGCGAATGTCGTTACTTTCCGTGCAGGACTCACTCCTGAAGTAAGTGAGTACTTGCGCACTCGCGGTTTGTTGAATTTTGCTGAATTGCCATGGCATTCAGTGGAATGTCAGCCATTTTATGCGCAAATCATTGCTACCATCGCCTCTACACCTGCTACAGAGTAGTGTTGGCCCATCGCTTGCTTCCCATCCCGCGTTGTTATCACTTTAGCTTCGTTTGCTGAAGCTTTCCGCCTCCCCATGGAAGGGTTGGAGAATGGTCCACTCCTTCCTGTAGCCACCATGAAAGAGTTGTTTCCCCGGCACTCATCTAATGAGTATGCCATTTTGTGTAGACCCAAACCAGAACGCACTGCTCTGCAGTTTTTAGTTGCTATTTTGAATTTGCAAAAACGCACTTATGGTATCTCGCGCCCCTTCTATTCGATGATCGACATGGCTTCTCGCGAGTCTATCAATTTTGCTTCTTTTTATTTTTGGCGCATTCACCGTGAATGTGTCGCGGTTATCAAATAGGTCAATAAGGGTGACCTTCCGCGTTCTTGTCTTCCCCATATCCTCACTTTTCTCTTTCCAGTAATCCAAGCCACGCAACTGCCTCCAACCGCTCCCATCTTGTTCCATGAAGAATCTGTTCAAGTGCTCGAGGACACAGAGGATGATGATGAGGATCTCTTCCAACTTCTTCGCCGGAAACGCAGACATATAAGTCCTTCTAAAAGCTAGGTGCAGGGAACAAAGGCTGGTAATGAAGAAGAAGTCTTCCACGACACCGCTACATCCATTCATGTCGAATCTTCTGATCATTCTTCTCCAAATAAGCAGCAAGAACAAGATGCCCACACTGAAGACTCTGACGAAGTTTCTACTCGGGAGGATTCTCCTCTACAAAATCAAGACTCTGTGAAGGATATTGTTGTTGACATTTTAAATGACGTGCTTGCTCTGATTGATGCCGTCATCGATAAGGTTGAGGCATCAAAGCAGAATACCACCGGCCTCATTTTGATGCCAATTATTCCACCTCCTCCACCCATGAACACTGTAGAGCCCATTGTCCCCGTCGAGCCTGTTGTTCCCGATGCACCCGCTACTTCTTCGTCTTCTCCCAATTACTCTCCAACACCTTCCCCTCACCTATTATCAGCCTCTTCATCTCAGCCACTTCCTCCTCTTCCTCTTCCGGCTCCAATGTTTAATGAATTAGAATCGATGGGTCGACTCTTGATCCAATTTTCTCAGCAGTTACCTATGCAAATGAAGCAGGCAACCGATAATATTCGACATGAACTACAACACAAAGTGGATATTATAGAAGCAGATATTGCCCCATTACAAGAAGAAGCAAATGCAGCTAAGGCCAAAAACCATGCTTTGCAGGTTCAAATTCAGCAACTTCAAGCTCGGCTTACAGAGCAGGATAATCTCATTGCTCAAAGAGATGCAACATTGGTTGAGTTAAAAGCGAAGGATGTTCTTTTAATTGCTCGTGATGAAGAAATCTGTTGGTGCAGGGCAATCAACCATTGAAGTTTTCAAAGTCAAGGACTGAAGAAAAGACAAACTTATGAAGCATGGAAGAAGTTCATATTCAGAAGATAAAGAATTGTACACATATGTACATTAATTTAGAGCCAGCTCACTTATATCTTTGTATAGACATGAGCTTGTAAGTTTTTTTTCTATATATATAAAGGAAAAATGTCGGGGCAAAGTGTGAGAGAATGTAGAGCATGAGAATTGAGTAGAATTAGATGTCATTAGACACTTATGAAGAGATTAGAATAGCTCTCTGATCCAGATGTAATTGTTCTCTAGAAATGAAGAGAAGTTGCGCCCAATGTTTCTGTGCATTCTCCTTCTGTGCTTGATCATTTCAAGAATCCTTTTGTAGATGTCTAAGTCCATAGTTAACGAGTCTATGGCTACAGCTTGAGAGCCTAATTGTAAACAGGCTGTGAGAATTATGTGTAGGAACATTCATATGTGAAGAAGTGTTCACTGGTTCCTGAAACAGGCCCAAAATTCAAAGTCAATGTTTTGATTAGTTCTCCCTCTACAGTTTAAAGTTTTGAGCAAGCAAGCACCTCATCTTTAAGTTGGAAGGTAAGCTACTTGTGGCTAAAAGCATTTGCTTAAACGGGTTCTAGTTTTGGAGAACCATGTCTTAGAAGTTGCAGGTGTCAAAGTCGACTCTACAGAGAGACATGTTTAGACATAGGTAACTTGTTGAGTTCATTTCTCAAGTTATACTAAATGTTTTGGAGTAATTCAGCTTGGAGGAGGTGTGCAAACTATAGACAACACCTTGTGCAAAGTTTTATCAAAAACTTTACACATTTGCTTAGTCAATGAGAAAGATATGTGCAGCAGACTTTCTGTAGAATCATCCTCTTCACAGATTTTTCAAAATCTTTATAATTGATCATTGATCTTATAAATTGATGAAGGTTTTGACTTACTCTTGATATAGAGGTGTTCTAAATTGAAGAGTAGGTTGTTCTTTTGGAGTTTAACACACTCCATCAGTGGTATCAGAGCAGGAAGTATCAGAATTAAAGAAAGGAGGATCCCGATTGCTGCAGCTGCAAAGAATTCAATATCTGGAAGTTCAAAAGGTGAAAGCTTGAGGATAAAGCTTGAGAAGGAAGTCATACGACATTAAGAAAGACAAAAGGAGTATTATTCAAAGTAAAGGTACATCTGTTACTCAATAAAGTTGAAGATTTCCATAGACAGGTGAAGAAAGGATGGGAGATTCTCTTTAGATAGAGAAATTGGATAGAGAAAACTATCCAGCTTGGTCAATGAGGATGGAAGCTCATCTAACGAGCAAAGACTTGATAGCTTACATTATAGGTGAAGAAGAAAAGCCACAATTCAGAGATCCTAGTGTTCCAACTAGGGAAGAATTATCAGATTTGAAGAATTGGATGAAGAGAGATGCTCAAGCTAGGAGCATTATCTACATGGCAGTCAATGACTACTTGCTACCTCACATTAGAGGTCTTGAAAGTGCAAGTGATATATGGAATGCTTTGGAGGAGCATTTCCAAAATACCACAAAGTCTAGGAAGGCATCCTTATGGGCAGAATTTACCACTTTCAAGAAGAAAGCCTCTCAATCCATCTCAGATTATGTAACAAGGATGAAAGACATTGCAGATGCATTAGGAGCTATGGATGAAGACATTGAGGAGGATAAATTGGTAAGGCAAATCCTCACAGGTTTGAGAGGTGATGACAAATGGAAGCCATTCATTTTGTCTACTGAATTATCACTTGATCATTTTACTCCTGACTTAAATCAGTTGCTAGGACATATGTTAACCTTTGAGCAGGATGTCAAGGGTGAAGGTGACAAGAGTATAGGTCATGCAATGTACTCAAAGGATAAGAAGAAAAATAGCAAAGGGAAACAACAAGCAAATGAAGATGAAGGCACAACTAGTCAAGCCAACTTCCTAAGAGGAAGAGGAGGTGGCAAAGGTAGAGGAACAGGCAGGAATAATAAAGATAGAATCAAAGCTTGCTGGATTTGTGGTAAGACAAATCACTTAGCTAATGATTGTTGGCATAATACTCAGAGTAATGGTGGATATAATCAGAACTTTAATTCAAGAGGAAGAGGTGGTAGAAATCAAAGAGGTAATTTCAGAGGTAGAGGTAGTAGGGGTTACTTTGGAAGAAATGCAGGTAGAGGATTCCAAAGTCAACAATATAACAATACCTACTACAATTATGCTTCATATCAGAAGGAGGATTCAACATTAATAATGAATGCAACTTGTGAAAGGCAAAGTGAAGACCAAAGAGTCTTCTACATTGACTCAGGGTGTAGCAATCACCTGAGTGGTAACATAGCATTGATGACTGATTTGGAGAATAAGGTATCTAATCATGTTGTTCAAACAGGTGACAATACAAAGCACAATGTGAAGTCAATTGGATCAGTGACGGCCAAGGATGGTAGCACCCTCTTGAGTAAGGTCTTGTATGTTCCTACAATTCCTAAGAATCTGATAAGTGTAGGACAAATTCTTGAAAAAGGTTATGAAGTTAGGTTCACTAATGAAGGAGTATTTGTGGAAGACCCTAGCAATGGGTTTAAACAAATTCTTTCAGGGAAGAAAGAAGGAAGATTGTTCACATTGAAGATCCAAGGTAATGTTGGTCATGCATTATTCACCTATGGAGGACATAAGATCTCTGAGTTAGATCTTTGGCACAAGAGGCTTGGACATTTTAATGAAAGAGGTATCAAAATATGATTAAAAATGGTTCAGTGCTTGGATTGCCTAATGTTGCAGGTCAACATATGACATATAGATGTGAGGCATGTTAATTAGGTAAGGCTCATAAGCAATCTTATTCCAAGCATGGTTTTATGTATTCAGAGAAACTTGAGTTGGTACACACAAATGTGTGGGGACCATCAAAGGATTTCAATATCAATGGTTCAAGGTACTATGTGATTTATGTTGATGATGCTACCAGATGGATCACTATCTATGTGATCAAAGATAAATCAGAGGTGTTCAATACATTCAAACATCATCATGTGTATGCAGAGAGAATTACAGGTCATAAGTTGAAGAGACTAAGGTCAGATGGAGGGGGAGAGTATTTCTCTAATGAGTTCAGTGATTACTTGTGGAATGCAGGTATAAAAAGGGAAATCACTTGCAGGTAATCTCCTCAACAAAATGGTGTAGCAGAAAGGAGGAATAGAACTCTTGTTGAGTTTGCAAGATCCATGATGAAAGAGAAGAATTGCCCTAACTATTTGTGGGCTGAGGCTGTAAATATAGCTACTTATTTGGTCAATAGGTTACCTTGTAAAGCCTTGCAGGGTATGACACCTTATGAAGCTTGGTGGGGTAAGAGACCTACCTTAGATCATTGCAAAGTATTTGGATGTTTGGCATATGCATATATTCCATCACAATTAAGGCATAAATTGGAGCCTAAAGCTGAAAAATATGTATTCATTGGTTATGATGATAAGCAGATGGGATATAGGTTGTGGAGTCCATCCACAAAACAATTCCTTGTATCAAAGGATGTTACATTTGATGAGCAAGGTACTTGGTATGCAGGTAAAATTAACATTAATACAGGTGATGAAGAAGTTGTGAATCAAAACAAAGGTAAATCAAAGGTTCAGATATTTGATGAAGAGGAGAATAATGAAGTGCAGGTTGAAGTTGAAGAAATGCCAAGATTTGTTCTTGAATGTGATGAATCAGAAACCTCAAGGAGTGGGGAACTCAGAATGTCATCAAGACACAAGTGGCAACCTACAAGGTATAGCTATGATACTTCTTTTCTGGCTACCAAAGATTATGCTTACATGATAAAGGCAGATGAAGACCCTTCTACATATGAAGAGGCAAAAGGTAAGGAAAATTGGGAGAAAGCTATGTAGGAAGAATATGATGCATTGATGGAGAATCAGACTTGGGAATTGGTTCCTAAACCAAATAGCCAGAAGATCATTGGATGCAAGTGGGTTTACAAGACAAAGAGATATGCAGATGGAAGTGTGTCTAGATATAAAGCTAGACTTGTTGTGAAGGGTTTTGCTCAGACATATGGTATTGATTATGATGAGACCTATAGTCCTATGGCAAAGATGACAACCATCAGGACACTCATAGCAATTGCTGCATGTAAAGGTTGGAAATCATGTCAATTAGATGTGAAGAATGCTTTTTTGAACGGTTACATTTTAGATGATGTTTTGATGGAGCAACCTCAAGGATTCAGAGATGGAAGGTATCCAGATTATGTGTGCAAGCTCAAGAGAGCTTTGTATGGGTTGAAGCAAGCCCCAAGGCCATGGAATTATAGAATTGTGAAGTTCTTGAAAGAACTTGGATTTCAAGTATCAAAAGCAGATAGTAGTTTGCTTGTCAAAGCAAGTGATGATGGGTTCATTTACATGTGCATATATGTTGATGATATAATTCTTACAGGTACAGATGAGAAAGGTATTCAAAGCCTAAAGAAGCAAATGGAGAAAGAGTTCAAGATCAGTGATTTGGGAGACTTGTCATACTTCTTAGGCATGGAAATCTCATACACTCAACATGGAGTGTATGTGACTCAAGAAAGGTATTTGAGAAACTTATTAATCAAGTTTAAAATGAATGATTGCAGGGTAGCACCTACTCCAATGGAGGTGAATCACAAATTGAGCAGATATGGTGGAGAAGAATTCAAAGATATGAAGCTATATCAAAGTTTGGATGGTAGTCTTATCTATGCTACTTTAACTAGGCCTGATTTATCATATGCAGTTGGAGTTTTGTCTCAATTCATGCATTGCCCTAGGAAAGAACATTGGATTGCAGGACACAGAGTGTTGAGGTACATTAAGGGTACACTCAAAGAAGGTTTGTATTATGGTTTTACATCAGATACAAATATCAAGATATATAGTGATGCAGATTGGGCAGGTAACCCTGATGATAGAAGATCAACTTATGGATACATGTGTTATGTGGGAGATAAGTTAATCTCTTGGTGTTCAAAGAAGCAACATGCAGTTGCTTTGTCATCTACAGAAGCAGAGTACAAAGGCATGGTTGAAGCTGCAAAGGAATTGATATGGCTTAAGACTCTCATGAAGAGTTTTGATATCATTCAGAGTACTCCTACTATTCATGGAGATAACATGAGTTCATTGTATTTAGCTGCTAATCATGTGTTTCATGCCAGGACTAAACATATTGAGATTCAGTATCACTTTCTAAGAGAGAAGGTGATGGATAAAGAGATTGAAGTCATACATAATTCAACAAAAGATCAGATAGTTGATATGCTAACAAAAAGCTTGGATGGACCAAAGCTACAGAGATTCAAAGACATGGCAGGTATAAAGAAGATAGAGAAAACCTCAATTGATGATTGAGGGGGAGCTGTTGGTGCAGGGCAATCAACAATTGAAGTTTTGAAAGTCAAGGACTGAAGAAAAGACAAACTTATGAAGCATGGAAGAAGTTCATATTCAGAAGATAAAGAATTGTACACATATGTACATTAATTTAGAGCCAGATCACTTATATCTTTGTATAGACATGAGGTTGTAAGTTTTTTTTCTATATATATAAAGGAAAAATGTCGAGGAAAAGTGTGAGAGAATGTAGAGCATGAGAATTGAATAGAATTAGATGTCATTAGACACTTATGAAGAGATTAGAATAGCTCTCTGATCCAGATGTAATTTTTCTCTAGAAATGAAGAGAAGTTGCGCCCGATGTTTCTGTGCATTCTCCTTCTGTGCTTGATCATTTCAAGAATCCTTTTGTAGATGTCTAAGTCCATAGTTAACGAGTCTATGGCTACAGTTTGAGAGCCTAATTGTAAACAGGCTGTGAGAATTATGTGTAGGAACATTCATATGTGAAGAAGTGTTCACTGGTTCTTGAAACAGGCACAAAATTCAAAGTCAATGTTTTGATTAGTTCTCCCTCTACAGTTTAAAGTTTTGAGCAAGCAAGCACTTCATCTTTAAGTTGGAAGGTAAGCTACTTGTGGCTAAAAGCATTTCCTTAAACGGGTTCTAGTTTTGGAGAACCATGTCTTAGAAGTTGCAGGTGTCAAAGTCGACTCTACAGAGAGACAGGTTTAGACATAGGTAACTTTTTGAGTTCATTTCTCAAGTTATATTGAATCTTTTGGAGTAATTCAACTTGGAGGAGGTGTGCAAACTATAGGCAACACCTTGTGCAAAGTTTTATCAAAAACTTTACACATTTGCTTAGTCAATGAGAAAGATATGTGCAGCAGACTTTCTGTAGAATCATCGTCTTCACAGATTTTTCAAAATCTTTATAATTGATCATTGATCTTATAAATTGATGAAGGTTTTGACTTACTCTTGATA
>CM035435.1:59434667-59577167 GCA_020310875.1 Ceratopteris richardii
GACAGACAGACAGACAGAGAGACAGAGAGAGAGACAGATAGATAGATAGATAGATAGATAGATAGATAGATAGATAGATAGATAGATAGATAGATAGATAGATAGATAGATAGATAGATAGATAGATAGATAGATAGATAGATAGATAGATAGATAGATAGATAGATAGATAGATAGATAGATAGATAGATAGATAGATAGATAGATAGATAGATAGATAGATAGATAGATAGATAGATAGATAGATAGATAGATAGATAGATAGATAGATAGATAGATAGATAGATAGATAGATAGATAGATAGATAGATAGATAGATAGATAGATAGACAGATAGATTGATAGATAGATAGATTGATTGATGAAAAAATTTAGAGCACACTACAGCTTTATGTGTTTTGAATCAAATTTGCTATGCAAATTGTGATTCCATGGATTGCTCAATGGCTCATTGTATTCACAATGACGGCCTTCTAGGTGGATCGGTTGTTACTGAACAAGTGAGTGCTAAGTTTCATTATGCTCATTTATCTAATTATTTAGCTCAATCATAGCTTGGTGGATCAACGAATCATTTTGGAAATACCCCCCTCAATATTCTTAGTTTTACCCACCAAACTACTATCCACCACCATTTAATCACCCCCCATAGAGGTTTTATTGACCCCAAGTTCCTCAATCACAATATGCACAATTGGTATCCAAGCTACACTACTACTCAAAGGTAATATCCATTATCAGCGATTTTCATATGGGCAACACCCTCTAAATTGAACATTGTAGTAATAGAAGGGCAGTGATAATAGCACAACTAAGGTGAACAACCAAATTTCCATAATCCATTTTTATAGAATAATGAAAATTAGGACTTTAGGAATAGGTAAAACCCATTGAATATTAAACCCTAGTATTGATGGCCCCGACAATGTAATTTATGATTATAAGAAGGGCATATTAGCATTAACTATGAGCATGTTAGGGAATTTGATCAAATATGATGACAACAGCAAGCTCCTTGTGCTAATATGGTGAAGTTGATCTATTTAGAACCAAAAATCTCTATAGTGCAAACCCGATCTATGAATAGTGAACCTTATGGACTATTAGAGTCAATCCTAGAATACCAAGAACCCTTGCATCAAAAGTCTACACAATGGTTGCAAGAGGATACATCTCATTTTTTTCTACCAGAGTTACTACAAGGAGAATCTTCTTGTTGGATAAAGGGGGTTAAAGAAGGGTCCCACAAAAACTCCAAATGTATTAGTGGAATCACATTTAGCTATGAATTCCATACCATTTGGAAAAGGATCCAATGAATAAAGATGAAAGATAATGGATAGAGATTGAGGTAGAAGTACCTTATGATATATCTTCCCTTTGAACAAGCATTGTCATACCAACAAACCAAAAAATATATCAAATATCCATTTTGTAAAGGACAAGGAATCCTTGAGCCTAAGGAGCACTTACCCTAGCTTTCTAGTTAAGTTTTCCAATTTGTTGAACTCCCTTTTTAGTAAAATTTAAATATCTACTTATTTTTCTAAAGTTTTGGCCACTCTTAAGTGAGGAAAAGGTCACTAATCTTGATATAAAGGATAATGAAACCCTATTGTACCTTGTTTTCTTATTCATTTGAAGAAGATCTCTTTGCTTTTGCTTCTTCCCCACTTTCTCTTATCTCCTTCTTCATTGTGAGCTTCCATGGTGTTCTTGAGGTGTTCTACCCCCTTGTGTACTTAATTGGAGTGTTTTTGCACATGTTTTGTGCATGTTTCTTCCTCGTTGGTGCATATTCTTTATGGTTTCTTCCCTCAATTACTTCACTTGGACTCACGATTTGTGTGAGCATGAAGGCAACTATTTGGAATGACAATGAGGTGGTTGATCCAAGCCACTTGATACTATGAAGCTCTTTATGGCATTGTGTTAGCATGTCTATGTGAACATTTTTGGCACCGTTTCCAAGACATTTTTCCAAAAGTCAAGGGCTTCCATGGAGGTTTACATTTTTGAGGTAGTGGTAAATAGAGGGTAAGAATGTTTTTGGTCTTCTCAGTTCTAAGTGGCTTGAAGCTCACTATTTTCAGCATAAATAGCTTGAAAGACTATAGGAAGAGTAGGATTAATGGATTAATTTAATAGATTAGAGCACATTTATAAGTTGATATTGTTAATTTTTAGTGTTGCAAGGGTAGAGAGGTAGACCTTTTTTAATTTTTATATGTCAATTTTCAATAAGTTAGGAAAAAAGGGGGAAGATCCTCATTTTAAGTCAAAGGAATAGTTCATGCTAAATGCAATTCAATGATTAAGGAAGTTTTTTATTTGCTTATTGAATGGGAGAGAGAACAATCATGGCAATGCTTTCGAGTGTGTAAGTGTACTCTGAATGCATGCTCTCATGCTCCCACATGTATAGGCTAAGGAAACATCCTTCGGGCATAAGGCTTGCACAAAAAGAAGCTTAGGAAAAAGGTTTAGTATTTCACTCTTGCAAGTATTGCTAAGAGATCATGCTATTACACAAGGACATGTAGTTGCTGACAAGTGGAGTGAAGTGAGGAAAGTGGAGGAGTATGTGAAGTGAGGCAAGTGGAGGAGTCTGCAAAGTGAGGCAAGTGGAGGAGTGTGTGAAGTGATGCAAGTGGAGGAGTGTGGAGGGTGAGTGAAGTGAGTTAAGTGGGGGAGGTTTGCATCATCAAGATGGCTGTGAAGAAGAAAATGTTAGTTGCACTCTATTGAAGGGGGCATAGAAGGGCTCATAATCAATTTGGAGCATCATGCATTAAAAGGGAAGAATCATTAGTAGCAAGTTCAAGGCTTATTGTAGGTAATCAACCTTAATTTGACTTTAATTTTGGTTTGTTAGTAGCAGAGGAGATAAATAAAATAGATTAGTGTCATGCATGCTTCTAGGGAATTTGATGCTCTATGCCACATTATAAGTTCAGTAATTAGATAAGTGAGTTATAAAGGATTGGAGCATACTAAAATTAGGTGTGTGCACGAACTTGCATCAATGGAATTCCAATGTACTGTTGATTTGTTGAAGTTATGGAGTAATGGACGAGGTCAAGGGTTGAGGTATGAATTGACTTAATGATTAGTTGTAGGGGGTGATGATTAATTGATGAAAATCTGAAATTCGATGTGAAAAGTTGTATGCAAGTGAATGGATTAATTGTAGGTGCTAAGCCTAGGAAATTTTACACCAATTTTGAAATTTTGAAAACATAATGAATGAATCGATTTTTAAATTGGAGAAAACATAATGAAAGAGGTCATTACAAGAATCTTCATTAAAAAATTTAGGTGAGAATGACCACATGTCACAATAATAAAAAGGGGGGTAAATTTGTTCAAGAAAAAACCTTTGAGACAAATAGGATCAAATAGGATCATCCAAGGTATCAAATAGGATCATCCATATGTTTGGAGATAATTAGAAGGTAAAGAGTATTTTTTGAATTGCTATGCATGAGCAAGGACCATAAATTTCAATCCTAAATTTGGAAAAGTGCCACAAAGAATTCTCTAGGACTCTCATCTTAGAGGTTCCCTTCTCTACCTTAAGCACTTAATGGGGCTTCTAAGCATGGATTGGGCTTCAAATTGGGTCTTTTTGGAGGGAAACCAAAGGGATATGGTTTTGGTGGGGGTCTTCCTATCAGAGCCATGACTCAAGGACTAAAAAGTTCCTTTTGTCATTGTGCAGTACCTTGCTACTAGGGCTCAATACATTGGCAATAGTGGTTAGTTGACTATCCAAGGGGAAATGTTGAGGTAATATCATGTATTTTAATGGTCCATAAGCTAGATAAAATATCAAAACACTTAAGAGCGTCATATTAAGGCTTGGAACTTGACTTTGGAACTATACTTTGTGTGTGATCGTTTAAGGAGGAAACTTAATGTTTAGGTATTTGGATTCTAGTGAAAGCTGGGGTTTGGGAATTTCAAGGACTCTTGAAATATATCTTGTAGTTAACTTTGGGGTATTTTTGAGGAAAATTGTGTGTGATTCGTTGTTCTTGTGTATAAGAAGAATACAGAGACATAAGGGAAATGAAAAATTGATGATAACGTTCCTCATGAAAAAAAGGGGGTAAAATTGGGTGCAACCATGAGTTTATGAATGATAAAATACCAAAAAGGTGATAAGAAGGTTAAAAAATTGCTTAAGAAAAAAAATTTGGGGCCTTGGGTCAAAGGTCGCATGATTTGTCATTTAGAAATTCAAGTTGTAAAGAGGTTTGGAATTCTTTGCAAAGACTTAAATTTAGTTTCAAGAGTCTAAACAAGGAAAAAAGGACCAAAATAATGTCATTGGAAAAATCCAAAAACCTATGAATTTTGGGATTTGTGACTTGTAGAATACGTGGAATCTAAAATTTTGAGTTTTTACATTATCCTAACCTTATTATTTCCATAGGGGGATCTCCTCTTGTGTGATTCAAGCACTCACATTGCCTATCTTGGAGGGTTAATTGCTTATAAAGTTCCTATCTTTATTATTTCCATATCGGGATCTCCTTTTTTGTGACTCAAGCACTCACATTGCCTATCTTGGAGGACTAATTGCAAGATAAAGGTTTAGGAAAAGAAATTCCTTATGTAAACCTCAAAGAAAAGGTCAAAAGTTACAGTTTTGCAATTATCAGGGCCTTATGAATAGGGTATTGGAATTGGCCTATGAGGCTACATTCCTTGCCATAGAGGGCTAAATCTTGTGAAAAAGGACTCTAAATGTCTAGGAGCTAAGGGAACCCAAAATAAGTGAGAGAAAAAGGGATTATTGAATTTTGTAGGACTCTATGTATAGTGGTCTGCCATTTGCAAGTTTGAGCCTCTAAAGGTGTATAGGATAAAATTACAAACTATAGTCTTGAGAAGAACATCAAGGATATAAGAATTGAATCTACCTTATAGAAAAATTCATTTGGGAAAGTTACAAGACCTTACTTAGAGGTCTCATGAATTTTAGACTTTGGGATTTTGAGAAGTTGGAACCTTGAAAATATGAACTCTGATAGTTTTTTATTGTTTTTGTCCTTAAATATCCACAAGATACTAAAAAGGGATTCTAGGCATCATCTATGCAAACTTTGGGACCTTGGAAATAAGATCTAGTGATATATAATAAGATATTTAAATATTGAAGTGTGATTTTGGGGCACCATTTACAAGTCAAGGGAGATACTTAAAGTCAAATTAGGATCTTGGGTAAAATTACGGATTCTATGAATTGCCAATCTAACCTATTAGGAGCCAAAAAAGGTATTTGAGATGTCAGTGGGCATACTTGTGCCCAAAGGAGTTTAAAAGATAACCTAAAAACCTACTCAATGATAATTCATGGGACTATCCAATAGAGCCCTCCGTGTTTTCATTATCTAGTGGGTTAGAAGTGGAAAATTTCCTTGAGAAACACGTTCTTGAAGGGGATCTTTTTGTACTTAGTGTTTTGAAAGGAGGTAGAGGATTGCCAATTGACAAACTCTAGGAATTAGACCCAAGGCCTTGATTGTCACTCAAGGAGCTTCTTAACTCAGTGAGTGAAATTATAATCACATGAGTGTAGGGTGTTTCGACTAACACAAAATAGACACCCAAAAGGATCTGGATAATGATCTGAATTTTAATGATGTCGATCTTGTGTATGGAAGAGATTCTTGGAAAAGAACTTGACATTACATGTACATTGGCAAGAGGCACCCTACTTAATACAAGTAAATCCATCTTTTTTTCTAGTGCCTCGATGTTGTCGATGGCCAGTTTTTTGGGAAGAACAGAGAAAAGGTAATATAAGCAAGCAATGGCTCAATTTTTTGTGACTATTAAGACCACCACATGGTTACCTATCGACCAAAGACTATATGATCCGAATCATTGAATTTTATCTATCTAAATATTCTACCATCCCTGATCTGACCATCAAAGTTACAAATAAAATACTCAGCATGATTCGTATAGTTTTGAAAGCTTTTAAGTTTGCCGCATATACCTTCCTAATCTTTATTGGTATCAACCAAGGGGTTGTCCCTCTTTTATTCAACCTATCGTGAATACCTACCAGACCTACCACAATGACTTACTATTTGAGATTAATGTTTTTGCCGAGTTCGTATCTCCAAAATTTTGAAGAAGCATTTTTTTATTGGATTTTTTGAAGTGGACTCCAAGATTTTTCTTAAAGATGCTTTCAAATCTTAATGTCAGGCTAGTAGCATATGAACTAAATTTTTATAGCATATGAACTAAATTTTTATGCTGACAATAGACAAGTCCCCAATGATGGTGTGAAGCTTCAACAATGGCAACATTTTATGATCAAAGAGGCCAAAATGCTCAATGCAAAAGAAAACAAAGTGCAATAGGCCTAATCATGTCAGCAAAAAAATTCTGATTGCTACAAAAATGTTCAAGAGGAGGGATGTGTGGAGGGAGAATCAAGTAAGATAAAAAGGAGAAGAAGAAGATCAAAGAAAAAGGTAACAAATCCTTGAGCTTAAATAATGATTATACCCTCTGCCCAAAGGCCCATAGGGGCACACATCAAGCTAAATGAAGATATAGGGAAAGAAAGACATAGGTCAACGTAAATGAAGCAGACCCCAATGGATGCAAATCAAGAAATAGAAATGAAGGAAATTGAAGCACCACCAGAAGGATCAAAAGTTAGAAAGAAATTGGTTTTAAAATCCCTTTCTTGAATAGTTGCAAGACTTCCCTACATCTATATAAGCATCTTCAGTCACTGATGCAAACCCAATGGAAGCTTGTAAGGGACAACAGAGACTAAGAGGGGGAGAGTGTTGCAGAGATTCAAAGATAGGAGAAGGAAAGAAGTGGAGAGAAGAAGAGAGGAAAACAAAGCCCGTAAATTTCCCAAGGATGTCATCATTCTTTATTTTCACATCTCACTTCATTGAACTCATAAAAGCCTTGTAAATGCACTAGAGGAGTCCTCTAGATGCATATTGCATGAAGAATGTACCAAAGTTCTTGTACAATAGTAGCTATTTAGGATTTTCTAAAGAAAGTTCCTTTCACTTGTGTGAAAGGACCAAATTTAGGGCATTTTTGTATAAGACACTTGGTGACACATTTGTAAGAGATCTTGCCATAATAAAGGGCTAACTTGAGAAATTCGTTTTTCCTTCTTCTTGCTTGTGTATGTTTTTTTTCATGATCTTGTATGTGTGATTAAGGCATGAAATCTATGCTTGAACGTGTTGTCTACCCCTTCCCCACCTTTTTCCATTGTTATCTTGTGTGTGTGAAGTGTAGGGAGTTGTTAGGTATAGGTAGGTGATTCCTTACACTTAGTTTTTTGCATGTAACTTGTAGTACAGATGTCCAATCAAGTTACTACAAATAAATGTGTCTAGTTTTTTGGGTGTAACTTGTAGTAAAGATGTCCAATCAAGTTATTACCAATAAATTTGTCTTGTTGAGAGCTTCAAAATGGACCTACTATTGACCATATTCAAGTATCAAAGCTAGGAGAGATTATCGATTTTGTTTCTACATTTGCACCAAGTATGGTGACACACATCCACCTACAAAAAAGTGTCATGTGAGGTGGCAAAACTACTTCTGCATGCATTAATTGACCTATTCCCATATCTAACATCATCAAAGCACACATTTCGATGCACTTGACTAGGACATACTCTTGGTTTGATAATTTAATGTGTGTATCAAACCACAAGTATGTACACTTGTTAGACGTAAGAGAGCTAGCTAGTCTCACTTGCCACTAGTGCATGGACCTTGCAAGTCTGATGCATAGTGTGTTCTTTAGCTCTCATACCTATTGGTTGAATCTACCTAATATTCTTCCATGATTTTAGGACTTGCTTTTGAATTTTGAATCCAAATATGGTTGTGGGTTTGGCTCTCAATACGTCCATGAGATTCTCTTAGTTAAATATTTTTACATTTGGTGAAATTGATACCTCACTTTAACCTTGGATATCAATCAACTAAGGCTCATGCGTACATAATGTTCTAACTCAAAAAAACTTAGTGAAGTCCAATACATAAGGCCAAGCTCTTAGGCTTGACATATGTAACAACAAAATGGAAGGATGAAACTAAGGAGAATTCCACTTGGGAATAAGTCTCGAAAATCTAGCAAAGGTTTCCCACTTTCCATTTTTAAGTTGGAAACCAAATCAATGAATGAACACATTTTCTTCTAGGTTAAAACATGGTGCTCAGGGGATAGCCTACAATTACATACATGTAGCTCAATTTTCAAGGATGAAAATTGTTTCAAAGGGGAATGAATGTTATAAAGTGGATTTTTCTTAAGTTATGCTAGGATTTTTTAGATGGAAAAGTCAAGTAGATAACTTGGGTTAGTGCTTAAGTCTCAAGAACGGGAAACAAAAGGTCTTGGGTTCAAATCCGTTAAGAGACATGGGTGAGTGTTGCATAAGAGCTCCAAGACCTTATAGAAGGTCCCACCTGAGTTAAATTAGGTGGATTGGGACACATCACTAATCGACCACTCTAGTGGACTCTAGATAACTCGTACACATGGCAAACATGTAGCCACTTTCCTAGTTCAACTATCCCTTGAGGGAGGCAATATATGTGAGAATGTTCCTTCATTTACCCATTACTCATGTGGATGTTCTATTGCACCACCCAACCAACCTCTCTAATATATAGCTCCAAGACCAAGAGGTACATTTGATGAGAACTTGCCATGTCGACCCTGTAAGAAAAAAACATCATAGTGGAATAAACTAGTAGACAGAGTTGAGAGAAAAATGCAAAAAAAAAAAAGATAAATGTAGAATGAGAGTTAGAGCACTCAAATTCTCAGATTTCCAAGTGTAATGCAGTTACAATGATGGTGTTGTCCACTTGTGTGCTCCCAATGTGGAGCTTAGATGAAGATCTAGATAGACTCTGGATGAAGAGTTTACTAGTGGCAATGCTATGTAAAGCTCAACCTGGGCCATGCTTATATAGATTTTACAAGGGGAGTCGGTATAAATAAACGTAGTTCAAAGATACAATATAGTTGGCAAAATATACAATCTGACTGTTGGAGAAACAATCACTAATTAGACATATATTTGAAGGTCAAATCTTAGAAAGAAAACCCCATGCCTATGTGAAGGGACAAATTCACAAGTGTATCATACTTGTAAAGTTAGTTCACTTTAGTTCTAGAAGTTTTTTTTTTAAATCACGGGAATGAGAAAATCTATATAAGTTAGTTAGTATTAACTGACGCGATGAGAGAGAGAGAGAAGAAGAAGGAGGAAGACAAGAGAAAGTGAGAAGAACTCATTTTTGTATGACTGAGTATAGTCGGGCTTCTCTGAGTGAGAAAGCATCTGAAAAACTTCTGAGTTTTTTATAGTTATGAGAAGAACTGAGTAAAGTTCTGTGTATGAGTCTCTCTTCATCATCTCCATGTTTGCCTACTGTGTGATGAATTCAAAAGTTCAAGTTTTCTGAGCAATTCGATGCCTGGCATCGAATCTTGGCTCAAAAGTCATTTTTTCATTCTCTGTGTGTTAACTGTTGTTGAATCTTTTAAAAATATGAAGTTTGTGGAGCAACTCGATGCCTGGCATCGAGTTTGAGCATAAAGTCGATGCCTGGCATCGACTTCTAGCATACAAGTGGTCTTCTTCATGTGTGTGTAAAAGAGAGTATTTCTGGTGCAGAAAAAGGGCCTAAAAAAGCTCAAAGTCGATGCCCGGCATCGACTTGGACTGAAATTCGATGCCAGGCATCGAATTTTTTATTTTTGGACATCAGGAATACTAAAACAGGCAAAAATTTCCAGTTTTGGAAGGTCATACAGGGTCATCTTGTGAAGGCCATAACTTGAGTTCTAGAGATCCGTTTGATGCATATGATAGCTTGTTGGAAAGCTCTACTCTTCTAGTTTCATCCTATAAAGTTTCATGGAGAAATAATACTTGAACTAGGAGAAATCAACAAAATACTGAAGGTATGTCATTTCGGTGACTAGGAATTTCTGTAGAAGCAAAGTTCTCACTTTAGGCTATCATTTCTCAAAGTTTGGAGTGGCAATGAGTTAATGGTGACCATAGAGGTGTTCTAGTGTCACATTAATTCATTTCTTGTGGTGTTTTATACATCAACAAGTGGTATCAGAGCAGAAAGATTCTCGAGAGCAGAAGACGACAAAGGTACGAGAAGTTTTGTAAAGTTTTCCATTAAAGTTTGAAAGGTGAAGCATTTGAAGACACAAGGCATCAAAAGGTTACTTCAAAAGTATCCTCATACACAAAGAACTTCAAAAGGTATTATCCTTTATCCTTTAAGCTCACAGGTTGCAGCAGAAGGAAATAACTATGGCAGATCATATCTCCATTGACAAACTGGACAGAGATAATTACCCCGCATGGGTAATGAGAATGGAAGCCTTACTTATGAGTAAGGATCTCATGATATATGTTACAGGTGAAGAAGAGAAGCCAGTATTTGAAGATGAAAGCCGACCAAAGAAAGAAGAACTTGATGCTTTAAAGCATTGGCAGAAGAAGGATGCAAGTGCAAAAGCCTACATCTACAATACAATCTCAGATCATTTGCTACCACACATCAGAGGATTGGAATCATCAGAAGATATATGGAATGCATTGGAATATCATTTCCAAAGCACTACTAAAGCACGGAAAGCAAGTCTATGGTCAGAGTTTACAACATTCAAGAAGAAGCCAAGTCAAACCATTAGTGATTATGTCACTAAGATGAAGGATCTAGCAGATAGTCTTGGATCCATAGATGAAGATGTTGAAGATCACAGATTGATTGCTCAACTACTTGCAGGCTTGAGAGGGGATGAAAGGTGGAAACCTTTTGTCTTATCAACAGAACTTTCATTAAATCATTATGTTCCAGATTTGAACCAGTTGCTTGGTTTGATGCTCACATATGAGCAAGACTTGAAGGGAGATGGAGATAAAGGTCAAAGTTCTGCAATGTACATGAAGAATAAGAAGAAAGGAGATAAAGGTAAAGCAAAGGATGAAGAGGAGTCTAGTTCTCAAGCTTATTATGCAAGAGGTAAAGGCACTGGTAGAGGAAGAGCAAGAGGTTTTGGAAGAGGAAGAGGTAATCAAAATAACAACAAAAAGGCTTGCTGGATCTGTGGATTGAGTAATCATTTGGCTCATGACTGTTGGCACAACCAACAAGGATCAAACCAGAATCAAAACAACAATAGCAGAGGCCGAGGTGGAAGATATCAAAGTAATTATCAAAGAGGTAGACAAAGTCAAAGAGGAGGCTATGGTAGAGGTGGAGGAAGAAGTTGGGGACAAAATCAATCCTACAACACCACCTACTACAACTATGCAAATGACACACAGAATGAAAGTCATACATCATTGATGATGAACTCAATCAACACATCAGATAAAGAAGATCTAAAGGTATTTTACATTGACTCTGGATGTTCTAATCATTTGTCAGGAAACATAGAATTGATGTCAGAATTGGAAAAAGGCATTTCTAGTCACACAGTTCAAACTGGTGATAATACAAGACATAGTGTACATTCAATTGGAAAAGTGAAATGCAAGAGTGGAGCAGATTTGCTAACCAATGTTTTGTATGTTCCTACAATACCTAAAAACTTGATTAGTGTGGGACAGATAGTTGAAAAAGGTTTTCAAGTCAGGTTTACAAATGAAGGAGTATTTGTGGAAGATCCAAAGAATGGATATAATCAGATTGTCTCTGGTAAGAAAGAAGGTAGACTCTTTACTTTAAGAGTGCAAGGGAACATTGGTCAAGCTTTGCTCACACATGGTGAAGCAGTGATTACAGAACTTGATCTCTGGCATAAGAGATTAGGTCATTTCAATGAAAGAGGAATTAAAGCTATGGTTGCTAATCAGTCTGTACTAGGATTACCAAATGTGCAAAGTCAACATATGGTTTATAAATGTGAAGCATGTCAAATGGGTAAAGCACACAGGTTACCATTTCAAAAGAAAGGATTCAAACATGATGGAGTACTTGAGCTCATTCATACAGATGTATGGGGACCAACAAAAGAAGGATCTATCAGTGGCTCAAGGTATTATGTTCTTTTTATTGATGATGCTACAAGATGGATAACATTATATGTTTTGAAGGAAAGATCAGAAGTGTTTGGAGCTTTCAAGCATTTTCATGCATATGCAGAGAGAGTCACAGGTCAAAAGCTTAAGAGACTGAGGTCTGATGGAGGGGGAGAATACTTCTCCCAAGAGTTCAATGATTATCTTTGGAATGCAGGTATTAAGAGAGAAATAACTTGCAGGTATACACCGCAACAAAATGGTGTAGCAGAAAGAAGGAACAGGACTCTGGTTGAGTTTGCTAGAGCTATGCTAAAGGAGAAGAATTGTCCAAATTATCTTTGGGCTGAGGCTGTAAATACAGCTACATATCTTGTGAATAGATTACCATGTGCAGCTCTGAATGGAATGACTCCATATGAAGCTTGGTGGGGTAAGAAACCAACACTAGATCATTGTAGAGTGTTTGGATCAATTGCATATGCTTATGTGCCATCACAACTTAGGCATAAACTTGAACCAAAGGCAGAAAAATATGTGTTCATTGGTTATGATGAAAAGCAGATGGGTTACAGATTGTGGAATCCTCTAACCAAACAATTTATTGTTTCTAGAGATGTTACATTTGATGAACAGAAAAGTTGGTATGCAGATCAAAGTCATACAGCTGAAGAATTTGAAGAAGAGGTAAGAAGATGTGAGAAAGGAAAATCAATTGTGCAGGTGAATAGAGATGAAGACTATATGCAAGCAAGTACATCCAGAAGTGGATTAACAAGAATGAATGAAGAAGCTCCTATATTTGATGAAGAGGTGTATCCAGAAACTTATGAAGAATGTGAACCAAGAAGGTCAAGCAGGACTAGAAGACAACCAGAAAGGTATTCTTATGATACTTCTTACATAACTCAGAAGAACTATGCATATATGGTCAAAAATGATGAAGAACCTCAGAACTATGATGAAGCTAAAGGTAAAAAGCAATGGGAAGAAGCAATGAAGGAAGAGTTCAATGCACTGGAGGAGAACAAGACATGGGAACTTGTTCCTAAACCAAATGGTAAGAAAGTAATTGGAAATAAATGGGTTTATAAAGTGAAGAAGCTTGCAGATGGAAGTATAGCCAGATACAAAGCTAGATTGGTGGTGAAAGGCTATGCCCAGACCTATGGCATAGATTATGATGAGACATTCAGTCCTGTAGCTAAGATGTCAACTATAAGGACAATCATTGCTATTGCAGCTTCAAAAGGATGGACCCTAAGTCAATTGGATATAAAAAATGCATTCTTGAATGGATACATATCAGATGAGGTATACATGGAACAACCTCAAGGGTTTATAGATTCCAGGTATCCAAATTTTGTTTGCAGGTTGAGAAGAGCATTGTATGGATTGAAGCAAGCTCCAAGAGCTTGGAACTATAGACTGGTGAAGTATCTCAATGATCTTGGATATCAAAGTTCAAAAGCAGATTCAAGTCTACATATCAAAAGAACAGAGGAAGGTACAATCTACATTTGTATTTATGTAGATGACATTATAATCACAGGTACTTAAGATGAAGGAATCAAGGAGGTAAAGAGATTACTTGAGAAAGAGTTGAAGATCAGTGACCTAGGAAAGTTATCATACTTTCTTGGAATGGAAGTTACTTATACAGATCATGGCATATATGTGTCACAAGAAAGGTATCTTCTGAACTTATTGAAGAAGTTTGATATGGAAAATTGCAGAGAAGCTTCAACTCCACTTGAAGTTAATCACAAGCTTAGTAAATATGATGGTGCAGACTACAAAGATATGAGGAAGTATCAATCTCTTGTGGGTAGTTTGATTTATGCTACACTAACAAGACCTGATCTTAGTTATGCAGTGGGAGTTTTGTCACAATTCATGCATTGTCCAAAGGACCCACATTGGATTGCAGGTCAAAGAGTTCTCAGATATATCAAAGGAACTATAAAGGAAGGATTATATTATCCTTTTACATCAGATTTGAAGTTGAGAGCCTACAGTGACTCAGACTGGGCAGGTAATCAAGATGACAGGAGATCAACTCATGGTTACATGATATACATTGGTGATAAGCTTGTAAGTTGGTGTTCCAAGAAACAACATACAGTAGCATTATCATCAACTGAAGCAGAGTACAAAGGACTTGTGGAAGCAGCTAAGGAAGTCATATGGATGCAGACATTGTTCAAGAGCTTAGGCATTGATCAAGGTACACCTACAATACATGGAGATAATATGAGTTCACTCTATCTTGCAGCAAATCCAGTATTTCATGCAAGGACAAAGCACATAGAGATACAGTATCATTTTCTCAGAGAAAAGGTAATGGAGAAGGAGATTGAAGTGGAGTACATTTCTACTAAAGATCAGTTAGCAGACATAATGACAAAGAGCTTGGATGGTGTGAAGACCAGCAGATTTAAAAGCATGGCAGGAGTAAAAGAAAAGAAGAAGATATGAAGAAACAGGGAATGTCAATTAGTGATTGAGGGGGAGCTGTTGGAGAAACAATCACTAATTAGACATATATTTGAAGGTCAAATCTTAGAAAGAAATCCCCATGCCTATGTGAAGGGACAAATTCACAAGTGTATCATACTTGTAAAGTTAGTTCACTTTAGTTCTAGAAGTTTTTTTTTTAAATCACGGGAATGAGAAAATCTATATAAGTTAGTTAGTATTAACTGACGCGATGAGAGAGAGAGAGAAGAAGAAGGAGGAAGACAAGAGAAAGTAAGAAGAACTCATTTTTGTATGACTGAGTATAGTCGGGCTTCTCTGAGTGAGAAAGCATCTGTAAAACTTCTGAGTTTTTTATAGTTATGAGAAGAACTGAGTAAAGTTCTGTGTATGAGTCTCTCTTCATCATCTCCATGTTTGCCTACTGTGTGATGAATTCAAAAGTTCAAGTTTTCTGAGCAATTCGATGCCTGGCATCGAATCTTGGCTCAAAAGTCATTTTTTCATTCTCTGTGTGTTAACTGTTGTTGAATCTTTTAAAAATATGAAGTTTGTGGAGCAACTCGATGCCTGGCATCGAGTTTGAGCATAAAGTCGATGCCTGGCATCGACTTCTAGCATACAAGTGGTCTTCTTCATGTGTGTGTAAAAGAGAGTATTTCTGGTGCAGAAAAAGAGCCTAAAAAAGCTCAAAGTCGATGCCCGGCATCGACTTGGACTGAAATTCGATGCCAGGCATCGAATTTTTTATTTTTGGACATCAGGAATACTAAAACAGGCAAAAATTTCTAGTTTTGGAAGGTCATACAGGGTCATCTTGTGAAGGCCATAACTTGAGTTCTAGAGATCCGTTTGATGCATATGATAGCTTGTTGGAAAGCTCTACTCTTTTAGTTTCATCCTATAAAGTTTCATGGAGAAATAATACTTGAGCTAGGAGAAATCAACAAAATACTGAAGGTATGTCATTTCGGTGACTAGGAATTTCTGTAGAAGCAAAGTTCTCACTTTAGGCTATCATTTCTCAAAGTTTGGAGTGGCAATGAGTTAATGGTGACCATAGAGGTGTTCTAGTGTCACATTAATTCATTTCTTGTGGTGTTTTATACATCAACACTGACAATATATTCATGACTAGAAGTCCTACTATCTTAGCCCTACGGTCTGGGGGGATAGGCCCCCCGGACCCCATAGAAAGCAGGGAAAGCCCCCTTTGTACTCACATTAGGATTCTATGGGGAAACCACACAACACCATAGGGCCTTTATTTTTGCCTTACATGAAAATCAATGGCCGGAAAGTTTATGCTCTACCTAACCTTATGGCTAGGCTCACAAAGACCATCTATAACCATCAATAGTGACACATAGAGCTCATCTAACTTAGAAGTTAGGGTTCCACAAATGTTGGGGCTCTCACAATGGCTTCTCCTCATAATGGGGGCCTTACAATTCAGAGCACCATGGATCATTTGTGGTCACTTGAGGTGGATTATTGAGCATATCTAACAAGCCCCCTCAATGTCCACCCTACGATGAACTACCTCCTTGGTCCAATCCCAAGCTCTGGAAAGTGTCAAAGAAGTTGCTCTCTCCCAAGAACCTTGGTGAAGATGTCTGCTCCATTTTCTTTAGTTGCACAATAGCTTATCTTCAGGACCATGTCCTTAATCAACTCATGCACATAGTGATACTCAATTTCTATGTGCTTGGTACGTGCATGGAAAACAAGATTCTTGGCAATGGCCATGCAACTTTGGTCCCGTTTCAACTCTATAGTCTCCTGTCCTTATATTCCTGTTGGAGAAACAATCACTAATTGGACATATATTTGAAGGTCAAAGCTTTAGAAGAAAACCACATGCCTATGTGAAGGGACAAATTCACAAGTGTACTATATTTGTAAAGTTAGTTCACTTTAGTTCTAGAAGTTTCTTTAAAGTCATGAGAATAAGACAATCTATATAAGTTAGTTTGTATCAATTGACGTGATGTGGAAGAGAGTGAGAGAAAGTCAGTAGAAGTTCATTTTTGTATGGTTGAGTATAGTCGGGCTTCTCTGAGTGAGAAAGCACTTGTAAGCTTCTGAGTTTTCATAGCTATGATAAGAACTAGTTAAAGTTCTGTGTATAAGTCTTCTTCTTCCATCTCCAGAGTTTGTCTTGTGTGAAATGATTTCAGAAGTTGAAGTTTTCCAAGCAACTCGATGCCTGGCATCGAGTTTGTGCTGATAACTCATTGTTTTCATTTTCTGAGTTTTATGTGTTGTCAAATCTTTTGAAAATATGAAGTTTGTGGAGCAACTCGATGACTGGCATCGAGTTTCAACATAAAGTCGATGTCTGGCATCGACTTCTAGCATAAAAGTGCTTTCTTCATATCTTGTGTACACGTGCTTATTTCATGAGCTGAAAAAGTGGCAAAAAAATCTGAAAGTCGATGCCTCGCATTGACTTTTGGTTGCAAGTCGATGCTATGCATCGAATTTTCATTTTTGGACAGTCAAATTTACTAAAACAAGCAAAATTTCCACTTTTGGAAGTCATACAGGGTCATCTTGTGAAGGCTATAACTTGAGTTCTAGAGATCCGTTTCTTGCATATGATAGCTTGTTGGAAAGCTCTACTCTTCTATTTTCATCACCTAAAGATTTTGGAGAAATAGTATTTGAGCTAAGAGAAATTAGCAAAATACTGAAGGTATGTCATTTTAGTAAGTAGAAAAATTTGAAGAAGTAAAGTTCCTGGTTTTGGCTATCGTTTCTTAAAGTTTTGAGTGGCAATGAGTTAATGGTGACCATAAAGGTGTTCTAGTGTCACATTGATTCATTTCTTGTGGTGTTTTACACATCAACAAGTGGTATCAGAGCAGAAAGGTCCTAAAGAGTAGAAGGCGGCAAAGGTACGAGAAGTTTTGGAAAGTTTCCATTAAAGTTTGAAAGGTGAAGCATTTGAAGACACAAGGCATCACAAGTTTACTTAAAAATTATCTTCATACACAAAGAACTCCATAAGTTATTATCCTATATCCTTTAAGCTCATAGGTTGTAGCATAAGGAAAGGAGTATGGCAGATCATATCTCCACTGACAAACTGGACAGAGATAATTATCCCGCATGGGTAATGAGAATGGAAGCTTTACTTATGAGTAAGGATCTCATGATATATGTAACAGGTGAAGAAGAGAAGCCAGTATTTGAAGATGAAAGTCGACCAAAGAAAGAAGAACTTGATGCTTTAAAGCATTGGCAAAAGAAGGATGCAAGTGCAAAAGCTTACATCTACAATACAATCTCAGATCATTTGCTACCACACATCAGAAAATCGGAATCATCTGAAGATATATGGAATGCATTGGAGTGTCATTTCAAAAGCACTACTAAAGCAAGGAAAGCAAGTCTATGGTCAGAGTTTACAACATTCAAGAAGAATCCAAGTCAAAGTATTAGTGATTATGTCACTAAGATGAAGGATCTAGTAGATAGTCTTGGATCCATAGATGAAGATATTGAGGATCACAAGTTGATTGCTCAATTACTTACAGGTTTGAGAGGGGATGAAAGGTGGAAACCTTTTGTCTTACCAACAGAACTTTCATTAAATCATTATGTTCCAGTTTTGAACCAATTGCTTGGTTTGATGCTCACATTTGAGCAAGACTTGAAGGGAGATGGAGATAAAGGACAAAGTTCTGCAATGTACATGAAGAACAAAAAGAAAGGAGATAAAGGTAAAGCATGTCAGGTGAAGCATGTCAGGTGGACAGGTTACCATTTCAGAAGAAAGGATTCAAACATGATGGATTACTAGAGCTTATTCATACAGATGTATGGGGACCAACAAAACAAGGACCTATCAGTGGCTCAAGGTATGTTCTTTTCATTGATGATGCTACAAGATGGATAACATTATATGTTTTGAAGGAAAGATCAGAAGTGTTTGGAGCTTCCAAGCATTTTCATGCATATGCAGAGAGAGTCACAGGTCAAAATCTTAAAAGCCTGAGGTCTGATGGAGGGGGAGAATACTTCTCCCAAGAGTTCAATGATTATCTTTGGAATGCAGGTATTAAGAGAGAAATAACTTGCAGGTATACACCACAAAAAAATGGTGTAGCAGAAAGAAGGAACAGGACTTTGGTTGAGTTTGCTAGAGCTGTGCTGAAGGAGAAGAATTGTCCAAATTATCTTTGGGCTGAGGCTGTAAATACAGCTACATATCTTGTGAATAGATTACCATGTGCAGCTCTCAATGGAATGACTCCATATGAAGCTTGGTGGGGTAAGAAACCAACACTAGATCATTGTAGAGTGTTTGGATCAATTGCATATGCTTATGTGCCATCACAACTTAGACATAAACTTGAACCAAAGGCAGAAAAATATGTGTTCATTGGTTATGATGAAAAGCAGATGGGTTACAGGTTGTGGAATCCTTTAACCAAACAATTTCTTGTTTTTAGAGATGTTACATTTGATGAACAAAAAAGTTGGTATGCAGATCAAAGTCATACAGCTGACGAATTTGAAGAAGAGGTAAGAAGATGTGAGAAAGGAAAATCAATTGTGCAGGTAAATAGAGATGAAGACTATATGCAAGCAAGTACATCCAGAAGTGGATTAACAAGAAGGAATGAAGAAGCTCCTATATTTGATGAAGAAGTGTATCCAAACACTTATAAAGAATGTGAACCAAGGATGTCAAGTAGGACAAGAAGACAACTAGAAAGGTAGTCTTATGATACTTCTTACATAACTCAGAAGAACTATGCATATATGGTCAAAGATGATGAAGAACCTCAGAACTATGATGAAGCAAAAGGTAAGAAGCAATGGGAAGAAGCAATGAAGGAAGAGTTCAATGCACTGGAGGCAAGACATGGGAACTTGTTCCTAAACCAAATGGTAAGAAAGTAATTGGAAATAAATCGGTTTATAAAGTGAAGAAGCTTGCAGATGGAAGTATAGCCAGATACAAAGCTAGACTAGTGGTGAAAAGCTATGCCCAAACCTATGGCATAGATTATGATGAGACATTCAGTCCTGTAGCTAAGATGTCAACTATAAGGACAATCATTGCTATTGCAGCTTCAAAAGGATGGACCCTAAGTCAATTGGATATAAAGAATGCATTCTTGAATGGGTACATATCAGATGAGGTATACATGAAACAACCTCAAGGGTTTATAGATTCTAGGTATCCAAATTTTGTTTGCAGGTTGAGAAGAGCATTGTATGGATTGAAGCAAGCTCCAAGAGAATGGAACTATAGACTGGTGAAGTATCTCAATGATCTTGGATACCAAAGTTCAAAAGCAGATCCAAGTCTACTCATCAAAAGAGCAGAGGAAGGTATAATCTACATTTGTATTTATGTAGATGAAGGAATCATCTACATAAATACTATAGACTGGTGAAGTATCTCAATGATCTTGGATACCAAAGTTCAAAAGCAGATCCAAGTCTACTCATCAAAAGAGCAGAGGAAGGTATAGTCTACATTTGTATTTGTATCTACTCATTATACTCACAGGTACTTCAGATGAAGGAATCAAGGAGGTAAAGAGATTACTTGAGAAAGAGTTTAAGATCAGTGACCTAGGAAAGTTGTCATACTTTCTTGGAATGGAATTCACTTATACAGATCATGGCATATATGTATCACAAGAAAGGTATCTTCTAAATCTATTGAAGAAGTTTGATATGGAAAATTGCAGAGAAGCTTCAACTCCACTTGAAGTTAATCACAAGCTCAGTAAATATGATGGTGCAGAATACAAAGATATGAGGAAGTATCAATCTCTTGTGGGTAGTTTGATTTATGCTACACTAACAAGACCTGATCTTAGTTATGCAGGAGTTTTATCACAGTTCATGCATTGTCCAAAGGACCCACATTGGATTGCAGGTCAAAGAGTTCTCAGATATATCAAAGGAACTATAAAGGAAGGATTATATTATCCTTTTACTTCAGATTTGAAGTTGAGAGCCTATAGTGATTCAGACTGGGCAGGTAATCAAGATGACAGAAGATCAACTCATGGTTACATGATATACATTGGTGATAAGCTTGTAAGTTGGTGTTCAAAGAAACAACATACAGTAGCATTATCATCAACTGAAGCTGAGTACAAAGGACTTGTGGAAGCAGCTAAGGAGGTCATATGGATGCAGACATTATTCAAAAGCTTGGGCATTGATCAAGGTATACCTACAATACATGGAGATAATATGAGTTCACTTTATCTTGCAGCAAATCCAGTATTTCATGCAAGAACAAAACATATAGAGATACATTATCATTTCCTGAGAGAAAAGGTAATGGAGAAAGAAATTGAGGTGGAGTACATTTCTACAAAAGATCAGATAGCAGACATAATGACAAAGAGCTTGGATGGTGTGAAGACCAGCAGATTCAAAAGCATGGCAGGAGTAAAAGAAAAGAAGATGATATGAAGAAACAGGGAATGTCAATTAGTGATTGAGGGGGAGCTGTTGGAGAAACAATCACTAATTGGACATATATTTGAAGGTCAAAGCTTTAGAAGAAAACCACATGCCTATGTGAAGGGACAAATTCACAAGTGTACTATATTTGTAAAGTTAGTTCACTTTAGTTCTCGAAGGTTTTTAAAAGTCATGAGAATAAGAAAATCTATATAAGTTAGTTTGTATCAACTAACACGATGTGGAAGAGAGTGAGAGAAAGTCAGTAGAAGTTCATTTTTGTATGGCTGAGTATAGTCGGGCTTCTTTGAGTGAGAAAGCACTTGTAAGCTTCTGAGTTTTCATAGCTATGATAAGAACTAGTTAAAGTTCTGTGTATAAGTCTTCTTCTTGCATCTCCAGAGTTTGTATTGTGTGAAATGATTTCAGAAGTTGAAGTTTTCCAAGCAACTCGATGCCTGGCATCGAGTTTGTGCTGATAAGTCATTGTTTTCATTCTCTGAGTTTTATGTGTTGTCAAATCTTTTGAAAATATGAAGTTTGTGGAGCAACTCGATGCCTGGCATTGAGTTTCAGCATAAAGTCGATGCCTGGCATCGACTTCTAGCATAAAAGTGCTTTCTTCATATCTTGTGTACACGTGCTTATTTCAGGAGCTGAAAAAGTGGCAAAAAAAAAGCTGAAAGTCGATGCCTGGCATCGAGTTTTGGTTGCAAGTCGATGCTAGGCATCAAATTTTCATTTTTGGACAGTCAAATTTACTAAAACAGGCAAAATTTCCACTTTTGGAAGTCATACAAGTTCATCTTGTGAAGGGTATAACTTGAGTTCTAGAGATCCGTTTCTTGCATATGATAGCTTGTTGGAAAGCTCTATCTAATCTAGATTAGATTAGCTAGCCAATTCTGTTTACCGTTACGGTCAACTAACCCGAACCGGAAAAAGAAAACTCTTCTACTTTCATCCACCAAAAGATTTTGGAGAAATAATATTTGAGCTAAGAGAAATTAGCAAAATATTGAAGGTATGCCATTTCAGTAACTAAAAAAATCTGAAGAAGTAAAGTTCTTGGTTTTGGCTATCATTTCTCAAAGTTTTGAGTGGCAATGAGTTAATGGTGACCATAGAGGTGTTCTAGTGTCACAATTATTCATTTCTTGTGGTGTTTTACACATCAATAATTCCTATGTGTCATAGGATCCTCCTCAATCATACTGCTTCACATGCTATAACAAATGCAGCTTTGTACTCAGCTTTGGTGGAAGATAATGCTATAGTCGATTGTGTCTTACTGATCCACGAGAAAATCCATGATCCTAAAGAAAAGAAATATCCATAAAATAATTTTTTGGTATCAATATCTCCTACCCAATTTGAGTCACAATATCTAACCAGAGATGATCCTTCTTCATAAATAATACCATAATCAGTGGTTCCTTTCACATACCTAAGTATCCGCATGCTTGCCTTCCAATGAGTTTGGCAAGGCTTATTTGAACTTGCTTACTACTTCAACAACATAAGAGATATTTGTTCTGCTATGGCACAAGTAGATGAGACGTCCAACTAATTTTGTGTATTTTCTAATATCCACTAGAGGTGAAGTATCTTCAATAGATAATTTTGTGTTGACCTCCATTAATGTAGAAATTTCCTTGCAATCCTCCATGTCGAATGCCTTCAATATCTATCTTCATACTTCTGTTGAGAGCTGAAAATCTTCCTTGCTTCCTACCAAAATTTTAAGGCCTAAGCAATAATGCATTAAGCCCAAGTCTGTCATTTCAAATTCTAAACTCGGGGCAACTTTTGTTTGTTGAAGAAGAGTGTCATCATTTCTTGTAATCACAAGGTCATCTACATAGAGTACAAGTACAATTTTCTTCCCTCCTCTCTTTAGATTATACAAGTTATCATCAGAAGCACATCTTTTGAAACCTATATCCAAGAGATACTTATCTATCCATTGGTACCATGCTCTAGGGGTATTTTCAGCCCATACAATGCCTTCTTCAACTTACATGCCTTGTTCTTTGAATGGAGAGCCTCAAACCTTGGTGGTTGAGACACATATACCTCCTCCTTGAGGTCTCCATTCATGAATGCTGATTTGACATCCATGTGATAGACTAGCCAATGCTTATGTATAGCCACAGTTGGTACTATTTGGGTAGTAATCATCCTTGCACTCAAGGAAAAGGATTCCCAAAAGTCAATGCCTTCAACTTGTGAGTAGCCCTATGCAGCAACTCTTGCTTTGTACTTTCCAGAGTACCATCAGCCTTGCCTTGTACTTTAGCTTCCAGACCCCTTTGGTGCCAATGACTTTATGCTTAGGGGTTTGATCCACTAGCTCCCAAGTACCATTCTTCATGATATTGTTGTTTTTTGTTTGCATTTTTGCCCTCCAATTCGGATCATGGAGTGCATCTTCCACATTGGTTGGTTCCTTTACTTGTTCTGAATGAGATCAGCCATCAGGGTTGTGTTTACAATATGAGTGGTTGCCTGGCTCTGTTCCTCTATTCTCTATGATTGCCTCAGTCCATCCGCAACATGTTCTAGTGATTGTGGGATGGGGTTTGCAGAATCATAGAACTACCTCACCCAATGTGGCAATGGATTTTCCACTTGGGTGATGAAAAGTTGGCAACTTTCAAACTCATCATCTCAAGATGATGCTTCCTTCTCTTGTGTACAAGGGATGGCTTTTGGGCCAAGTTCATAGTGGATTGCTCCTTTACCTGATGATAAAGTGGAAGCTCTCTTTTCCTCCTCCACTGCATGTAGCAGCTCCTCCTTAAACACCACATCACGACTCACCATGATCTTCTTAGCCTCAAGGTCATAAATCTTCTAAGCCTTCTTATCATTGCTATACCCGAAGAAGATACATTTGATGCATTTTGGTTGAAGCTTGTTTCTCTCCCTATCTGGGACATGTACATAACATTCACTTTCAAATACTTTGAAATGGGAAACAGAATTCTTTTTACCAATGTAGGCTTCTTGTGGAGTCTTTCCATCCTGTGCCTTGGTGTAGCTTTGATTCAAGATGTATATAGTAGTGTTGATAGCCTCTTCCCAAAATGGATTAGGCAAACCCTTTCCCTTCAATGTGCACCTTCCCATCTCCATGAGGGTTTGATTCTGATGTTTTTCAATACCGTTCTATTGAGGGCTATGTACCACTATGAGTTGATGCTTGATTCCTTTACTCTTGCAAAAATCTTCAAACTCTATTGATGTGAGCTCATGGATGCCATCTGTCTTGAATGTCTTCATCTTCTTCCCTATTTCAGTTTCAACAAGTTGAAGCCATTCTTTAAACTTACCAAAAGCTTGAGCCTTATCACGAAGAAGTACACCCACATCTCCCTGCTATAGTCCTCAACAAGTAACATGAAGTAGGTGTAAGAAAATAACAGCATAGCGGAATAGACCAATAGACAAAGTTGAGAGAAAAAACACAGATAAAGATAGATGCAGACTCAAAGATAGAGAACTCAAATTTTCATATTGTTGAGTGTAATGTAGTTACAATGATGGTGTTGTCCACTCGTGCGCTCCCAATGTGGAGCTTAGATGGTGATCTAGATAGACTCTAGATGAAGGGCTTACTAGTGTGCAATGCTATATAAAGCTCAACCTGGGCCATGCTCGTATAGCTTTTACAAGGGGAGTTGGTATAGATAAACGAAGTCAGGATATACACAATAGTCGGCAAAATATACAATCCAACAATATCTCCATGATTAGAAGTCCTACCATCTTGGCCCTATGGGCTAGGGGGCTAGGCCCCCTGGACCCTGCATAAGGGGGCAAGCCCCCTCTACACCCCCCCCCATTAAGGTTCTATGGGGAAACCACACGATGCCATAGTTGCCTTAATTTTCACCTTGAATGGCAACCTAATGGCCTTGAATTTTATGCCCTACCTAACCTAATGGCTAGGCCAATAGAAAAGCATTGTATCTTACTAATAATGCTATATTCAGTTGCTTCTTATTGATCCAAGAGAAGATCCTTGATCCTAAAGAAAAGCAATACCTATCAGAGAACCTACTTACTACTTCAATAGCATCAGAGATATCTGGTCTGCTATTACACAAGTAGATGAGACTTCCAACTAATTTCCTGTATCTTCGAATATCCACTGGAGGTGAAGTATCTTCAATAGATAATTTTGTGTTTACCTCCATAGGTGTAGAAATTTCCTTGCAATCCTCCATGTCAAATGCCTTCAATACCTGTCTTGCATACTTTTGTTGAGAGATGAAAATCTTCCATGGTTCCTATCAAACTTCAAGACCTAAGCAAATAATGCATTATTCAGATCATGGAGTGCCTCTTCCACATTGGTTGGTTCCTTTGCTTCTTCTTGAATGAGATCAGCCATCAGGGCTATGTTTACAATATGGATGCTTGCATGTCTCTATTCCTCTATTCTTTGTGATCACCTCAGTCCATCTGCAACCTATTATAGTGATTGTGGGATGGAGTTTGTAGAATCATAGAGATACCTCACCCAATGTGGCAATAGCTTTTCCACTTGGGTGATGGCAGGTTGGTGACTTTCAAACGTATCATCTTAAGATGATGCTTCCTTCTCTTGTGTAGAAGGGATAGCTCTTGGGTGAGGTTCATAGTGGATTGCCCCTTCCTCTGATGATAAAGTGGAAGCTCTCTTTTCCTCCTCCACTGCATGTGGCTTCCCCTCCTTAAATACCACATCATGACTCTCCATGATCTTCTTAGCCTCAAGGTCATTAAGCTTATAAGCCTTCTTATCTTCATTGTACCCTAGGAAGATACATTTGATGCTTTTTGCTTGATGCTTGTTTCTCTCCCTAGGGAACATGTACATAACATTCACTTCCAAATACTTTGAAATGGGAAACAGAAGGCTTTTTACCAATGTAGGCTTCCTGTGGAGTCTTTCCATCAAGTGCCTTGGTGTAGCTTTGATGTAAGATGTAGACAGCAGTGTTGATAGCCTTTACCCAAAATTGATTAGGCAAACCCTTTCCTTTCAACATGCACCTTGCCATCTCCATGATGGTTCGATTCCAATGTTCTACAACATTGTTCTATTGAGGACTATGTGCTCTTGTGAATTGATGCATGATACCCTTACTTCTATAGAAATCTTCAAACTCTATTGATGTGAACTCACCACCGCCATCTATCTTGAATTTCTTCATCTTCTCCCCTGTTTTAGTTTCAACAAGCTAAAGACATTATTTAAACTTACCAAAAGCTTGAGCCTTATCACAAAGGAAGTACACCCACATCTTCCTGCTATAGTCATCAACAAGTAACATGAAGTAGCAAGATCCACCCAAGGCCTGTGCAAGCATTTCTCCACACAAGTCAGCATGCAGAAACTCCAAAGGATAGCTTGCCATGTTCTTTCTTTCTTGTGGAAATGCCTTCCTCTGTTTCTTGCCCATCACGCACACTTCACATGGTTCCTTCATTTCTACAATCGATGGTAGGTGTGAAACCATACCCTTGTGATGCATCTCCTTTAGTACACTGTATCCAATGTGGTCGAATCTCTCATGCCATAGCTTACTTGTGCCCACATTTGTGGTGGTTGTAAGAGCACGCAACTCATACAGGTTGTTCCTTCTTATGCCATTCCCAACAATGTTGTTGTTACTATCCATAATCTTAGTTCTTGTCTTACTAAAAGATACTTGATGACCTTAATCAGTTATAGAAGCTATTGAAAGTAGATTTCATTTTATCTGTGGAACATACAACACATTTGAAAGCTTTCTGATATTGCCATTAGAGTTAATGAAAGAAATTATACCTTTCCCTTGCATGACATCTTGCATTGTTCCGTACCTTTACTGTGATGGGTTCCTTTAGAGGCGGTAGGGAACTGTGAAGGTCTTTTCTGCTCGTCATGTGATGAGATGCACCACTGTCCAACACCCATGAGTCATCTGTTCCCGAATCCTCATCCGAGGAGCACACCTCCTTTATGGTAACAAATAACTCAAGCTATATTTCTTCTATGTTGGTAGACTCCTTGTGCTTGCCACCTTTTGAAGAACCACTCTTCTCCTCGACCTTCTTGATGCAATAGTCTTGTATTATGTGTCCTTTCTTGTTGTTGTGGAAACACTCCCCCTTTAATTTCTTTTTTTTGTTCTTCTTTTTGTCTCCATCTTTTGAAGAGTCCACTTTGCCTCCTTTGATATTTGTTGTGAATGCAGCATCTCCTTTGCTGCCACCACTCCTTGCCTTGAGTTGTAGCTCCTCCTCCATGAGTAAGGCACTGAATTCTTCAAACGTTAGTGGTTGAGGTCTGATTTGAGTGTTAAGAGCAGTTACCAAACCATCAAAATTAGGTGGACAGATTCAAAGAGAACATCGAGCTAGCTCCTCGCTTGACTTTTGTACACCTGCTCCCACCATTTGATCTCGTAGATTCTTTATGCGAGTGATAAACACTTCTATAGTCTCCTCATTAGCAAACCTTTCTGCAGCTAGCTGATTCTCCAAGTTCTGAATCCGTGTCTGATTAAGGTTCCTTTAATCTTGCAAAAATCTTCAAACTTTGTTGATGTAAACTTACCACCAACGTATGTCCTAAATTTCTTGATGTTTTCCCTCTGCCTAAGCATAGTCACTTGTCCTTAGTGCCACTCAAATATCTCAAAATCATCTTGACCACTTCAATGCTTCTTGCTAGGATTAGACATATATCTACTCACAACTCCCACTGCAAATGCAATTTCAAGTCTTTTCGCTACCATAGCATACATGAAACTAGGAGCATCATATTGATAAGGAATTTGGTCATGAATTCCTTTTCCTCATTTGATTTGGGGCAATCATTCTTGCTCAATTTCACATATGTGGCTAAAGGTATACTCAATGCCTTTCCACCTTGCATATTGAACCCTTGAAATATTTTTATATATACTCACTTAGAGAGAACTATATGCATCTTTTACTCCTCTCACGACTAATGCGCATTCCAAGAATATGTTTGGCATCCCCCAAATCCTTGATATCAAATGTCTCAATCAACTTCTTTTTTTAGAATTAATGTCATATCAAGCTCCCATCTAAGCATCTCTTTATGTAGAGACAATGATCCCCATTGCTTCGAGAATAGCCTTGAGATTTCATAAAAACATCAAACTTTTGGTACCATTGTCTAGGGGACTGTTTAACTCCATATAAGCTCTTTTTGAGCTTACAAGCTAGAATTTATTTGCCACTGCATAACCCTTTGGTTGTTCCATATCGATACCATATGTAAGATCTCCATGCAAGAAAGCAATTTTTGCATCCATTTGGACTAGCTCTAAGTCTTGCATTGCAACAAATCCAAGCAACATGCGTAGGGTAGTCATCTTGACTACTCGAGATCATCGAAATCAATGCAATGTTGTTGCTTAAAACCCTTTGCAACAAGTCATGCTATATACTTTAGAGAAGCACTATTTGATATGAATTTTCAGTTTATATAGCCATTTACATGGTAAATCTTTCTTGGCCTTTGGCAAAGGTACTAAATCCCAAGTACCATTCTTTCAAATAGAATCCAATTCACTCCTCATGGCACACTCCCACTTGACATGATCTTTTGTTTGCATAGCGTCTTTGTAGCAAGAAGGCTCACTAGTATCTGTTAGCATAACAAAATCCAAAACTAGAACATATTTGTCAAGTGGATGTGAGACATGTGCAAAGCATCTCAATGATTGCTAGATAGGAACATTTGTAGACTAATCTGATTGGAGATTGTCTTGAACATCCCTATGTGCAGCATTTTTATGCATGCAAACTCGAATATTGGTATCCTCAAACACCACTCTTCTCTCTTCAACCTCTTCAATGGGTTGTTTATGCATCTTAGACTCGTTGAAAATGAAATCACTGCTTTTGATCACTGACCATGTTTCAAGTTCCCATAAGAAATATCCAAATTTATTGACCTTCTCTCCCATATCCATGAAAAATGCATTTCTTTGACTTATGTTCCAGCTTTTATCTAAGATTCTTGGGTGTATGAACATATGCTTCACACCCAAAAACTCAAAGATGATCATAATATGGTGGCTTCCTTGTCCATAACTCTTGTTCCACTTTCAGACTTTTGACAATACTATGTGAAAGGTTAATCATGCACTGTTGTTGCCCAAAAGCCTTGTGAAAGGCTTGCATGATGCAATGTAGAAACTACTCTATCCTAAATAGTGTTATTCATCCTTTTAGCTACACCATTCTATATTGGGGTATAAGGAGCTATAAACTCTTTACAAATTCTTGTAGATTGATAGAAAAGGCTGAATTCATGTGAGGTATATTCACCCCCATTATCTGAACATAAAGCCTTAAGCTTAGTTCCTTTTTCAGTCTCAATTGAAACAAGCCATTTTCTAAAAATTCAGAATGTGATGTCACATGGAAAGAAGCACCAAAATCTAGCAGCCACATGTGGGAAAGAGAAATAGCCATAAGAGCCTGAGTAGGCACAATACTATCAAGTGTCAATGCATCAGCATCATCAGAAATAGCATTGATTTCTTCAATCTTCATAGTCGAAAAGGATGGTGCAGGTAGTTTTTTAACATGCCCATCAACTTAATGCATAGCAGACTTTCTTCATGTGTCCTTGCTCATGACAATAATGGCATTCGATATCTCTCTTTGTTGATTTACTTCTACTCTTATTCCATTGATCATTCTTTTCCTTGTTCTTGCTCTTGCCACATTGTTGAAATCACAAACATTATATGCATCTCCACTCTGAGTGCCAACCATAGATTTTCCACAAATCTCCTCACTCAAGAGTGCTCCACATATATCATCATAGACCAGTTTACCACTAGTGCACTATTGCTAACAGCGATGCAAAATGTATCACATGATGATGGCAAGGTGCATAACAACAAGACTGCTTTCATTTCATTATCCATCTCCATTTTCAAAGTCTGTAACTGGGAGAATATAGCATCAAAATCATTTAAATGAGCAGCAACACTATGAGTGTCCATGTGAAGGTCATATAACTTTCTCATCAGATACACTTTATTTGATGTTGTCTCTTTTTCATATGTATTGCATAACTTCTTCTGAAGCTCCTCTGCACTTTCATAGTCCAATACTATAAAGTAAACATTATCTTCCATATGCAATCAAATGGTACACCTAGCCATTTCATGCAACTCATCCTAGTCATCATCATCCATATCAATAAGGCTCTTTGAGATTCCATTTATTGGCTTCAATTGCCTCCTATGAATCAGCACATCTTTAGTTTGATTCTTCCATAGAACAAAGTTTGTGCCATAAAATTTTTGGATCTCAAAAATGGTATTTACCCTGCAAGTTGTAGGTCCTCCTAGTAACATTGGCACTAGACCCTGATCCACTAGATGTGCTTGAGATCTATGATGCTATGATGATAGAGAATTGACTAGAATGATAATGGAGCTACAATAGTCCAAACACTACTGAGGCTCAAAAAAAGGATGATCGAGTGTCAAATTCTGGGAAAAAATCAACAAAGCCTCCCTAGAAAAATGGATTAATGAATAGCAATGACCAAACAAAAGGATTATGTGAGAGTATATATGCTCACATGAATAGGTGTGTCAAGAAGTAAAGTCAACCACTGTATACTTGAAAGAACTAAAATTTGGAAAGTTTGCAAGAGTCTCCTTACAAAATGAGCAATGAACAATGTCAGAAAAACTCACTAAACTAAAATTACTAACATGTGAACCTGCATGGTGAATCATTGACTCCATTGCATATAACCACTAAACCGAAAGAAGCCAACTAGGCTTACCAAGCACCTATGAACAACAATCATACATCTCCTATGCGAGGCTAGGTAAGTTTTCCACCTGCCTCACCAAAGAGACCCCCACATATGGGTGTCTCCTAGTTAAGAAAGCATCACCATGACCCTCTTTATGAAATGTAAAAGTATTTATGAAAAAAAAACATAACCGCTATATCAATGACCACATGGACATACATAAGTGGTATCCACAAAAGCACATAGTGTGAATGTGCTCAATATATGTAGTAAAATGGCACGGAAAGGTTGAATTCATAGCCCAAACACTAGCCAACAACACTTGAAAGTGTTTCTCAAGTTTGTTCTTTAGGCTCAAAAACTTGCATAAATTTGTAGTGGTTGCTCCCACTACAACTGAAAACCTTTCAAGAAGCCTATAGATTTACTAGTATGGCTAAAAAACATAGTCCCAAATCTGAATATTTGTTGTCATAGAAGTACAAAGAATAGTTTTCTTAATGTTCTTGAACCCGTTTAAAGAGAACTATGCATGAAAGTACTCCAAAATGGCTCCAAAAGTCACCCCAAAAATGCTTCATAATAAGCTTTTAAAACAACGAATGAAGCTTTGAGGGCACAAAATATGTTCAAGGTAATGTGAACCTTAGTCTTTCCCCTTCCCCAAGCACCACAAGAGTGTAGCTTACTGGAAAGAGCTCTTTCAGTTAAGCGAGCTCTCGAGGGAACAAATCGGGATGGGTGACCTCCCAAGAAGTATCAGGAACCTCCATCTTCCTTGATCATTGGGGTCCTTCCTCGCGTGCAACCAATGGCACCAATGGTGAGTTCAATGACTCGGGTGATAAGGAACAAAGATTTTGTGTCAAAACTCGCTAATACCAGTGAAGTATTTCAATGGTGATGCATGATGGCGGACTCTCCTTGTTGAGAGCTCTGCAACGATACCCTTGTTGTAGAAACCCAAACTCCGGTGCCACACACAGTACTCCACATTGTGGATGGAGAATACACAATAAAAACACACAATACACAGACCACAAACATAGATTTCTTATGTCATAGAGTCTATGGTTGACCAAGCCACTGTATGTTTTATTAAAGAACATATACCAAAGTGTCCAGTGGCCATTTGGCCTTTCACATGATTTTGAGTGGAATGATGAGGTGCGAGAATTCCTTCAATGAGTTGAAGAGGCATTTGTGCACAACACCAATACTGACCACTCCTGGTTGGAATCAACCATTCCATTTCCATGTAGATGCATCCAATTATGCAATAGCATGTGTGCTACCACAACCCACAGATGAAGGTAACACGGATCTTCCAATTTCTTATGCAAGTACACAATTAAATGTAGCTGAATGAAATTATACAATTGTTGGATTTTGAGGTCTATGGAAGCATGCAAACAACACAAGGAAGAAGAAGAATCTTGGAGCACAACACTGAATGTATTACTACTAGAATGTACAAAGATAAGTAACTTGTTAGGGCAATAGGCATATATACAAGCCACGGGAAAAAAAACCTCCTAAAGAGGGAAAAAGTGCCTTGATGGTCCTAGTGTGTTCACACACATCACTACCTAAATATATCAACAAATTCCCCCTAGGACTGTTGCGGTGAACAAGGAGCTAGCACTCATGTATAAGGAAGTGCCAAGCTATGTGGAATCAATCCACAAAAGGAAGTAAGCCCAAAGCTTTTCCGAAAGCTTCAAACTTCTCCCTCGATAGAGCCTTCGTAAAAAGGTCCGCAATGTTCTCCTACGTGGGCACATGTTGCAGAGCCAAAGAGCGCACAAAGCAGAGAAAAAGACGGGCCCCAAAATTTTTCCGATTTGGACCAGATATTCTTGTAACATATTCATTTCTGTAATATATTTCCCTTGTAAAGGCACTAGAGGAGTCCTCTAGATGCATTCCCATAGAAGAATAGAAGCTTATCCATGTAAAATAGTAGGAAATTAGCTCTTAGGGAATAAAGTGCCGGTCACTTGTGTGAAAGGACCATTTTTAGGGCACTAGTATATAAGTCAATTGTGACTCTTTGTAAAAGACTTTTTGCCATTGTGAGAATAGAGAGCACAAAATTTCGAATTTGTGTCTTCTTCCCTCTTCTTCTTCTTCTTCGTGAGCTTGTATGCATGTGTATTGCTTGGAAAGAGTGCTTGTGAGTGTGATCTATCCTTGAGAGTGTTTCTTTGCTGTAGGAGAGGTGTGTGCGAGGTGTAGGAAGTGCTGAAGTGTAGGAAAGTATTCCCGTGACTCAGTATTTCTGTCATAACTTGAAGTAGGAGTGTCGGAATTGCGTGAAACCACTGCCATTGGATGCGTCTTCTCGAGAGCTTCGAAACGCATATGCTATTTGCTATGTTTGGAGCTCGGAGCTAGGAGAAAAGTCCAAAATACTGACGGCTGCTGCACCAAGTATCGTTTCGTCTTGACCTACAGTTGAAGCTTGTTAGGATAAGTGTTTTCCTCATTTTCACTTTTGAGTAATACTTTTGCATTGACCATTACGCATTTGCATGTCTTCATACACTCGGCTAGGTTAGTATACTCTTCGGATTGATAAATTAAAAGCGTGTATCCCCACTATATGCACTTGTGAGGGGATTGAGGTACAGTCTCTTTCTCCGCAAGTCCCTAAGTTGAAGCTTAGGATAACACACTTTTTGGCGCCGTTGCCGGGGAGTGACGAATCAAACCGAGGCATTCGCGTGATGGTAAGTAGCTTTTTGCTTTGAAGAACTTGGAGGAGCAGAAATTTTCTCTTCTTTGGTAAGTCAATTTCAACCGCACTTGCTACTTCTCATTCTTGGAGTGTGTGTAGTGAGTTGATAGATTAGGGAAGTGAGTAGAAGAAATAGAATAGGAGTGAGTGGAGAGTAGAGTAGACTTTAGGAGTGGTCAAGAATTTTCATTTTTCAGTAAACTAGGAATTCCCAAGTATAAAAGCCAAAAAATATCTCATTTTCAAGTTACTTGTTGAACAAGTATCGTGGAGAGCTGTGTCGAGTATCGTGTGAGTTCCAGCGATCGTGGGCGAGTTTTTAGGCGACCTGGAGCACTACAAGGCAAGGGAAAGGGAGCAAGGTGTTGAAAAAGCATCAGAGGTGAGCTTAGCAAGTCCTAATCAAGTTATTGCATTCAAAAAAGTCAATCTCAGTGAGAAGACGACCTGCGCTGAGTGTCGTTTGGGCATTCAGGGGGTTAAAAGTAGTTTGTTGAATGATACAGTGGGTAGGGATAAGAGAGAGAACCTAGGAGAGAAAGGGGGAAACATCCAAACCTCAAAAAACAACACAAAAATTTGAAAAAGGGTCAAGTATCGCTTTGCTCCTGCGGTCGAGTATCGTTTTACTCCTGCGGTTGAGTATCGCGATATTTCCCAGCGGTCGTCGATCGTTTCGTGAGATATCGTAGATCGTTTCAGATAGAGATCGTAGATCGTTTTCAGACAGAGGTCGTCGATCGTTTCACTAGAGATCGTTTCAGATAGCGGTCGTAGATCGTTTCGCTAGAGATCGTTTTGATCAAAGGTCGTCGGTCGTGTATCGTTTGCCAAGTATCGTGATCCAGAGATCGCGACACTTGTCAAAGGTCGGTATCGTTTCAGATAGGTATCGTCGATCGTTTCCAGTGAAGGTCGTAGATCGTTTCTATCCGAGTATCGTGTATCGTTTCGTGAGAGATCGTGTATCGTTTCAACGTAGTATCGCCGATCGTTTCTCTCAGAGATCGTCGGTCGTGTATCGCTTTCTGCCAGAGATCGTTTGGCTAGAGATCGTTTGGTCAAAGATCGTTTTGTAGCGATCGTTTGGATCAAGTATCGTTAGACCCAAGTGTCGATTTCCAGCGATCGTTTTGATCAAGTATCGTTTGTCAGCGGTCGTTTTGGGTCAGAGATCGTAGATCGTTTTGTTGAGAGGTCGTGTATCGTTCCCAGTCAGAGATCGTTTGGGGAAAGGTCGTTTTTCAGCGATCGTTTCACCTAAGTATCGTCTGTCAGCGATCGTTTTTCAGAGGTCGTAAGAGTCAAGTATCGTGACTTGAAATTTTCTTTCAGTCATATTCCAGCCTAAGTTTTCCTAGACTTCTGAGCTATAACTTAGAACTCTAGAGACTAAAGGTGGACAAGATTTGACTAGAGCTCTTAAGTGAATGAACTTGAGATCAGGAAGAACCCTAGGAAGCCGAAGAAGTGTAATTTCTTCCGTAGGGAGTGTTGCCGAACCAAGTAACCGAACACACTATTCGGAGACCTCCAGTGAGTCAGAAGGAGAAATCCCCATGGCTTCCGAGGATATGCAAAACACTGTGCCCATGATTGGCCAGATGTCCATCATTGAGGGCGAATACAGAACTTCCTTAGAATATGTGAGCACTAACCACAATGAGATCCCTATCTATTTAGATGGTCTAAACAGATCAGTGGCCAGATTGAGGAAGGCTTCAGAGGCCTACATAGTGCCGAGACCAGCAGTCAAGTACATAGGAGGACTGTACATGGATAAACGAGACATTCAATACATGGTCACTGAACACCCGGAAATCATTAATGAGCGTGGTGAGGAAAACGACACTTCAAGTTTAAATGGACATGGAACTGAGGAACAAGTAACAACTCCTAGAGGTAGATCGACAATTACTAAACTTTGGAGAGGAGACTTAGTCCCCCAGGATGACACTCTAATAGATGTGTACTTGATCAATGGGATGGAGCACCTGCTCAGAACCCATTCCTCTATTTGGGACGCTGCTCCTAATCCAGTTACCATCTATGAGTTACAAGATCCTGAATTTCCCACCATCATTACATATTTGGACAAAGACCACAGGAGATATTGGCCAGTCACTGAATTAGAGAGAACTGAGCTGAAATATCAGAACATTCCAGTGTTCCCCCCAAGGGACCAAGCAACCACTTCACGGAACCCACATGGAACTTCTCAATATGACTCAAGTCAACATTCGGGACAAACACAACAAACTCAACAGACCCAGATCCCTATCAGACCTCATGTGCAATTTGCAATACCTGCCACTAATCCTAATTACCGGCCACAACCGGCTATGGACCCAAGACAAGGAGTTCGTACTCCAGTCAGACCACAGGTAGTACGAGGACCAGGCATACCTATAGGAAGACCAAATTACCCTGTAATGCCGAGACAACCTGAAGTAGGAAGGAGACTAAGACCGATTCAAGTGGCCAAATGCATGAGAAATCATTATGATGGCTCGAGTGAACCCTATAATCATATAGCAGAATTTAAACAAGTAGTTAGAGCCGAGCAGGTAGATGACTTCATGATTCAATATGAATCCTTTGGCCTCACCTTGTCAGACACAGCCCTGGCCTGGTTTCAGCCATTGGATCCAAATACCTTTCAGAACATGGATCAAGTGTATCAAGAAATGATTGAAGAATTTACCAAGTCTGGAATCAAGAACAATTCTTCGTCATTAATCCACAGCTTCAAGCAAGCTCCAACTGAGTCAGTCAGATTGGCTGCCAGGAGATTCAAGCAGTATGTGGATAGATGCCCCGTAGAGGAGAGACCAACACAAAACAAGATGGTATCATTGTTCTTAGAAGGACTATTGAACGGAACCTTGAGGTCATTAGTGTACGTGAAGAGAGTTCAAACTCTGCAAGAGTGTATGAAGGAATGTATAGACCTAGAGGATAACCTTGCAGGAGACCTGAAAATACCCCAAGGAAGTGTGAAAAGTGAAGAGTCATCAAATAGCACATCGAACCCTACAAACAACATTGAGGAAATTGCTGACTTGCTAGCAAAAAAACTGAATATGCAAGGACAGAGGAATTATCCCACCAATCCTATGAGAACGCCTATGCTTAGAAGATGTATGCAGTGCGGAGGGGATCATCCTTCTCACTTGTGTACGAGGGGAGTAGTCCCACCACCTGCCTATGCTCCTCATAGACCCTCTGTCCCAGGATCACTGCAGTATTGCAGCATAGAGCAGAGATACACAAATCATAGCACTGAGAACTGCCCTTACAATAGGCAGACCAGACCCACCCAGCCTTATGTGAGACCATATGGTATCCGCAGAACCAGCAAGGAGGAGAAGCCTTCAGATATCCATCATATCAGCCACAGGCACCAATGCCACGACCGTACGCATACCCGGGATATACACAGCCTCAACCAGTGCTAGGACAACAACCGCCCCACCCTCAGAACGTTGTCCCAGTTAAGATAGCACAACCAGAGGAAAATTTAGAAAGGGCCATAGTGCCGGCAACGCCTTTGACTAGCAGTGAACCCTATGACTCATTTTACGACCCTAGTCAAGGAGCATACCCAGGTTATGAAAGCTCAACAATGGAATATGGGCAACAATATGACCCATATGCTTATGGCATGGAGACGCCGGAGAGTTCATATAACTACGAGCAAGATTATGTACCATTAATGTACACAGCTCCTAGAGCAACCATGCCACCTCGACCGATGAATAGACCACCTGTACCTAGAGGACCATGCTACAGATGTGGAGGTGACCACTATATCAGAGAATGTACATTACCGAACCCACCACCACCACAACGAATTTGGGAAGGTTACTGTAGCGATTGTGGAAAGGAACATCTTTTCAGAGATTGTCCTAAGAACCCAAACAAAGTCACATCTAATGTACAGATTAACGTGATAGAGGTAATTGAATCGTCAGGGAGTGATAAAGAGTACACCATACCTTTAAAAGCCATAACGAGAGCAAAGGCTAGAGAAAACCCTGATAAAACCGAAGAAAATAACCAAAGTGACAAAGAGGGAAATACACCCATCCCTCACAGAGTAGAAGACTCAGAAGAGCCAGAGAAAAGTATCATCAGTAAACGATCCCAAAGATGGAAGCAAAGAAGAGACAGGATAAAGGAAAAGAAATTGTTGCAGAAGAAGGAAAATGAAAAGAGTAAACACAATTCAACAGAAGAAGCACGAGTGGAAGAAGAAAATAAAATGGAGGAAGAAAAGAAGGAGGTAGGATCGGTATTAGCAGATCCAATGCCTGAAGATTTAGCGATGTGGATTCAGGCATACAAAGAGAGAATTAAAGCAGGACCTACCATAGAACAACATGAGAGACAATATCCGAGAGGCGACTTAGAGAAAGAAAGATTGGAAATCTGCAAAAAATTAATAGAAGTTGCCCAACAAACGTTAGAAAAACCCACATCACCATTACCAAACAACCGAATTTGCGAAGAAAGATTCCAAGAGTGTCTAAACAATCAGGGAAAGCCTAACGTAAATAGACCTCTGGATGATGAAATTGGTGTTGAAAGAAAGGAAGGATCCATAGTCCCTGAAACAGAAGGAGACTGGACTAAGGATTTATGGGCGCGAGTTCAAGAGGACAAGTGGAAAAAAATAGAGGGAATGGAACCGCCCTTTGAAGAACTGAAAGCAGAAAACGAAATAGAGGATTCAATACCTGAATTTAATTCAGAAGAAATTTTTCCAATGGATGTAAGTGACAAAGAAGCCGAAGACGACGTAAAGGAGCTACCTAATTACACCGGGCAATACGAGCACAACTCAGAATTGTATCGCATTCCATCAATACAAAGACGGGAAACGGATCCATCAGCTCAAACATCGGAAATCATACAACGCCTTAGAGAGGTGAAAATCCCATGCACCTTAACATTCGAAGAACTGTTAAAGGTAAAACCACATCTAAAAGAAAAATTGATCAATCAGTGGGAAGTCAAGGAAGAAAAGAAGGAGGTAGATGACGAAATGAAAACGGTGAGAGTTCCAGTGGATAAAGTAGGAGACTTTAGTGAAGGAGACGAAGGAAACACATGTCTACCAATCACTTACAAGGGTTACACAACCAAAGCCATATTAGATTCAGGAGCTGGTGTTGGCATTGCTACCAAAGAAATTTGGGAGAAATGGGGAAAACCAGCATTGAGACCAACACGTATGAAAATTCAGATGGCCGATGGACATACAGAAAGACCCTTAGGATTGTTGGAACGAGTAGTCTTCACTACGTGCGGAGTGGAATTCGAGCATACCTTAGCAATTTGTCACTTTGAAAGGCCAAGCAACTACGAGATGATCTTGGGAAGGCCATTCATGAGACAGCTAAAGGTAGTACAAGATTGGGGAAAGGATGCAGTGTACCTACAACACGCAGGAGTTACCACTAGGATCAACCTACATACGTACACATATCAGGATGTACCACCTCTGCAATGGAATCAAATCCATAAAGAGGAAGACGATCAATCGATTCATAGTGCAGGTTCTAGTGACCAATCCTGGATGAACGAGGACACTCATCTATGGATATGCCAAGCTGCAAAAAAGGAGGAAGAGAGAAGAAAGAGTTGGCAGCAGAAACAAGGTATAGTGAGATCGGTACAAGATCCAGCCTATATGCCACAAGTATTTCCAGACGAGGAGTTCGAACCTCATGGTTGGATGGAAATCTTAGCCACCCTCGATGTGTGTGTAAACGAAGAAGTGGTAACTATGAACGAATGTATTGACGAGGAGGGTTATGACATTAGTCTGTATATGGTAGTCCTTCAGGAGGCAGAAGAAGGAGAAGTAATCGAGGAAGACTGGAAGGAGGACTACGAGAGCATCGAAATGGAACCAGAACCCGTGGATCTAGGAATTAGTACCACCGACAGAGATATCACTGCCGATGAAAAACATAATGAATACACCCCAAAAGAAAAATTAGAAGTTGAAAGGGAGATAGAAGATGGAGATAATAAGCTTCAAGACCAATTTGAGGTACCAGCCCATTTCAAAAAATATGAAATAGAAGAGAGGAAGATTGCTATTCAAATGCCTAAAAGAGAGGCACAAACGGGAATAGCATATGATAATAAAGAGCAGACCAAAAAAATAGTTGTAACCATGGAAGGAGGAGAAGAACGATGTACTTTCATAGGACAGGATGTCTCAGAGGAAGAAGAACGAGAGCTAATTCAACTCATAAGAGAATATCGGGATGTCTTTGCTTGGACTTATAAGGATTTAAAAGGAGTAGATCCATCTATATGTGCGCATAGAATCCCCATGACATCCGAGGCCAAACCTTCCAAACAGAGACCTTACACTTATAATGAGGTGTATTCAGCCAAGATAAAAGAAGAAATAGATAAACTGTTGGATGCTGGATTCATATATGAGATAGAACACACAGAATGGGTATCGCCATTAGTGGTAGTGCCCAAGAAAAACGGAAAATTGAGAGTGTGCATAAATCTGAAGAAGGTGAATGCAGCCACTATACGTGATAGCTACCCATTACCGATTACGGATCATCTATTGGAGAGGGTAGCAGGTAAAGAGGTCTATAGCTTCCTAGATGGTTTCTCTGGATATAATCAAGTGGCTATTGCGACTGAGGACCAACACAAGACAGCTTTTGCCACTGAATGGGGTGTGTATGCATTCAGAGTGATGCCCTTTGGACTCACTAATGCACCAGCTACCTTCCAACGATTAATGTGTCACGTTTTTAAGGAATTCTTGAAAAAAAGCATGGAAGTGTATGTAGATGATCTTTGCACATATTCCAATCAAAGACCCGATCACATACCGGAACTAAGGAAGATATTCAACAAATGTAGACAGTATAGAGTCTGCCTAAACCCAGAAAAATGTGTCTTCATGGTAAGACAAGGCAAAATACTAGGACACATAGTTTCTAGAAATGGGATATCGACGGATGAGGATAAGATTAAAGTCATATTAGACTTACCGAGACCCAAAAATGTGAAGGAAGTACAAGCTTTTATGGGACATTGTGGATATTACCGTAGGTTTATTCACATGTATGCCATAATAGCCAAGCCCTTATATGGTCTATTGACTCAGTTCATTTGGACAGACGAGTGTGAGAAGGCCTTCAACGAGCTAAAAAAGAGGCTGAGTACAGCCCCAATTCTAAAATCACCCAACTGGAGTAAGCCTTTTCATATTCATGTTGACGCTTCGAATTATGCAATTGGATGTATCCTAGCACAACCGGCTGATGAGGGAAAGCTCGACCATCCTATCGCTTATGCGAGTAGACAATTAAACCAAGCCGAACGAAATTACACAACTACAGAAAGAGAAGGCTTAGGAATGGTTTATGCAGTCAAGAAGTTTAGACATTACCTCTTAGCCAACAAATTCAAATTCTTCATAGACCATCAAGCTTTGTTGTATTTAGTCAATAAACCTTGTAGCACAGGAAGGTTGGTGCGATGGTTCTTGTTACTAATGGAGTTTGACTTTGAGGTAATAGTCAAGAAAGGAAACACACATGTGAGAGCAGACCATCTTTCTAGGTTAAAACATGGAGAACCACCTATAGGAGTTCCTGATGATCTGCCAGACACTTATCTCTTTAACCTGGAAGTATGTCCTCAGTGGGCAGAAAAGTTGATCCCGATACTCACACATGGACCTAAAGATGGGATCACGCCAAACCGAAAGCAAGATCTTTGGAGGACTAAAAACCTTCACATTATTGCTGGAAGTTTATACCACCAGGATTCAAGCGGACTATTGATGAGATGCGTGGAAGAAGATGAACAAAACATGTGGCTTCAGAAAGCACACATAAATCAATGGAATACTCACTTGAACGCAAACGGAACATGGCAAACACTCACGAGATTCGGCATATATTGGCCAACCATGCAACGAGATGTACATCATTATGTGTCAAACTGCCAAATCTGTCAAGAACAAATCCCAGAAAATAACTCTACGTTATGCTATTCTACAATAGCACCAAGGTGGAGCACGCCTTTAGTAAAGTTCTTGAAAACTCGAGAGTACCCGGAGGGAGCTACCTTAGCAAGAAAACGTGCTCTTGAAGAACAGAGCAAAGATTACGTCATCCTAGGAAAACAACTCTTTAAACGCGGAAAAGATAACCAACTAAGATTGTGCATTCATGAGAATGAATATCTCTCTGTATTAGAAATGGCACACGCAGGAGCTGCGGGAGGACATTTCTCAGCAGACAGAACGGTCAAGATGATTCTCTTTGCAGGCCTGTGGTGGCCAACTCTACATATGGACGCAGAGACATACGTGAGAAGCTGTGAAACATGTCAGAGAGCAAAATATCCTATTAGAAGAGATGACATGCCTTTAAGACCCATGGTTTGTGCGAGAGCATTTACCAAATGGGGAATTGACTTCATAGGACCCATTAATCCACCAGCCAGAGGATCACATGCGGAATACATCATAGTAGCCACTGATTACTTGACTAAGTGGGTAGAAGCAAAAGCCACTAGAAAGAATGATGCTCAAACTACAGCAAAATTTCTCTTTGAGCACATATTCACACGCTTTGGACTACCTATCGAGATAGTGAGTGACCGAGGAACTCATTTCTTAAACGAAGTCATTGAATCGTTAATGAATGAATTCTTAGTGATTCATAAAAAATCAGCCCCATACCACCCTCAAGCTAATGGGCAAGCTGAAAGTTCCAACAAAGTACTATGCACTGTATTGACAAAGATTGTCAATAATGGAAGGTCAGATTGGGACAAACAATTGCATCACGCAATTTGGGCCTTCCGAGTGGCTTATAAAACGGCTATTGGGACTACACCTTTCAATTTAGTGTATGGGCAAAATGCAATTTTGCCAATTGACTTCTTAGTGCCTACATTAAAAGTAGCCCAACAGTATGAGTGGAACGGTCATGAACTGTCTCAGCAATTAGATCAAATAGAAAAGCTGCATGAGACAAGACTGCAAGCGGTAGCGGGCATCTATGCCGCTAAACGGAGACAAAAGGCATACTATGATGCACATATAAAAGACAAAGGACTGAAAGAAGGCGATTTAGTCCTAGTATACACACTCAAACAGCATGCAAAGAAATTACAGAAACGTGGATATGGACCTATGATCATAAATCGAATCTCCACTAGTGGTGCAGTCAATCTCGCCACACTAGACGGAAATATTCTTCCCAACTACATCAGTGGTTGCAGAGTGAAAAGATTCATGGAGCCTCTAACGGATCAAATGTTAGCACGACTCTTAGGAGCTCAGAGTAGAAAAAAGGAAGAAGAACGCATACGAGAAGAAGCTAGACAGGAAGCCCTAGAACGTATCAGAAAACGGAAAGAGTGGATGAGAGAAAGAGACGAGAGATATCGAGTAGGAGAAGAACTAATCCCCATGGCTAATTTTAGAGCCACAGAGAATTCTGGACAACAAAGAAGACAACCTTATTTGAATCTGGGGGCAGGACGAAAAGAGTACCACTTAGTGGATGCTCTTATAGACACAGGAGCAGCAATAAGTTGCATTAGATCTTCCTTGTCTCAGAGACTTAAAGAGGAGTTACGCCCATCGAAGGCACAGCTAATTGGAATAGGAGGAAAAGTTACTCAATGCATAGGTGAGATCACTTTACCTTTACATATGGGGAACAACACAATGGAGCAGAGACTTTTAGTATGTCAGGATCAAGATCTGCTTGAAGATGTGGTGCTAGGCCAAGATTGGATATATGAATACGAGGTTACCATTCAATTGGCTTTAGGATACATCTCGGCCAGAATAGGACCTCGTGAAGTATATAGTTTGCTAGACGAACGACCACCCAAAGCTGCTATTATAGAGCCAAAAGTTCATCCTGATGAACAAAGTCATGATTGCATGTTCCCTAGCAATATAGAAACCCCATCATCAAGTACTTCATGTGAAAATACTGTGAGTCCTGTGTGCACTCCACCCATGAGTTTAGAAAGTCACAAGAGTGCACAAGAACATGAAATCAAGCACAGAGAACCACAAAGTCCAAGACAAAATATTCCTCTGCAAAACGTGAAGTCTACAACCGTGAAAGTGTACCCCATTCCACATTCTACACGAGCTTGGATAAGAAAGGACCAAAAGAAGGCCTATCTTCAGCAACAGAAAAGTCTTCGACAGCAGCATGAGCATTTGTATAAGAAGACAAGGAATTTCGGACACTTTCAGCAACCACGACTCAAGAGCATATGGATCCCAAAGGAGCTGATAACTGCACAACCTGATCGAAACAAAATTTGGGTCCCAAAGTCACATACCCAAAGGACGACCATCCCAAACAAAGAACATCCTCAGAAGAGCTATCAGAATCACATCGGTCAACAGACACATCAGACGAGGGAAAGGACATATTGGAGGAAGAAGGAATCTCCAAATGCAATACAAACCGACTTGAGATTCCCAAAACAGAATCAGAAGACATACAGCCGAAAACGAACAACATTCATCAAGAAGGTGGAGAATACAGTACGTCGCACCCAAGTGAAGCAAATATGGATGCCGAAAGACAAGACAACCTGCGTACAGCATGCAACTACTTCCAATTGCACACATGAGGAGTTGCCAAGATCCAAAGTATGCATGATAGGGCCACATTACAAGGCCAAGCATTCGGCACATCCTTCTTCTACTTTCAGATAGTATCGCACATTTTCCCTTTGGAAATAGGAGAGCACTTGTACATACTTAAAATATTACCCCAATAACATTTCACTAACCGCTTCGGCTTTGTACTAACTTTTATGTTTTCTTTTCAGCAAAAAAAAAAATATAAAAATGATTGAAAATTCAGGTATTACCTTTCTCACACCCACAGGAAAGGGACGACACCATGCACTCGGAGCAACATCGAATTAATAATCAACATATGGAGGAGGATTTCAAAAAAATATATGGATACTAATACATCCTCTATATTGAGTGCAGATGACATCTTCTGACTCAGAAGCTACACAGCAGGAAGAGGAACTACTTCTTCCATTGGGGTCAATAACCAAAGTCAGAGGACATTGGTTTCGAGATGACCAACCTATCTCGGAACTCTTATTCATGGCAACTATCAAGATCATGGACAGGGACCACTGTTTCCCTATTATGTCACAAGATTTCAAGACCATCATACAAGGATTACCACATATCGAAGAAGTATGGACTCAAGCTGGCATTGAAGCATTTTTGAAGATACCTATATGTGTACCTGACTTCCAAAGATGTACACAAGTAATGAATACGATGCAGCCGGCTGCTACGAAGATTTCGGTTCCAGAAGCAAAGGTTTTGGACAAGGTGGGCAAATGGAAGACCATTCAATTCACTCATGAATTGATCAATAAGGCCTTTGGATGGAATCAAGAAGGAATTACTAATGTCAAGGACGAATGCCATGACCCCAAGAAAAGATCATTCCTGGAGATTAACAGAGTGGATATTGAAGATGCAGTACGTTTGGTACACCAACACTTCTGTTTTCCTGGCATGAACAGATACACTGCACCTCAGAAGATAGTAGTCCAACTCCTATCCCATGCCATGAGACAGATAGGAAACAAAGTGAATCTCACAGGTTACGTACAAGAGCGATTGTTTGAAGCTCAGAAGAAATGGGGGCAAAAGAAGTTCCTGAACGGTGGTTCAGCTTTGACCTTATTGATATATGAAGCCCTAGACATGAGACACTGCGTAAGAGAGATGCCAACGGCAGAAGGACTAGCAAGGTATGCAAAATCCGCTTCTGTCCCTAAGAAAAAGAAAGCAGCAGTTGTAGTGGAAGAGGCCGGGACCAGCACACAGAAGCCCATGAGGGGTACAAAACGCTTGCGAGAAGAAGAAGCCCAAGCAACACCGCAGTCCAAGAGAACGCATCTCTTGCCTAAGGTCACGACGGCTCAAATGCCGATTTCAAAAAGAGACTTGTCTGCTGCCCTCGAGCAAACACACCAATATATGCAAGGGCAAGTAAATCTAAATGTCCAAGGACATCAGTATAGACAAGCAAGTCAAAGTCAGCAAAAACAAAATACAGAAACACCTCCAAAACAACCTGGAAGATACCAAGAATTGGGCATTGATGACTCAAGTACAAATACGGAATCCAGTCCTGAGAAAGACACTCTAGATACTGATATCAGGACAGAAACCTATGAAGAGGAAGGACCGGAACTCAATCAAATGGAAGTGATACCGGACAGCCAGAAGAAAAAAGAAAAGAGGGATGATGCTCAGGAACAGGAGCATGTCATTCAATTGAATGACACTACCAAAGTAAGCATCAAGGAAGACAAAACTACTGGGGTCCCACATGTCAAAATACCTATCAAAGAGGAAGAACAAACCCCAGCTAGTACGGAAAGGGGAGAGGTCCCACAAAAAGAACAAACAATAATTGAGGTGCCTGATGACACGCCTCAAGGACAGGATGAAAACATGAGGGCCGAGCCAAGGATTCAACTTCAAATCAGGCAGCCCCATGATAGCACTTTACACATTTCTCAAGGTAAAGACGTGACTACCGGAGAAGAACCATCAATACCAAAAACATGGCTCAATGTGGATGTGACTCAACTGAAGCCGGTAGTGAAGCAAATGATCCAGACGGCTATGGATACGCAACAGCAAATGATGGACATAGATGCAGATTATGACAAAGCCATGAAAGAAAAGAACCAGTTTCAAGTTATGAGTGAACAATTATCTGCACAACTGATTCAGGTACAAAAAGAAATAGTCACCAAAAGCACGGAGTTGCTAGAATCACAAACGATGTATGAATCACTAAGCACTCAGCATCACCAACTGCAAAAACAGCTTGAAGACATGCAGAAATCATATGACGTTACGGTAGCAGAGAAAGACAGAATGAAAACCAGAAGCACTCTACTAGAAACACAACTAAAAGTATATCTGGACGAGAATGACACTTTGCGGAACAGAAACAAAGAATTGATGAAATCATTGTTATATGACCAACCAATAAAGCAACTGGAGTTAACTGGAAATAAAGAAGATGACTTAAAAGATCAACTCGCACAGTGTGAAGCTTTACTAAAACAAGAGCGCGCAGCAAGGGAAGAGGCAGAACTTAAGCACAATCAGGAAATAAATGAACTCAAAAAGCAGCTGAATTCAGCACAGGCCAAACTGGTACAGAGCTACAGTGAAAACATGGATCACGTAGCCGACATAGGCAAGGAACTCCTAGCCACTAAAGAAAAACTCGGTGAGGCCTTACAAAAGATAAAAGAAAAAGAAGAATGCATTGAAGAGCTACAGAATCAGCAGAAAGGTAAAGAACCGATTGGGACATCAGTAGTGCCAGAAAAAGAACATCCTACTGACGAGGTAGAGGTAAGCCCTCTATCTCAACCGATCTATAATTCTCCAATGCATGAGCAGATGGCGGACATGCATGATGATCATCCAATGCCATACACTGCAGAAATAAGTCAGAAGGAACGGGCACTAGTGGTGTCCCGATTGACGGAAAATTTTGAGAATGAAGTCATCAAGGTCATGAAGGAAGCAAAAATCAAAGGTAAAGACTTGGAAAAGATCATAAAGCCTTTCAACATTCCCTATGGACTGCTGAAAGAGAAAACAAGGCAATACATAAAGAAGGTTACGCACAAGAGTCCAGATGAGCAGCTCAATTTCAAGAATGACACATTCACATACACTCAAGCAGAGTTTGAAGCTGCACAGCCAGTGTGGAGGAGAAAGTTTTTGGAGAAACATCCCACACTACGGGTGCACTGGGAGGCAGCACCTTATTTATTCCAAGTAAACCCTTCATTTTGCCCAATACCACGCAGAAGGGAGCCCACGGAATTTTTGGCTTTACAACGCAGCGGCAACATTAATAAACAGTGGCTCAACTATCCGATGTTACCTAGCCCGCCGCATAATTATTTGCCAACCGAGGATTACATGATCAAAACAATAGAATTTTGGCTACACAACTATGCGACAGTACCAGATTTAGCAGTTAAAATGACAAATAAAATACTTAGTATGCTACTTACAGTGTTGAAAGTCTTCAAGCATGCGGCATATACATTTCTGAACTTCATCGGCATTAATCAAGGCACAGATGTACTTATTTTTGATCTATCAGTAATGCCGAGCCGCCCCACAATAATGGCATACTATTCTAGACTCATGTTTTTGCCAAGCTCGTATATGCAGACATTCGAAGAAGCGTTTTTTACAGGATTTTTTGAAATCGATTCAGAGATATTTTTAAAGATGTCATCCAATCTAAATGCCAGACTTGTGGCATACGAACTGAGCTTCTTCACAGATCATAGACAACCGCCAAACGATGGAGTCAAAGAAGAACAATGGAAACAGATCATGATACGTGAAGCTAATCAGCTAAACGATACAGAGCAACAAGTATACAGAACCTATGCCCGGCGCTTATCAAAGCCTGTCGGGGACGACAGAGTTCAGGAGGGGGGCAGTGTTGAGGGCGAGACGAGTAAGAAGAGGAAAAAAAGAAAGCAACGAAAAAAACAGCTTCACTAAAAGCCAAATTTGAAGATAGACAAAGGTAAAGATACATCTCTGCAGGAAGCCCCGCAGGGGCGCAACACCCATCTCTGCACAGAGCCCCGCAGGGGCACGCACCAGGCCACAAAGCTAAACCCCAGGGTCCAGAGGAGTGGATTTTTCAAACATCAAAGTAGGGCCAAAAGTTAGAAAGGGGTAGAGGCTGAAAAGTTGAAGAGGGTGACTAAGAATAGCACATTCCTAGTCACTGGTGGCGTGCGTGGCAACCCAAGTCAACAGGCAAGGCGACTACATCAGGCTCTCGAGTTGTAGAGCTTGAATCAAGAAGGCCATCGAATCTGCATGTCTGTTTAACTGCAGACAACACTGACCAAGGGTAGCGTGCAGTGGAAAAGTTGAAGCGCCTCTAAAACGTAATGCAAGATCAAGAAGCAGACAATACTGACCACAGGACGCGTGCGCGAAGCAAAGTCTGTCAAAGGAAGCGAAGTCTGTCAAGGGACGACAGAGGCGAAGAGGGGGAGAGTGTTGCAGAGCCAAAGAGCGCACAAAGCAGAGAAAAAGACGGGCCCCAAAATTTTTCCGATTTGGACCAGATATTCTTGTAACATATTCATTTCTGTAATATATTTCCCTTGTAAAGGCACTAGAGGAGTCCTCTAGATGCATTCCCATAGAAGAATAGAAGCTTATCCATGTAAAATAGTAGGAAATTAGCTCTTAGGGAATAAAGTGCCGGTCACTTGTGTGAAAGGACCATTTTTAGGGCACTAGTATATAAGTCAATTGTGACTCTTTGTAAAAGACTTTTTGCCATTGTGAGAATAGAGAGCACAAAATTTCGAATTTGTGTCTTCTTCCCTCTTCTTCTTCTTCTTCGTGAGCTTGTATGCATGTGTATTGCTTGGAAAGAGTGCTTGTGAGTGTGATCTATCCTTGAGAGTGTTTCTTTGCTGTAGGAGAGGTGTGTGCGAGGTGTAGGAAGTGCTGAAGTGTAGGAAAGTATTCCCGCGACTCAGTATTTCTGTCATAACTTGAAGTAGGAGTGTCGGAATTGCGTGAAACCACTGCCATTGGATGCGTCTTCTCAAGAGCTTCGAAACGCATATGCTATTCGCTATGTTTGGAGCTCGGAGCTAGGAGAAAAGTCCAAAATACTGACGGCTGCTGCACCAAGTATCGTTTCGTCTTGACCTACAGTTGAAGCTTGTTAGGATAAGTGTTTTCCTCATTTTCACTTTTGAGTAATACTTTTGCATTGACCATTACGCATTTGCATGTCTTCATACACTCGGCTAGGTTAGTATACTCTTCGGATTGATAAATTAAAAGCGTGTATCCCCACTATATGCACTTGTGAGGGGATTGAGGTACAGTCTCTTTCTCCGCAAGTCCCTAAGTTGAAGCTTAGGATAACACAGCACATATGCCAAGCTAATATCTCCAGTAAAGAACCTCTCCCTAACATAATGATAATGCACCTCAATGTGCTTAGTGCGAGCATGGAACATAGGATTCTTCACAACTGCCAATGCACTATGACTGTCTGTGAAGATGGTGGTGGCAGAAGATTGACCAACACCCAAATCAGCCATAAGGCATCTGAGCCTCACACACTCAACATCCACTATGAAAGCTACCCTATACTTAGCCTCACAACTTGAGGTGGCCATAGTAGGCTGCTTCTTTCTCAACCAAGATATGCATGAGCTACCAAGCATGAAGCAAAAACCACTCGTGGACACATGTGTCATAGCAACCAGCCCAGTCAGAGTCAAAAAAAGCATGTAAATCGGACGGTAGTGATCCCCTTGAGATAAAACAATCCAAGTAGCCAGGTACCACTCAAGTAGTGAAAGATGCACCTAACCACCTGCCAATGCTTGACACTTGGGCAATGTATAAACATGCTCATCTCTGAGACAACAAAGTGAATATCTAGCTGAGTAATGCATAAGTAAATCAAGCATCCAACAGCCTGCTGATAGAGAACATCATCAAATGCATCTCCCCTATCATGAAGACTCAATCGTGAACCTATTTCCATAGGAGTGGCAATAGGTTTACAGTCTTTTGCAATAGTGTGTCAATATATTTCGTTTGACACAAAGTTATTCCACCATCAACTTGCATAAATTGAATGCCCAAAATAAAATTGCAAATACCCCAAATTTGTCATCTCAAATGAGGCATGCAGATTGACCTTAAAATCAACAATATGCTTCTCATGAGGACCAGTGAGCAGCATGTCATCAACATACACAACAATGATTAGAAGCACATCATTTGCACACTTAACATATAAGGTGCTTTTAGTTGGATTGTGCTCAAAACCATTTGCAATTAGATAGGCATGTATCTTTTCATACCAAGCACGTGGTGCTTGCTTTAAACCATATATTTCCTTCTTTAACCTCCACACCTGGTTTTCATGCCCTTTTTGCACAAAGCCATGGGGTTGAAAATGTACACTTCTTCATGCCAATCACCATTCAGAAATGCAATTTTACAGTCCAACTAATGTACATTCCAACCATGATGAGTTGCAAGTGCACAGATGCTACGAACAATAGTCATTCGACAAGTAGGAGCAAAGGTCTCATCAAAATCAATGCCTCTTTCCTAAGCATAACCCTTTGCAGCAAGCCTAACCTTATACTTGTCAACTATTCCATCACGCTTACACTTAAGCTTGTATACCCACTTAGTGCCAATGGCCTTCTTGTCAAGAGGCAGGTCACACAAAGGCAAGGTACCAATTTTTTCTTTATACCATCATATTCAAATTGCATAGAAGCCATCCAATTTTCTAAATTTTGTGCTTCATCAAACAAAATAGGCTCATTCTCATCACACAGACTAGAGTCATCCATAGCATAGCAATCTGATGCAAAAGAGGCATAATGAGCGCCTGAACGAGTACGATATGACAGAGGTGCATCTAATTTGGTGTCACACAAAGTCTGCACCAGCCATTTTGGCATAGTTTTTGCCTCGTGAATATCATCTCTCTCATCAACAAGTGCATCATGTAAATCTGCATCAGAAATGGAATGATCTGCATCATCACATGAAACTTGTAAAGGTTGAGAAGTTGTCTCATTAGGACGAGCACTAGTCTTTCCACCTATAAAAAGAGGCAATGAAGTATCATACATGTCTTTGGAGCTAACAGATGACTTCTAGTGCATGAAAGTAGTGGCTAAAGAGCGTTTTCCACAAAAACAACATCATGGCTAACCAAAATGCATTTAGTATGTGGATGATACAAACGATAGCCTTTGCTTTCAAAACTGTACCCAAAAAAAATACATTTTACTACTTTATCATCCAATTTATTGCATTGTTGTTCAAGCACTAATGCATATGCCAGGCATCCAAAAGCACGCACGTGAGAAATAGATGGCGTGCAACCATGCCAAGCCTCATATGGAGTGATAGACGACAATGCTTTAGTGGGACACATGTTAAGTACATATGTTGCACACATGATAACCTCAAGCCAAAAACTATGTGGTAAAGCTTGACACTTGACCATACACCTCACCATCTCCATGAGTGACCTGTTCTTATGTTCAGCAAATCCATTCTGTTGAGGTTTATATGGCACTATAAATTGATGTTTTATCCCACGTTCATCTAAAAATGCATTCAAATCAAAAGACATATATTCCCCCCCTTGATCAAAACGGAGTGTGCCCATTTTACATGCCGACAGATTTCCAGCCAAAACTAGAAACTGTTTGAAGCACATAAACACTTTGGACTTTTCTTTCAATGGATATACCCATGCATGCATGGAAAAATCATCGATCAAAGTCACGAAGTAAAGATAGTTCCCAAAAGAGGGTGTCTGCATAGGACCACAGACATCACTGTGACCAAGCTACAATTTTTTAGTAGCTCAAAGTGAACCATCTTTTGGGAATGAGGAACATTGCATTTTGCCCAAAATACAGCCTTTCCATACATGTTTATCAAGTGCCTCAAGTTTGAGCAGAGAGGACACCATTTTAAATTTCTACAGGCGTAGCAAACTAGCAAAATTCAAATGACCAAAGCATGCATGCCAAAGCTTTGCATCTGATATAGCCTGAGAATCATGTATTGCACATGCCAAAACATTCATAGATTTTTCATAGTCTATGAGCTTATATAACCCATGACATAAAATGTCAAAAGCAATAATCATGTCCCCATTTTTGACAGATCATGAACTGTACATCTATCATCAACAAATTTCCCAACCAAGCCAATCTGTTGCTTCACATAAACCTCTTCTTGCAAGTCACCATTCAAGAAGGTTGTTTTTATGTCCAACTGATGCACTTTCCAACTTCGATGGGTAGCCAATGCAACCATGGTACAAATGGTAGTCATGCGTGAAGTAGGTGCAAAATTTTCCTCATAGTCAATGCCATATTGTTGCGCATATCCTTTGGCTAGATTAGCTTTGTAACGATCAATGCTACCATCAAATGTTTTTCTTAACCTTATAAACCCACTTTGTACCAATGGCATTCTTTCCTTTTGGCGATTCACATAACTCCCAAGTACCATTCCTATGTATGGAATCCATTTCTGATTGCATAGCACTCATCCACTCTGGATCGTCACATGCATCTTCAAAAGAAAGTGGCTCTTCATTACATGCTGTAGCATTAAGAGAATAATCCACAAAATTACTTGATGCATGGTGAGAGCTTGATTTTGTTCTACCAAGTAAAGGTGCACTCAATTTGCTATCTTGCAAAGTTTGTTTCAGCCACTTTCGCATAGTTTGTGCACTCTTGATCGACGTGCGTTTATTATGTAAAACATCTTCAATATGTACATCATGCGTGGGCTGAATTTCATGCTCATTTTCAGCCATATTTTGACGCAAATGTTCAGTCATATGTGGCTGGAAATTTCCAGCATGTTTGACAATTTTTGGCTGAAATTTTTCAGCCATGTTTGGTTGGAAATTCTCTACATTTTCAGCCCTATTTGGCTGGAATTTTTCAGCCCTTTGAACCTCAGTTGGCTGGTCTACATGGCCATAGTCAAGCGCACCATTTTGGAACAAAGGCATGAGTGGTTCGAACACATCTTGTGAGCTAACTATTGGCTATTTTTTGCGTTCAAGTAGAGGGAAAACTGAATTTTCAGTAAATACCACATCTCGACTCGCAATAATTGTGTTTGTCAATGGATGGTACAGATGATATCCCTTACTTTCAGTGCTATAACCAACAAATATACATTTTTTTGCCTTGTCATCAAGTTTGTGACGTTGTTGTGATGGCACAAGACCATATGCCAAACAACCAAACACATGCATATGACTAACCATAGGCTTATGACCATTCCAAGCCTCATAAGGAGTGATGACTCTCAATGCTTTTGTAGGGAAGCGATTCAACACATAATTTGCACACATGACCGCTTCCATCCAAAACTTATCAGGAAGATGCTTTACTTTAACCATACATCTTACCATTTCATGAAGAGTTCTATTTTTGCATTCGGCAACACCATTTTGTTGAGGTGTATATGGCACCGTACATTGGTGTGAAATACATCTTTCACGAAGAAAAGCATTAAACTCATGTGGCATGTATTCACCACCATGATCCGTGCATAGAGTCAAAAGCTTTTGTGAAGAAAAATTTTCAGCCATAGCTAAAAATGCTTTGAAGCAAGAAAATACCTCACTCTTTGCTTTCATAGGATACACCCATGTATGGCGTGTAGCATCATCAATGAAGGTAACAAAATATACATGCTTCCCAAAAGATGGAGTCTTGATGGGACCACATACATCACTATGAACAAGCTGCAATTTTCTTGTAGTGTGTGTATGACTATCTTTTGGAAAATAAGCACGATGCATTTTTCCAAGAATGCAACCTTCACATGCATGCTTTTCAATGGACTCAAGTGTAGGCAAACCAATAACCATGCCCTTCTTTTGCAAGTAAAGCAAACTATTGAAGTTCAAGTGACCAAAACGAGCATGCCAAAGCTCCATTTCAGCCATGGAAGAAGTATGAGCAACCAAGGCATTCAAGGTAGCCCTCTTGTATGTATCCATGCAATACAAACCATTACATAATGTACCGGACATCACGATAACATCACCATTGTTGAAATCATGAACCATACACTTATCATCAACAAAGTGTACATGAAGTCCAGCTTTGGCAATCAACGGAACTGAAATTAAGTTCTTCTTGATGTCGGGCACATACAATGCATTTTTCAAGAGAATCACACCTCCATTTGCAGCCGTAAGCTCAATTTATCCTACTCCAATGATAGGATAAGAGGCATCGTTTGCACACACCACATGTCCTCCTTTGGGAGCATCTTTCAAAGAAGCAAAAAATCTTTTGCATGATGTTATGTGCTTTGAAGCACCACTATCAAAGAACCAATCCGAATCAGCCTCACTCACAACCATACATTTAGAATTCAAAGAAGCATCATAATGACATGTAACTACACATGCCCAAAAATCTTGAGCCATGTTAGCTTCATCATTCTTTACATTTGCTGAATTTTCAGCAATAGACATGCCGGATTCCTTCTTCTTTCATTGAGTTTACCAAGCTTTTTACACTCATCAATAGTATGACTAGCCTTCCAGCAATATTTGCATCTCTTCTTCTTTTGCAAATCACGGTCATCATTAGACGAATGAGTGGAAGAGGAAGATTGAGGCTTTGGTTTTGATGAACCCAAAGCTGAACCATACTTGCTTCTCCCCTTTTGTGAGATAGCAAGTGCTTGTGTTCCCTCAATCAAACCACTCCTATTCACTCTAGATTGCTCTTCTTGCAAAAGAAGAGACACGACCTCATCAAATGCATACATATTAGGATTTCCTTTTGCAACCAAACAGAGTGTAGTCGCAAAGCTTTGAAAAGATTCATGTAATCCTTTCAACAATGTAGAAATGAGTGATGCATCCGGAATAATCTCATCTATGTTTGTCAATTGCTCTTTCAAGTCCTTGATGCGTGTCACATACACATCCAATGACTCATTTTCATCCATACATACATCCTCAAGTTGCTTCCTCAAGTATGCAACACATGCTTCATTACACACGGCATACAAAGAAGCAAGAGTGTCTCATGCCTATCTCGATGTAGAACATGACTGAATGTGTGGAACTATATGACGCTTCACAGAAAGCGCAATCAAAGCATGAGCTTGAGCATCTTTTCCATCCCATCTAAGCTGCTCCTGTGTAGGTGGAGAAGGAGAAACCACTGTACTCGAAGAAGAAGCTCCATCAGTGATAGTAGACTGTGAAGTAGAAGAACCTGTGGGTCTTCGATCTACATCTGCCACTATGTTCCAAAGTTGTTTAGCAACAAGAACATGCTTCATCATGTAAGACCACATCGGATAGTTTGTCCCATCAATCTTATCTTCAGCTTGACGCATGCCAAACAAGACATGGTTGCCCGCCATTTCACAAAAGAACAAGAATGTGACAAAATCTTCACTACGACGAAAGCTGAAATGAATGCTGAAATTTCAGCTCACAAATTGTCACTTTGATGGCAATTCTGACAACACGAATGGCTTCAAAATGGGGGTTAAACCCTAGCATATCTGGTGGAAATGTTTCTTGGGTGCTGAAATTCACAGTTTTGTGCTCCGAATTTGATTTGCACTATTAAACATGCGCGCACACTGCGATGTGAAAAACCGAAACTTGAGAAGGACTTGAATCTGCTCTGATACCATTGTTGGGTGTGTGTAGAAGTGTGAGAGACACACAAGAAGCACACACAAGGAGCACAAACACAGCAAGACACATGGAGAAGATGATGGCTAGAATAGCTCTCTCTATTGACGATGAACTGAACTAAAGTAAGAGCTGAATAATATCCCTAAGTACAAAGTACCACCACATATGAGAGTATCAAGTATGTGGTAACATGGGGAAAAAACCTCTTGCCAACACGAGAGTAAACAGTGCCCATGTATAGGGAAAAGGTTCACATCAAAGCTACATAAGTGTAACAGGAATCACAGCACGAATGGGAACATGAAGAATGGCATCATCCTCAATTCCATCTACATCACCTTCAGCAATTGTGTTTGTAGGTGTAATAAGATGTTTTTCAACACCCTGCACAATATTCCATAGTCCTTTCGCAAGCAATACATGGCACATCATATAAGCCCATAATGGGTAATTGGTATCGTCCAAGCTATCCTCAATAGCCAACATATAGAATACATCACTACTTTCAGCCATGGCCACTGACTAAAATACCCTGATGCAAAAAATTGACTGTATCTCAAAAAGTTGAACAAAACTACCTTGTCAAGTTCTCCTAAACCTGTAGCAGACTTTGAGATTATTATATTAGCGAACCAAAACCTACAAAATAGCTTGCACAAGCACTACGATAGTGCATTTGGAGGCTGAAATGAGCTTAGATGAGTATGCTCACCTGAGTATGCTCACCAAATTTCATGTGATTTTGCAACTATGATCAGAGGGGTGTCAATGATGCCCTAGATGAAGCGGCAACCTACTCTGTTAACAATTGTTGGAGTTTGAGGTCTGTAGAAGCATGCGAAAAGCACAAGGAAGAAGAAGCTTGGAGCACAACACACAATACTTAATGTATTACCACTAGAATGTACAAAGATAAGTAACCCATTAGGGCAATAGAGTATATACAAGTCAGGGGAAAAACCTCCTAAAGAGGGGAAAAAGTTCCCCGACGGTCCTAGTGTGTTCACACACATCACTACCTAAATATATCAACAACAACAACTGAAAGGGAAGGCTTAGGCATCATATATGCTGTGAAGAAGTTTAGACACTATCTATTGGCTAATAAGTTCAAGTTTTTCACTAATCATCAAGCTTTATTATATTTGGCCAATAAACCTTGCAATATAGGATGCTTAGTAAGCTGGTTCCTCTTACTAATGGAATACAACTTTGAAGTGGTTGTTAGGAAAGGTAGAACCCACCTAAGGACAGATCACCTTTCTCGCATCACTTTAGGAGAGTCGTCATAAGGAGTGTCTGATGAATTTCCCGATACTTATGTGTTCAATTTAGAAGTTGTTCCTAAATGGGCAAATAAGTTGGTACATGTCCTAACCTTTGGACCCGCAAATAAGAATGTGAAAACAAACAAAGATGAAATTGTAAAATCACAAAAATATCAAATATTGGCAGGAAGTATGTACAAACAAGATACAGAGGGTGTATTAGCTTGTTGTGTCAAGGAAGATGAACATAGCAATTGGCTGCAACAAGCCCATGAAGGACTGCAAAGAAATCACTATTCTAAACAAAGAATATTGTAGAATCTAAAACATTTAGGAGCGTATTGGCCTAGTATGGATAGAGAAATACATGAGTGGATTAAGAATTGTCCAATGGGTCATAAGAAACTCCGAGTGGAGCATGCAACCCTTTATCACATGTAATTAATTCTAGAATTGAGTGTTCCATTGGTAAAATTTATGAGATCTGGAACACTACCAAGTGAGGCTAGTCTAACAAGAAAACGAAGCATGGAGCAAGAGGCTTAGGACTATGCCTTAGTGGGTGACAACCTATATCGAAGAGGCAAAGATGGTTACTTAAGATTGTGCATTCACGAATCAGACTATTTGAAAGTCTTAGAAACTACACACAGTGGTGTTGCATGTGGACACTTCGGACTTGATTGAGTAATAAAGACCATTCTATTCTCAGGACTTTGGTGGCCCACTCTTCATATGGATGCACATACCTATGTGAAGAAATGTGACACATGCCAACATGCACAATATCTTATCAGAAAAGATGAGATGCCTTTGAGGCCAATGATGGGAGCATGTGCATTCTCAAAGTGGGGTATATACTTTGTAAGTCCTATTAAGCCCCCAGCTAGAAACTCCCATGCAGATTACATTATTGTAGCCATAGATTACCTTACAAAGTGGGTATAATTCAAAGCCGTCACAAAGAATGATGCTCGAATTACAACTAAGTTCTTATTCGAGGACGTGTTCACCAGATAAAGGTTACCAATAGAGTTAGTAAGTGATAGAGGTACACACTTCTTGAATGAAGTAATTGAAAACCTTCTCCAAGAATTCTTGGTAATACATAAGAAGTTTGTCCCCTATCATCCACAAGCTAACGGACAAGCCCAGAGCACAAATAAGATCCTATGTAACATATTGAGAAAATTGGTAAATAATAAACACTCTAAATGGGATAGACAACTTCATCATGCTATTTGGGCTTATTGAGTTACCTGCAAAACAATGCCACCCCATTTCGGATGGTCTTCGGGCAAAATGTTGTGTTACCATTAGATTTTTTGATCCTGACTTTAAAAGAAGCGCAACAGCATGAATGGAATGGACACAAGTTGTCCTCCAGGATATTTGATCTAGAACGCTTAGATCAGACAAGGCTATGAGTGGTAACAGGCATCTATGCTACAAAGAAAAGACAAAAGGCATACTTTGATGCACACATCAAAGATAAAGGATTGAAAGAGGGAGAGCTAGTGTTGGTTTATACACTAAAGCAGCATGCACGTAGACTAGAAAAAAGAGGATATGGACCCATGATCATTAATAGAATTTCCACTAGTGGTGCAGTTCAATTGGCAACTCTAGAAGGTGACATCTTGCCAAACTATATTATTGGATGCCAAGTCAAGCTATATCAAGAACCTCTTACAATATATGCTAAGAAGACTCAACACTGCTAAGAAGCAAAACGAAGAAGAGTTAAGGGTTTGAGAAAAAGCACAAGCAGAGGCCACAGGGTGCATTAGGCAAAATAAGTTAAGGCGAGTAGGACTAGATGTCACTCTCAAAGCCCCAAGACATCACATGGCCGTGTGCCAAACATCAGGAGTAATTTCTTCTCGAATAATCGATTGACGTCCCTTACTGCCAAGATCTACAATTGAACATCAATGCCATAGAAGCCTATCTCATAGGATTGGGAGGTGTGGAAAACCCTTGTTTGGGTGAGGTGGAGCTTCCAATCTACCTGTAGGATGTTCCAATGATAGTCGAAATGCTAGCGTGTCAAGATGAGGACCTCATGGAACCATTGGTCTTGGGCCAAGATTGGATCTATGACAATGCCATCAATTTAAACCTAAGAAGTCAATTCTTCAAGTTTGGGTCCATGAACGATGCATTACATTAGAATTAGAGAATTGCATGATCACAAATCTAGGCATCACACATTCTCTTAGTTCTTCTAAGATTAATCTTGGAGAAGAAGATGTTGTATGTGTCAAAAGCTCCATGATGTAAAAGGACTCAATAATGGAAGAACGTGCTCCAAGGCGGGTAGATTTGCCTTCTTTTTCAAAGAATAATGAGGCCACAATAATTCAACCACAGAGGCAAGCACAATAGAACAAGACAACTACTTATCAAATAGATGAACAGAATCCCAAAAGAAAATAGTTCCGATCATGAAGTAGATCTGGGTACGAAAAGGAGAAAACCACCAACAATTTCTATCCAAGCAGGCCAACCACGACAAAAGAAGAACCAAGCAGCTAGGACAAGGTCAACCACAAAGTATCCAACAAATTTGGGTGCCTAAGAAATTAGTTGTAGTTCAACAAGGGTGATTACAAATGTGGGTACCCAAGGAACTCTTACATACACAAAACCCTATGATGTCCCTCATGAGAAAGTCTCAACATAGAAGTCAAGGAGAGGCAAGGGTCATAACCAAGCACCAACATCAAAAGAAGATCAACTCACCTCTTCGACAGTAGTATGACAACAAGCAACAAGGGTATGGGTTTGGAAGCCAAAAGCACCAGTAGCCCCCACAGAACCAAAGAGCCAACCACAAAGGATACAAAATTTAAGAAACCATCCAAAGATGAAAAGGCCAAAAATGATATGTACTCAGCCAAACACTATTCTAAAATGGATCCCTATAAGGAGGAATGATCAATTGTTAGTTAATCATTGATTGATTGCATAATTTCAAGATCCAATGGATACCTCCAAACAAAGATTGCATCAACATCAGCAAGTAACATCAGAAGCCTCAATGTGCAAAAATCATGTGCCCTTAACCTTGTCTTTTGTGCCATTCAAGTCATGCATTTCCAAAGTATGCATTAATATAGGGCCACATTACAAGGCCCTGCATAGACACAATTGAGAATCCCTAGCATTTGAGACACATTTGACATATGTAAACTATTTTATTGATACTAACCACATTCTTCTTGTTTTGTGACATTGTAAAAAAAAAGGGGGGGACAAAAAAAGATAGAAACAACAAGACTGTGTGCTCGAAGAATCTCATTAGTGAACCATCAACAAGGACATTCATCAACAATGAAAGACAAGCCAATTGTCAATCACCATGATGGGAGTACAATAAGAAGAAATAAACATCGACCAACCATTCACCAAGGTAAGCATCGCCTACTTTGGCAACACTATAACAATGACAGATTAGGAAACCTCATTGTCAGCATACCCTTGAGCACTTGGCTTAAGACCCAATTTTTTGCACCATACTTCTTTCAATGCATTTCCCAAGTATGCATCCATAGGGCCACATTACAAGGCCGTGCACAAAGCACATACTTTCTTCAACCCATGCACTATCACACTCACCCATCATTCATTATGGGTCACGAGCACTTGGCATGAAAACTATGAAACATATGTTTGAAAGACTCAGCGCACATCAAGGCTACCACATCAGTACCTATGAAGCAATTCAGAGTCGAAAGCTGCTCAAATCAACATTGATAACATCTTTTGAGCAACTAGCAATTTTCGGAAGCTCACAAATACACCATCATGTTGGTATCCAAGGATGAAGTACATACAAACGAGCTAAACCTTGCAAAGGCTATCAGTGACAAAATGAAGATTAGGACAATAGACCTTGCTACATTCGAAAGATAGACTACTCTTTTTGTGCATGATGGACACTACCTCAAAGTACTACATGGAACAACCACTCCAACAAGGGTCTATCAAGGATGATAGACTCGAGAGGGGGGAGTGTTGACACTCAAGGTCAAGCACAAAGCATGGAAGTGCATCAAAGAAGTGGACACACAAGAAGAGGAAGCATGTAGGGAGCTCCAAGAAGTATATGTCAAATTTTCAGAAGAAATCCCTATAAAAACTGTGGTTTTTATCACTAAAAACCATTATAAATACCATTTCACATTTTTGCAACTCCATTTTGTTCAAGACGAGGAGTCCTAAAAGTTAAGGAGTATTAGAAGTATCTATCTACCAATTTTCATAATTTTAGACTCCGTTTGAGCCCTCAAATAAGCCCTAGAACCTAATTTTTTTTACTAGGTTGGACACCAGGTCTGGACAAGGCCAAACCTACTCAAAAAACTGTAAAAAGAGCTAGAGAACTCATTTTTTAGGTTGTTCTTTTAGAGATTCAAGCTTGCGTAATAGAGTTCTTTTGTAATAGAAACCTTTCCATTGTTCCTCTCTTTGTTCTTAATTGTGTGCACATGTGTGTGTATGTACGTGCATGCTTGTGTGCTCCTCATCCACACACTTGTGCCTTCACTTGCTCACGGTCTTCATACCAATCCTCACATCTCCAGAGATTGACATTTATGAGGTGGATCTCCTCACCTTGTTACTTACCATTGTGCTAGAGTGATACTCTTGCTCCATGATTAAGGCACCGAATTCTTCAAAAGTTTGAGGTTGATGTCTGTTTGAGTATTAAGAGTAGTTACCAAACCATCAAAGTTTGGAGAAAAAATTTGAAGACAATGCTCAGCTAGCTCCTATCTTGACTTTTCTACATCTGCGCTTGCTATTTGATCTTGTAGATTCTTCATGCAAGTGATGAATACTTCTCCAATCTTCCCATTAGCAAACCTTTCTACCTCTAATTGATTCTCCAAGCTCTAAAATTGTGTCTAATTAAAAGTTTCATATTGATTTCTCAATATGTTCCATGCTTCACAAGCCTTGAAGTATGATGAATGAGAGTTACAACACTATCAGTAGTACTTGTAAATAGAGCATAGAGTGCATCTATGTTTCCAAGCATGTAGAAGATCGGCATCAAGAGGGATCATTCAACTAGGATTATTTGGATTGTGTTTCTTAGGGCTCATGGTTAGTCCCAAGAACAATATCCAAAATCTCATATGATTTAAGGATAGAAGTGATTTTAAACTTCCACAAGGTGTAATTTGCACTGTCAAGCTTACCTTCCATGAAGGTTGGTGATCATATCCACATTGTTGGGATGACCAGCATCATTACTTCTCTTGCTTGTGCTCCACCTACTCTTGTTGATGAACCACCTTGATTTTGAGTTGTAAATGACGATACACCACTTAACATCATCTCTCTTTTTATGCTAAAGCCTTTGCAATCTTTTCATTTTTGCTCTTGTATTACTCAGAGCCTCCTAAGCTTTGATACCATGTAAGTAATAATAGCACAGTAGAATAGACTAGTATAGCTAAGAAAGAATGCAAACAAAGAGAGACACAAACTAATAGATAGAGAACTCAAACTCTCAACTTTCCAAGAGCAATGCAACTACAAAGATGGTGGTAATCACTTGTTTACGCCCAATATGGATCTTAGATGGTGATCTAGACAAACTCTAGATAAAAGGTTTACTAGTGTGCAATGCTATGTAGAGCTACACATGGGCCATGCTTATATAGCTTTTACAATGGGAGTTGGTATAGATAAACATAGTCAGGAGAGACAAACTAGTTGAAAAAATATATAACCTGGCAATATCCTCATGACCGAAAGTCCTATAGTCTAAACCCTATAGGCCAAGGGGATAGGCCACCTAGACCCTACAAAAGGGGACAAGCCCCCCTTTGCACTTCCCCCCATTAAGTTTTTATGGAGAAGAAGAAGAGGGTCATTATTTTTTGTAATCACAAGGTCATCTACGTAGAGTACAATCAAAATTGTCTTCCCTCCTCTCCTTAGAACACACAACTTAGCATCAAAAGCATATCTTTTGAAACCTAGATCCAAGAGATACTTATCTATCTATTGGTACCATGATTTGGCTTGTTTCAACTATATGATGCCGTCTTCAACTTACATACCTTGTTCTTTGTATGGGGAGCCTAAAACCCTGGTGGCTAAAACACATATACCTCCTCCTTGAATCTCCATTCAAGGACACTGATTTTACATCCAGGTGATAGAATGGTCATCATTTATGTGTAGCCACAACTAGTACTACTCATATAATAATCATCCTTACAATTAGGGAAAATGATTCACAATCCCTTTAACTTTGAGACCCACTTGGTTCTAATGACTTTGCACTTAGGGGGTCGATTTGCTAGCTGCCAAGTTCCATTCTTCATGATATTGTCGTATTTTGTTTGTATGGAAGCCCTCAAATTCGAATCGTGGAGTGGATCTTCCACATTGGTTGATTGCTTTGCTTTTTTTGAATGAGCTCAGCCACCAAGGCTATATATACAATATGGGTACTTATCCATCTCTACTCCTCTATTCGTTGTGATTGCCTTGATCAATCTGCAACTTGTTCTAGTGACTATGGGATGTGGTTTGCAAAATCATAAAGCTACCTCACTCAACATGGTAATGGCTTTTCTGCTTGGATGATGACATCTTGGCAAATTTAAGGCTCATCATCTGAAGATGATGTTTCCTTCTCTTGTGTAGAAGGGATAGCTCTTGCATTAGGTTCATAGTGGATCGCCCCATTGCGTGATGATAAAGTGGAAGCTATGTTTTCCTCCTCCACTACATGTGGTTGATCCTCCTTAAACACCACATCACAACTTGCCATGATCTTCTTAGACTCAGAGTCGTAAAGCTTATAAGCCTTATTATACTCATTATAACCTAAGAAGATACATTTGGTGCTTTTTGGTTAAACTTGTTTCTCTCCCTATCTAAAACATGTACATAGCATTCACTTACAAAGAATTTGAAATGGAAAAATGGCTTTTTACCATTGTAGGACTCTTGTGGAATCTTTCCATCAAGTGCCTTGGTGTAACTTTGATTCAAGATGTAGACAATAGTGCTGACAACCTCTACCCAAAATTGATTAGGCAAACCCTTTCCCTTCAACGTGCACCTTTCCATCTCCATGATGGTTTGATTGTGACATTCTGCAACATTATTTTGTTGAGGGATATGTGCCACTTTGAGTTGATGCTTGATTCCTTTATTCTTGTAGTGATCTTCAAAATTTGTTGATGTAAACTCAACAACACCATATTTCTTGAATTTCTTCATTTTCTTCCCTACTTTAGTTTCAACAAGCTAAAACCATTCTTTACACTTAACAAAATTTTGAGCCTTATTGGGAAGGAAGGAGACCTGCATTTTCTTGCTATAATAGTCTTCGATGAGTAACATGAAGTGTTGGGGATGTAAGGGTCATGTGATCTTACCCCCATATTCATATATATACATCATATATAGTGCATTGCCTCAAGAGAGAACGTTATGTGGTTTTCAAGGCTCCCATGCATCTATGTGCATCTCTCCTCTCTTCTCTCTCCCTCCATCTCCTCCTTGCTCCTCTTATTCTGAACATCAAAGACCTTCATTGGTATCAGAGCATGTTGAAGGCTTGTGTGCAAGAAACTTCAATGGAAGCTTAGGTCATAAGAGGTGAAAGTGCAGGTTGGCATCTCTCAGCAACTATTCAGTATTTTGGTCATAACTTGAGCTACGAAGCTTGAATTGATGCGTTTTAAAGTTTTGTGTGTAGCTCGAAAAAAGGGCTACAAATTCACAGAAGGGTGTAGAACCTAATTCAAAGTTTTAAACTATCAAAAATTCCAAAAATGCAGACTAATGTAGAAGAGGAATCTACAATCACTTGGACAATAGGTCAATTTTTGGGCCATAACTTGAGTTTTACAAGTCCGATTTGAACGATTCAACTTGCTATGCGTAGAAGAAGGTAGATCCAAATTCTTAGTTCTAGGTTGTCGAAATTGCAAAATATAGAGCAGCAATATTGCAAGTGAAGGTGAAATTCACAGCAGATGCTTGTTTTGTGCATATCTTGAGCTACACACCTCCAATTGAGGAGTTCTTTATATTGTTACGTAGCCAAGAAACAGTTCTTGAAGTTTGCTGAGAGCAAAAATTCAAATTCATAGGTTATCACCTCTGAAATAGCAAAACACAGAACATCATATTTTCACCATAAGAACCCTAGTTGCTTTAGGAGGTTCAACTTGCTCTGGAAATTCTTCGAGAGAGAATTTTTGGTGTGTGAGCTCTTATTTCTAGAGCGTAAAGGCATTTTCTATGTATGATCATTGTGGTAGCTCCTCCATATGAGAGTAGAGCATGATCTTGTCACATATTTGGCATGTGAGTTGACATTGTGGTATACCTTTATTTTTTAGGTTTATGTCATCGTGATTTTGATCATGGATGTATAGTGGCATTGTGGTCTATATCTCATTTATGCCACTTGGATATGACTTGGCTTACCGTTTGCACATAATTTTATGAGAGTTGATTGTGGATCTTGGTTGGTACTTGTATCCTTGTTTTCTTTGCAGGTACATGATCCAGATTGGAGCCTCAGTTACATTTTACCACCTTCATTTTCTATTCTATTAGCATATGGTCATTGATTAATATCTATTTGCCAGTGTGATTCTTGGCATATGTGGATGGTGATTCCCACATGGTTTATTTGGGTCAGAGTCCATTTTACAGAGGAGATGCTGCCAAAATTTCGATAGCTTTTATGCTAGAAGAGAACTCCAGTGGGTCTTGAAGCTTGTGTGATAGCTTTGGATCATTGCTTATCTCCATTCGTTTGGACTTGTTCACAGGTAATCAGTGATAGGTTGGACCCTCTTTTAAAATTCATTCTTGAGTGGAAGTTGTATCGCCATTGTATTGGTGTGTATTTCCATCAGTTTTTGGCATATATATTTGCCATTATCTTTGGTTGGATCAGTGATAGGTGGTGACAAGTTATTCATTGTTCCTTTGCTATTGGTTATCTTTTTTGATTGCTCAGATTATAAGGGATACTCTGTTGAATTTTTTCTAGGATTCTTTCACATCTACTTGGTCAGTTTGAAGACTTAGTGAGCAGGCTTATGCTCATGGTTTTATGTGCGTGCTAGATGCATGGTTATGTGATAGGTGGTTCACATGGTTTCTTCTCCAACGAGATATTTATTATGTGAGTTATGCATATGGATATGTAGGTGTAATCCTATTGAGGATAGAGTATTGTTTCTAGTCTCTTGTTACATTGTTAGTCTTTTGGATTGCCAAGATGGTGTCTTCTTGATTTGATGGCACTGAATTTCTGAGATGGAAAGCTCAGATGTGGCATACATTGGTTCGTACAAGGTTACACATGTATGTGCATAGAGATGCATAGAGGCCTCGTTACATGACCGACCATGTATGGATGGATATGGATGCATTGGCCAACTCCGTTATCTGATTACAGCTTGTGGATTCTATATATGAGTCTGTTATGTATGAGGAGACAAGTAGTGCATTATGGCAGAGACTATGTGATATTTATGCAAGTCCATTGACTCGTGTGAGACAAAGATCACATCAACATCTTCGATGTTGGCATTGTGGTCATGAGGGCCATATTCAATGATGTTGCTTCAAGCAGATGCAACGATGATGTCAGAGATATACACATGATGCAGGTCAAGTAGTGGTTTCAAGAGAGTCTATGGCAGTTGATTATGCTAGTGATTGTGATATCACTTTCTCCTATGGTTCATCTCAGGATTCCTCTTGTTCATTGGATAGCGCACATATGGCTTGGTTGCTTGATGCATTAGTTGCTTTTCATGTTACTCCACATTGCAAGTTGTTTTGTCAATTCTCAGGTGAGAGTCTTGGATGTGTGCACATGCCTTATGGTATGACATATGACATTGAGGGTGCAGCAGATGTTTGCCTTATGCTACCTAGTGGAGCATCACTTATACTCAGACATCTATGTTATGTGCTTTCATTTTGTATGAGCTTGATTTCAATTAGCCAGTTACAAGAGAGAAGATGTTATGCATTCCTTGGTGAGTATCATTTTCAGTTGCAGTTGGGACAGCTTATGCTTGTCAGAGGTGCTAGGATTGGGCACAAGTATCCACTACGGGTGCTTCATGTGAGAGACAATCTCGTCTGAGTGGGAGTTCAACCTTATATGCAATGTGTGACTCATCATGTCTCATTTTATCTACCTACAGATAGGTCTATTGACATTGATGATGCACATGTATGGCAGGATTCAGATGCTCAGATGGATGCACATGTAGAGCATACTTTGGATGCTCATGATGCTTATGGAGAGCATGATTTTATTGATCATGTGGATGCTCTTATGGAGCACACTTTGGATGATCATTTGGATGATTTAGAGCATGATATGGATGCTCATCTAGAGCATTATGATGATACTCAGTTAGAGTATGATCATCACATGTGTAATAGAGAAGTTTAGCCCTCGAGATGCACAGTTAGACACATCCTTGGTTGATAGGATGATTGATTTAGATGTTGATGAGTTAGTGATCATGTAGCCATTCTTGGATTTGCTCATGCCAGATGTTGACATAGATATGTCAAGACATGTTGGTCTCGATGATGGTGCTTTGGATGTCTTAGATATAGGCATGGATGACATGCTTAGGTTAGCCAGGATAGTGCAATAGAACGAGGATTACAACCACCACCTACTAGAGAGATGACTCTCCTCCCAACCAAATGCCTCTATATATAGCTCTTTCTAGGGACTGCCTTCTTTGGGCAAGTGGACACTAACCATCCAAGTGTCAGCCATGTAACTACATGTGCACCAAGTGTCCCAATTAACCAGAGTTAACTCAAGTGGATGCTTCTAGAAGGCTCTAGAGCTCTTTGGGCAAAACACTCTCCCCATGTATCCCATGGGGATTGAACCCAAGACCTCCTCCTTCACATCCTTGAGACTTAACCACTAAGCTAAGTGGATCACTTGTTCACACAAGACCTCCTAGTAAGTCTAAACTCAAGATCTTTGGTCATAATCACGGATGACCAAACGGTGTCTGGTTTCAGATCTGTCTGAATCGGTCAAATCCTTAGATCATAGACTTACATTATTACATTCTTCCCCCTTGGAAAATATTTTTGTCCTCAAAAATAGAGCTATATATCTATTGTAGGCAACCCCCCAGCCTCATGTTCTAAAACTGGAAGAACATGGTCATGTTCTAGAACTAGAAGAACATGTCTCATCTCTGTGGTGGCATCCCATCCAAATGATTCAAAACACTATCTCGTTTTGCACTTTGATGAATTGGTCAAAGTACAAAGTAGTGAAAGAATAATAAGGGTGGACCTAAAAACATCCTTGGCCAATTCATAGTTTCTTGATGTGCGATCCAGGCACAACATGTGAACTGGGTGGATTCAAATTATGAACAATGCAAGAGAATGAGGATTACGACCACCACTTACTAGAGAGATGAATCTCCTCCCAACCAAATGCCTTTATACATAGTTGTCTCCAGGGGACTGCCTTCTTGGGCAGGTGGACACTAACCATCCAAGTGTTAGATATGTAACTACATGTGTGCCAAGTGTGCCAGTTAACCAAAGTTAACTCAACTGGATGCTTCTAGAAGGCTCTAGAGCTCTTTGGAAAAACACTCTCCCCATGTATCCCATGGGGATTGAACCCAAGACCTCCTCCTTCACATCTTTGCTAAGTGGATCACTTGTTCACAAGAGCACAAGACCTCCTAGTAATTCTAAACTTGAGATCTTTGGTCATAACCAAGGATGACCAAACAGTGTCTGATTTCAGATCCGTCTGAACTGGTCGGATCCTTAGATCATAGAATTACTTTATTACAGATAGCACAGGTTTCATCAGCCTTCGAGAGTTTGATGTATGAGTTGTTATGCTTGAGACCAGATATTGCAGTTGCTATTGGAGCATTTGCACTTGGAGTTATCAGTCATTCGACGATTGACACGGGCATAGAGCAAGTGGGAGCTTTGTAGGAACTTCATCAGTTCTTGCATCCGTCAGATGTGAGCTCGACTCTTATCGATATGAGTCTAGAGCAGTTTGAGGTGCATGGATACACCTTGTTTGAGACAGTCGGTGTAGGCTAATTAGTATGGGTTGTTCAGGCACTAAAACATATGCAAAACAGCCAAAAACACACAGATGACCAACAGATGGCTTGCGGTCATGCCAAGCCTCATATGGAGTGATAGACTGCAGCGCTTTAGTGGGACACCTGTTCAGTACATATGTTGCACACATGACAACCTCAAGCCAGAAATTATGTGGTAAAGCCTGACTCTTGACCATACACCTCACCATCTCCATGAGTGACATGTTCTTTCATTCAACAACTCCATTTTGTTCAGGTGTATACTACACCGTACACTGGTGTTTTATCCCATGTTCACCCAGAAATGCATTAAAATCAGAAGACATATATTCCCCCCCTCGATCAGAATGGATGGTGCCCATTTTACATGTTCATAGATTTTTAGCCAAAACCAAAAACTGTTTGAAGCACATGAACACTTCGGACTTTGCCTTCAATGGATATACCCATGCATGCCTGAAAAAATCATCGATGAAAGTCACGAAGTAAATATAATTCCCAAAAGAAGGTGTCTGCATAGGACCACATACATCACTATTTACAAGGTGCAATTTCTGAGTAGCCCAAACTGAACCATCTTTTGGAAAGGATGAACGCTACATTTTGCCCAAAATACAGCCTTCACAAACATTTTTCCCAGGTGCCTCAAGTTTGGGCAAAGAGGACACCATTTTCAGATTTCTGCAGGCATAGCAAAGTAGCAAAATTCATATGACCAAAGCATGCATGCCAAAGCTTTGCATCTGACATAGCCTGAGAATCATTTACTGCACTAAGGAACAAATGACTCATGGGTGTTGGATAGTGGTGCCTCTTGTCACATGATGAGCTGAGAAAACTTTTAAAGTTCCTTACAACCTCTAAAGGAACCCACCATAATAAAGGTAGGAAATAATGCAAGATGTCTTGTAGAGGGTGAAAGTATGGTTTCTTTCATTAACTCTAATGGGGATATGATAAAGCTTTCAAACATTTTGTATGCTCTTGAAATAAAGGAAAGTCTACTTTCAGCAACTTCTATATCTCATCAAGGTCATGAACTATCTTTTATTAAGACAAGAGTGAAGATTATGGATACTAACAACAACATTGTTGGGATTGGCATAAGGAGGAACAACTTGTACGAGTTTTTTGCTCTTACAACCACTACTAGTGTGGGCACAAGTAAGCTATGTCATGAGGGATTGAGCCATATCAGATACCTTGTACTAAAGGAGATGCATAGTAGGGGTATGGTTGTAGACCTATCATCGATTGCAGACATGAAGAAACCATGTAAATCTTGCATGACGAGAAAGCAACATAGAAAGATATTTCCACAAGAAAACAAGAACATAGCAAGCTATCCTCTAGAGTTGATGCATGTTGAATTGTGTGGAAAAATGCCTACATAGGCCTTGGGTAGATCTTCCTACTTCATGAAGGGCTTTGGTGTGCAGAACAAGAGGAGCAAGGACGACATGGAGGGAGAGAGAAGAGAGGAGGGATGCACACAGATGCATGGGAGCCTCGAAACCCACATAATGTTCTCTCTTGAGGCAATGCTCTATATATGATGTATATATATGAATATGGGGGTAAGGTCACATGATAAAGCAGTAAAATGTATTTTTGTTGGGTACAGTAAAGGCTATCGTCTATATCATCCATAGACTAAACGCATTTTGGTTAGCCATGATGTTGTTTTTGTGGAAGATGCTATTCAACCATTGCTTTCATCTACTAAGGAGACATCTTTTAGCTCCAAAGACATGTATGATACTTTGCTACCTCTTTTTACAGGTGGACAGTCTAGTGCTGGTCCTAATGAGGCAACTTCTCAACCTTTGCAGGTTTCGTGTGATGATGCAGATAATTTCATTTCTGATGCAGATGTACATGATGCACTTAATGATGAGAGAGCTGATATTGAGCAGGCAAGAACTATGCCAAAATGGCTGTTGCAAACCTTGCATGACAGCAAATTAGATGCACCTCTGTCATATCGTACTCGTTCAGGCTCTCATATTGCCTGTTTTGCGTCAGATTTCTATGCTATGGCTGCATCTAGTCTCTGTGATGAGAATGAGCCTATTTCATTTGATGAAGCACAAAATTCAAAAAATTGGATGGCTGCTAATGCAATCTGAATATGATGCTATAATGAAGAATGGTACTTGGTCTTTATGTGACTTGCCTCATGGCAAGAAGGCCATTGGCACTAATGGGTATACAAGCTCAAGCATAAATCGAATGGTACAATTGATAGGTATAAGGCTAGGCTTGTTGCAAAGGGTTATGCACAGGAAAGAGGCATTGATTTTGATGAGACCTTTGCACCTACATGCCGTATGACTACTGTTCGGAGCATCTGTGCACTTGCGGCTCATCATGGTTGGAATGTACATCAGTTGGACATTAAAACAGCATTTTTGAATGGTGACTTTCCTGAAGAAGTGTATGTTTTTCAGCCCCGTTGCTTTGTGCAGAAAGGGCATGAAAACCAGGTGTGCAGGTTAAAGAAGGCATTATATGGTTTAAAGCAAGCACCACGTGCTTGGTATGAGAAGATACATGCCTATCTGATTGCACATGGTTTTGAGAACAATCCAACTGAAAGCACCTTATATGTTAAGCGTGCTAATGATGTGCTTCTGATCATTGTTGTCTATGTTGATGACATGTTGCTCACTCGTCCTATTGAGAAGCATATTGCTGATTTTAAGGCTGATTTGCATGCCTCTTGAGATGTCTGATTTGGGGCATTTGCATCACTATTTGGGCATTCAATTTATGCAAGTTGATGGTGGAATGGTGTCAAACAAAATATATTGACACATTATTGCAGTGTTTTGGCCTTGAAGACTGTAAGCCTATTGCCACTCCTATGGAGACAGGTTTACGATTGAGTCTTCATGATGCTAGAGATGCATTTGATGTTGTTCTCTATCAGCAGGTTGTTGGATGCTTGATTTACTTATGCATTACTCGGCCAGATATTCAGTTTGCTATCTCACAGATGAGCAAGTTTATGCATTGCCCAGGAGTCAAGCATTGGTAGGCAGTTAAGCACATCTTTCGCTATTTGAGTGGTACTCGGCTACTTGGGTTGTTTTATCCCAAGGGGGGATCACTACCACCAGATTTGCATGCTTTTTCTGACTCTGATTGGCCTGGTCGCTATGACACTTGTGTGTCCACTAGTGGCTTTTGCTTCATGCTTGGTAGCTCATGTATATCTTGGTTGAGCAAGAAACAACCTACTATGACCACTTCCAATTGTGAGGCTGAGTATAGGGTAGCTTTCACAGCGACTGTTGAGTGTGTGTGGCTCAGACGTCTTATGGCTGATTTGGGTGTCGATCAGACTTCTGCCACCACCATCTTCACTGACAGTCAGAGCGCATTGGCAATTGCGAGGAACCTTGTGTTCCATGCTCGCACTAAGCATGGGGAGTGTGGACATTATCAAAGCAAGTCTCCTTTGCCATAGGATTTTCCTCCTTGCAGAAATTGCCCAAACTCTAGAGACCACTACATCATTTATTGCCCGAAGAACAAAGCATCCACATCAAGGCCTCATATTCAGATGATCTTTGTGAGTAAGGAAAGAGTTGTAGAAGAAACCATTATGCCATCACCATCTACTAGGCCGGTACATCTAGAAGAAATTGAATCTTTTGTTATGTAGACAATGAACAAAGGAAAATACCCTCAAGAAGAAGCATGTCAAGAGTCAAGTACAAGTGGAATGAACAAGGAAAAGGAGACACTTGATGACATGCCCATGCCAAGTGAAGAGAACCAATCAAAAGAAGGGCCTAAAAGCACAAGTGAAGCCATTGGGTTGTTGAGATACCAAGATCAACATGTGATGATCGAGGATGACATGTATCACTTTTTCATTTCTCTGACATATATAGTGGTCACACTGGTATATGTCAGGGATACTTTAGTAAGCTTTACTAGATTCATCTACCAAGAGTGATGGCACACTTGTTTCTTTCTAGCTCACTCATTCACAAACATTGGGTTTTTCTTATGTATTGTTCTTTATACATTGCACTATTTGTATTCTTGTATCAGGTCATTCTTATATATTCCTTTTATCTAATAGAAGAAGAAGAAGAAGAAGAAGATCATTCTTCCTTGCCTCGATTTGTGTATGTGCTCCTCTTTGACTGTGAGAATGTGAGAGTTTGTAGTTGATCTCTCTTCCTTATCTCTTTCCTCGTGATATTGTACCAGAGCTCGAGAACATCGATAGTGAAGAGTATGCAAGAAGGCATGAGGAAGTGTGACTCACAAACGGACTCAGATTGCTATGAAAAATCAGAGTGAAGCTATAAGGCATTAAAATATTTTCAAGAGTTAATCCTTTAGGGTCACTAGTTTTGCTCAGATTTCTATTTTGGAGCCATCTCGACCTGTATTTTGAGACCACAAGGTGGAGCCCATTAAAAAATCAGGCCAGTTTGCAAAATTGTAACTTGTATTCTATTCAACAACATTCAAATATTCTAGATTTAAAATTTCAAGCGATTCTGTCTACTATTGATACATGAAAACTTTGTTTTTATGAGTCGAATTATCACATCACAGTGTGACAGTATTCAAGCAGAGGCATTATGTCTAGTGTTTTTTTAGTGTTGTGAATTGCTACAGAAATGGCAACTGCAGATGGAATGAGTCAGCTTATGAGCGATAAGCTTAACAAGATCAATTTTCATGCTTGGAGATTGAAAATGATGAATTTCTTGATGGTAAAAGGTCACTAGGACTACATCGAAGGAGAGAACAAAAATGCTCTATAGTTACCAGATAGGAATCAGATTGTGGACAAGTTAAGAGCATATGAAGAATGGAATCAAGGAGCACAAAAGGAAGTGTATTGGCTATCTATTAGCATACAAGACAACATTATTGGCCACATACAGGATGCAAAGACTATGAAAGAGGCTTGGAATGCTGATTATTGATGAAAAGAATCTTGGTGAGAACTCAAACTCCCAAGCTTAGTGGGCTAAGATGCTCTACACCCTCAATATGATGTATTCAAAAAAACATGAAATTCTCGAACCGTCGTGATGGTCTAAGGCATTCGGCACAGATGGTGAAAATTCAAAAATTTTACCTATAGAGTCTTGTAACATCATACCAAAGCAATCATTCAAAGAAAACTCACAAATGCATGCAAAAACACTCTCTCTCACTTGCTCTCTCTCTCACTCTCTCACAAATCAAGAAAATGAGAAGAGAAGGGTGGATATGGTGAATTTTTGTGATGTATGGAGAAGATGTGGGGATGAGGATGAGTGTAGGGAAGGTGAAAGAAGATGAGAACAACACAAAAACAACAACAAAACTACCTTCCAACACTAATCCCCAAACACTCTTACCATCACACGTTCGTCCTAGAGCTCATCCTTGACAATGGCACCAAATTTGGTGTTTTTCTAGACAATAGCAAGTAACACATCAAGAAGCTCCACCTCCTTAATTGTCAATCCACCGAAGAGGTAGGGTGATGTGAAGATCATGAACAAGTGAAGTGCACAAAGGTGAAGGTGAGAAGCACACAAGTGCACACACACACACAAGGTAGAGGAAAGAGGAGATAGAATGGGAGGCATAAATCACAGTTGTGTTACTCAAATAGCTTTTACACTCAATCCAACAAGCTTCTAACTTTCTAACCTCTCAAAATGATCTTTCTAGCTCTCTTTATATATATTTTTTACTAGTTTTGACCGGTTTTAAACCACTAAGTTCTAAATTCTTTTTACATGGAATCTTTTTGTTGTGATGTCTAAGCTTTGAATATAATATTCATGTAATTGAGCATGATTGGTCTTTTGCCTTTTGGTCCGCATGCATGGGATTTTGTTACATTAAGAAGTGGGGTTTTCATTGGATATGTTAACCCATCACCCCCTCGCCACACACACACATGTAGACACATGTAGACACACGTACACACACATGTTTGTTCACACACAAAAAGCTGTAAAAGATGTATGGGCATGTTGATAAATACTTCATAATGATATTCCCAGAACCCCATGGTGAACATCTCTTTGAACATTAGCTTATAGCATGTAGGTAAATATTTAATTCGATAGTGCCAAGCATAACAAATCCAGAGAGATGGCATAATACTCATGTCATAGATTAAATTGCCATTACCATGCTCAAATGTAGGGTGGAATCATGTGGGGCATGAACGCCTTAGAAGACTGAATGTCATCTGCATAAGATAAAAAATTATGATGGCCATCTAAGCAGCTACATCTATCATTCTTTATAGACGGGGGAACTAGTGTCTAATGGTGGCCATCATGTAGCCAATAGTTGGAGGACCCTGAGGTGGTGCAAAATAGGGGTAATTTAGCCAATCTTGGAACTGCTTATTATTATGTACTTTCATTGCAAAAGCTATCCAAGAGCAATGATGGGGCATGGCACCATAGCAAGGATTATACTTGAGGTGCAAGGGAGCCTTGGTCCACATGGGCATCATTTTTGGGTATTCTTGTAGTAACTCTTTCCTCCAGTTTGGTTGAAAAATGTGGCCTTGTTGAGCATTTGGTTGGAGGTATGCTAGTTCAAACGGTGTTGCATGTGTCGGCTTCTTCCCCATGATTTTCTTGATGGCTAAATTGTGCTCTACCATGTACATGAAATATAGTTTATACTATAATTTGTCATGGAAATATACCTTCGTGGCACCAGTTCTGCGAAATAGGGAGACTAGAGAATAGTCTCCTCAATAGCTGCCATGGCATGTAACTGAGCTTTGACGCGGGCTGAGTGAGTTTTTCCTTATTCCTCAATGTGCTTCATCCATGCAAGAGTGGGTAATTTGAAGGTGTCTTTACCCTCATCTATAACACGACCACCAATGGTAGGTTGAGGTTCATATTTGTCTTCAAATGTGGGCTCAACTAGAATGGTTACCGTTTCTTGAAGAAAAGAGTCAAATTCATGGGAGAAGTACTCTCCCCCTCCATCTGACCTTAGCTTTTGTAATGTTTTACTTGTTTGATTCTCCATAAGAGCTAAATACCTTTTGAAGCATGAAAAGACTTCATCTTTGTGTTTCATAAAGTATAGTATAGTCCATCTACTGCAATCATCAATGAAGGAGACATAATACCTTGATCCATATATTGAAGCATCCTTGCTAGGTCCCCATACATTTGTATGAACCAAATCCAAGAGATCTCCATGCATGTATCCTTTCTTCATGAATGGTAACCTGCGAAACTTTCCAAATTGACATGCACCACAATTATAAATCATGTGTTGTTTTGGCAAATTAGGGAGTCCAAGTACACTTTGGTCCTTGCATTTTCGATGATTGCTTTTGAAAATAAGTTCATGTGCAGACCAATCCTGTAACACTTTTGCTTGTTTCAACCAGGGCCTCCTGAATAGTAAGTTGTAATCCAGACTTGATTCAGGTAATTCCAAAACAACAAAAGACATTTTGAACACTGCTCCTTGGAGAGTAATGGGTATATCACGTAGCAAACCCATTGGATGTACCCTAGATTGATTAGCCATTCTTACAAAAAACTGGACGAGTTCAATCTGAGTCCATCCTAACCTTTTACAAAGTGCGGCTGTAGAAATATTCACACGTGAGCCTCCGTCAATTAATACTTGTGTAATTTTGTGGTTTTTATACCATACCGTAATTAAAGGAACAGCATGGCCCACTGTGGAATCAAGTTCCAGACTGATAGTTGTTGTAGTAGGCGCACATGAAGATCTTGGATTGATTTGTCACTCGAATTGTTGTCACATACCACGGACCAAGGCTAACAGTTGCTCCAATGCTATCGTAATAGATGCTTTTGATCAATATTCCACACAGAATCAAGATTTGACGTACGCGGTACTGAGTCCGGTGTGCCCTCCGGTGACAATTTGACCGGGTTCATATCTTCCAATGGTGTATTCGGTACTGTTCGCTGGATCACTGGTATCGGATCGGGGAAAACAGTTGGTTCTTGACTTGCCCATGTACTGGCTTTAGTAAACATTCTCTGTTGTTCTTGAATGCCCGGCTCAAAAATTTCAACAGCTGGTTACAACTTCTTACCGGACCGTGTTTGAACTGCGACTGCTTGGGTATCTACCACTAAAATATATACCATATTGGCCATTGGATGTTGTCATTCCTTTCTTCTCTTATCATATTCGGATGATTCTTTGCAATATCTACAGATATGTCCAATTTTGCCACAAAAATGACATCTTGGTGGTGGAAGAGCCGCACCTTCACCCGATTGGCCCGAGTTCCATTAGGTCTATCCAAAATTGTTTGGTCGTGGTCCCCTGTAGGTTTTGTAACTTTGGTAAGAGTTATTTCTCAAATGCGGTGGTACATAGTGGGTAGCCTATTGTCCCTGCTCCTGTATTATGGCATTTACGATCGGTCGGGGCTGCACTTTGGCATTATATGGACACGTTTCGGTGGAATGACTCACTGTATTACAAATAGCACAGTACATTTGATTTAATGCAAATGCTGAAGTGGTATGTCCCGAGTTCTTGCATTTGGTGCAATACACATGTTTCAGTGCATCATCGTTCGTGCTCGTGGATGCCTTTAACCAATCCAAATCTTCAGTAAAACCACCAACTTTATGCTCCAACTGTAATGCCATGGCTATGACTACATCCAAGGTCATGCCGCCCACACATCGTATAATCATAACTTGTTTGAGTCGAGGGTTTAATCCATTAATGAACCACTGGGTAATCACATCATCTGGTAGATTAGCATGCACCTGTGGTAGCTGTTGTAGATGAGTGCGGAATAAAGTTGCATACTCTTGCACACTCTGATGTGGTTTCTGTCTATTGTTTTGTAAATAATCAAAGATTTTAGCCGCATTTTTCTTTAATTAGAAACGTTGTAAAAAGGCATTCTTAACATAATTAATTTCAAAAGTACAAACACGAGCATCAGGATCATCACCTAGAAATCCACCAAATTTTGTATACATAACTCCGACAGGTACCGATCGTGCGGGTATAATCTGCTACTACTGTTGTTGTTGATGTTGTTGTTGTTGTTGTTGGTATTGCTGTTGTTGTTGTTGGTGGTGTTGTTGCTATTGTGTACCACTCATGTTGTTTAAATCAGAAGGATTTAAACAAGTTGATCCTAATTGCTACTGTGTCGTAGCGCCACTTTGCAAATTCTCCGGTAGTATGATATCATTGAGTCAATCACACACGTCTAAATTCAACTGCCATTCCTCACATTTTGCTTCTAAGATCAACTTTCCACCAGAACTCTCATCCACCAATACACTAGTTTCTCCGAAATCAAAACCCGAAGTGGAGTTGTCACCGAAATTCAACAAACTGCCACCAAAATTCACCAAGCTATCACCGGAATTCAACAAACTGCCACCAGAATCAGCGACTACTCCACCAGCTGTACTTTCCACAGATGGGGTTGGTTGCACTTCTAGTATACTTTGTAGTCCTTGAACAAGAAAATACTGAGGTGGCACTCCACTAGCCCATATATCCCGCTTTCCTTCTGACGATTGTCCTTCACCACTACCACGAGGAGGCGTTCCCAACGTGCTAGGAACTTTCCAGGGATGTTGATCACTTCTGTACTTTGGATAAGATTCTCCAAAACGTGTTACGGTCATATATATAGAATTCTTCTTCAAACCTTAATCTGCTCTCAGACTGGCTACTCCATGCCCATGGCCGGCGCTAGTGTTAAAGTGTTACCGTCGTATTAACTATTACTGGAATAAGACTACCAATGGGTTCTTGGGATGGTCAGGGGTCTATAATATAGAGGCCCTATATGTATTTTCCCCATGCAATTCATTGCTGTAGTGAATTTTGCATTAACTTACTCTGACAATTCCGACATACTTAACTGTTAATCTCCTCAACAAGTACTCAATAGAAATACAATATTTGCCACAACCAAAATACATGGATTCCTTAATGACAATTAACGTGCTATCACCATTAACCTTATATTTCACCAATGAATCACATAATATCAATGAAATCACCACAGTTACTCAATACCAACATTGAAAGAACAATACAACAGTCTGGATGAACTACGCTGGAATCGATCCACAGGCACACTGCCCAGACTCGCAGTCCGACGATGCTCTGCATCTCTCTTCCATGCACCTCTTTCATTATGAAAAGGCTACAATGATTGCGCTACATCCTTTTGATGTGCGTCTTTTCCCAATTACATTTCCCACTAAATATAATTACATTCCAATCTGGCGGCCTAATAGTGGAGCACTCTTGAGTGAGGAGATTCGTAGAAAATCTATGGTTGGCACTCAGAGTGGAGATGCATATAATGTTCGTGATTCTTACCAAGGAAAGAATCAGCAACATGGCAGGAGCTAGAACAAGGAAAAGAATGGTCAACAAAATAAGAGTAGAAGTAAATCAAGGAAGAGGGATATCGAATGCCATTATTGTCATAAGAAAGGACATATGAAGAAAGATTGTTATGCATTAAAGAATGCCAAAGGTAAAGGACAGAATGTTGATGGGAATGTTAAACAGTTACCTGCACCATCTACTTTAACTCTAAAGATTGAAGAAATTAATGCTATTTCTGATGATGTTGATGTGTTGACACTTGATAGTATTGTGCCAACTGAGGCTCTTATGGCTGATTCTCTTTCCCACACGTGGCTGCTAGATTCTGGTGCTTCTTTCCATGTGACACCACACAGAGAATGGTTCTCTAATTATGCAGCAAAGTTTCCTGGTACCGTGAGACTTGGTGACTCTTACTAGTGTGATGTTGTGGGGATTGGAGATGTAGTTGTGCAGTTCATTGATGGTTCAAAAATTACTATGCATAATGTATGCCATGTACCTCAGTTATTATGCAGTTTGATGTCAGTTGGTCAACTTGATGACCTCGGTTACAAGGTGATCTTCTATGCTGAGTCCTTTTGTATATCAAGAGGCAATATGGTTATTGCAAAAGGAACCAAAGTTGGCTCACTTTATCCTTTATTTGTATCACAGAAAGAACACTTGTTAGCTATTACTAAACAACCTATGGCTTGTATTTGGCATGGTCGTTTGGGCCATATATCTTGTAGTGGAATGGAAAATCTTTCTCGTTCTGGCTACTTACCTGTGTTATCTTTCTCTGATTTTTCATTTTGTGAGCATTGTCAATATGGAAAGCAAACCAAAAATGTGCATAGAACGCACATTGGCTCTTCAATCCAACCTTTAAATCTCGTTCATATAGATGTGTGTGGTCCTATGCCCACTAGGTCCTTAGGTGGTTCTCTTTACTTTGTCACTTTCATAGATGGTGCTACTAGAAAAGTTTGGGTATATACTATCAAATTGGAGGATGAGGTATTCCCTACTTTTGGAAAATGGTTTGCTTCAATTGAGATTGAAAAAGGAACTAAGCTTAAGGATTTACATTCAGATAATGGGGGTGAGTATATCTCACATGAATTCAGCCTTTTTTTATGCAAAGTATCGTGTGCGGTCCTAGGCGCTCAATTTTCTACTCTGAGGACATCGTCGTGGAGCTCTCGAGAAGGAGAGTGCATTGTGGTCCATCGCCATTGATTTACTTCAGTCTGGACTTGACATAGCTTGATCGCCCTCGAGTTCTAATGGAGAACTAGGATAACATGAGCATTTGTGTTCTTGTGAAAAGAATTGAGCCTCTAAGAATATATACATTCTTGTGGCAACGTGAAGCGATCCTGTGCAAGGAAGGCAAAATGTTGCATGCAAACATGCAATGGCTTCAATAGCTCGGGTGTAATGGCTGAGATGTCAATCCATTTCAAAACATATCCCTTCTTCATGGATTCTGGGATGAGCATTTCTCTTTTTGTGGGCATGTGCATACCATGAACTTTTGAGGCTTCCCTAATGAGGTATGGCAAGAGATACAATCTTAAAAGGTGGATCTGTGACCAATGATGGCAGTATAAAAGTACCTAGGAGCTCCTTTTGAAATGGTGGCTGTAAAGTGGTGACAAGATAGTAGCATCGATAGAAGTCCGATTTAGGAAGGGGTGCACTAAAATATTCCTTGAAACCTGCCCTTGCCCATATTGGCCTTAATTCTTTTGAGTTCTGGGGTGCTTCAAAATCCCTAGAAAAGAGCTGGTATCTTCCCCATGTGTCGCCACTAAAGCATTAAATTGTGTCACAAGTATGCCTTGCATCTGCAAGAGGGCCTACTAATCCTTGGAACCAATGAGACTTGTGATGGAGAGTGTTAATCTCCAAAAGAACAAGCTACTCTTGAAGTTAGAGCACCTCTATATCAAGAGTAACTCAAAACCTTTACCAATTTAGAGGATCAATGATCAATTATCAAAATTTTGAACAAACTGTGAAGAAGGTGACTACAGAGAAAGTCTGCTGCACATAACTCATTCATTGACTTATCAAATGTGTAAAGTTTTTTATACAACTTTGCACAAAGTGTTGTCTATAGTTTTCGCACCTCCTCCAAGTTAAATCATTCCAAAAGACTCAATAGATGTTGAGAAATGATCTTAACAAGTCACCTATGTCTAAAACTATAGTTCTTTTTAGTCGACTTTGACACCTGCAACTTCTAAAGCTTGGTTCTCCCAAACTAGAACCCATTTAATCAAATGCTTTTAGCCATAGGTAGCTTACCTTCCAACTTAAAGAATGAGTGCTTGCTTGATCAAAACTTTACACTGTGGAAGGAGAACTGACCAAAACATTAGCATCAAATTTTGCACCTCCTGCAACTTCTCTTCTTTACATTTACACATGTAAATGTTCCTACACTCAATTCTCTCAACCTGATCACAATTAGAAGCTGAAAATTTGTACAGAGGTCAATCAACTATAGACTTAGAGTTGTACAAAAGCATTTCACAAAAGATTCAACACAGAAGGAGAACTCTCAGAAATATCCGATGCAAGTTTTCTTCATTTCTAGAAAACTTTACATCTAAGTGATGAGAGAGATCTTACTAACTTCTAAAGTGTCTAATGACTCATACAACTTCTAATTTCTCTATTCACATGCTCTCTCATATTTTCCCTGACATTTTTCCTTGTATATATATAGGCAAATATGTACAAGCTCATAAATATACAAAAGTATAAGTGAGCTAACTCTAAGTTAATGTACATATGTATACATATCTTCATTCTCTTAACATATACTTTCTTCATGCTTCCTAACTTGATCTTTTCTTCAATCCTTGACTTCAAAACTTCAATTGTTGATTGCCTTGCACCAACAGCTCCCTCTCAATCATCAATTGAGGTTTTCTCTATCTTCTTTATACCTACCATGTCTTTGAATCTTTGTAGCTTTGGTCCATCCAAGCTTTTGTTTAGCATATCAGCTATCTGATCTTTTGTTGAAGTATGTCTAACTTCAATTTCCTTATCCATCACCTTGTCTCTTAGAAAGTGATACTGAATCTCAATGTGTTTAGTCCTGGCATGAAAAACAAGATTAGCAACTAAATACAATGAACTCATGTTATCTCCATGAATAGTGGGTGTACTCTGAGTGATGTCAAAACTCTTCATAAGAGTCTTAAGCCATATCACTTCCTTTGCAACTTCAACCATACCTTTGTACTCAGCCTCTGTAGATGATAAAGCAACTGTGTGTTTCTTCTTTGAACACCATGAAATTAACTTATCTCCCACATAACACAAGTATCCATAAGTTGATCTCCTGTCATCAGGATTACCTGCCCAATCTGTATCACTATAAATCTTGATGTTTGTATCTGATGTAAAACCATAATACAAACCTTCTTTGAGTGTACCCTTAATGTACCTCAACACTCTTTGTCCTGCAACCCAATGTTCTTTCCTAGGACAATGCATGAATTGAGACAATACTCCAACTGCATATGACAAATCAGGCCTAGTTAATGTAGCATAGATCAGACTACCAACCAAACTTTGATATAGCTTCATGTCCTTGAACTCTTCTCCTCCCTATCTGCTCAATTTGTGATTCACCTCCATTGGAGTAGGTGCTACCCTGCAATCATTCATCTTAAACTTGATCAACAAGTTTTCAAGATACCTTTCTTGAGTTACATACACTCCATGTTGAGTGTATGAGATCTCCATGCCCAAGAAATATGACAAGTCTCCCAAGTCACTAATCTTGAACTCTTTCTCCATTTGCTTCTTTGGCCTTTGAATGCCTTTCTCATCTGTACCTGTAAGAACTATATCATCAACATATATGCACATGTAAATGAACCCATCATCACTTGCTTTAACAAGCAAGCTACTATCTGCTTTAGATACTTGAAAACCAAGTTCCTTCAAGAACTTCATAAATCTATAATTCCATGCCCTTGGGGCCTGCTTCAAACCATACAAAGCTCTCTTGAGCTTACATACATAATCTGGATACCTTTCATCTCTGAATCCTTGTGGTTGCTCCATGAAAACATCATCTGAAATATAACCATTTAGAAAAGCATTCTTCACATCTAGTTGACATAATTTCCAACCTTTACATGCAGCAATGGCTATGAGTGTCCTGATGGTTGTCATCTTTGCCACAGGACTATAAGTCTCATCATAATCTATACCATATGTCTGAGCAAACCCTTTCACAACAAGTCTAGCTTTATACCTAGACACACTTCCATCTGCAAATCTCTTTGTCTTGTAGACCCATTTGCATCCAATGATCTTTTAACTATTTGGTTTAGGAACCAAATCCCATGTCTGATTCTCCATCAATGCATCATACTCTTCCTGCATAGCTTTCTCCCAATTTTCCTTACCTTTTGCCTCTTCATATGTAGAAGGGTCTTCATCTGCCTTTACCATATAAGCATAATCTTTGGTAGCCAAAAAAGAAGTGTCATAGCTATACCTTGTAGGTTGCCATTTGTGTCTTGATGACCTTTTGAGTTCTCCACTTCTTGAGGTTTTTGGTCCATCACATTCTGGATCAAACCTTGGCACTTCTTCAACTTCAACCTGTACTTCATTGTTGTCCTCTTCATCAAATATCTTAACCTTTGATTTACCTTTCTTTTGATTCACAACTTCTTCATCACCTGCATAAATATTGATTGTACTTGCATACCAAATACCTTGCTCATCAAATGTAACATCCTTTGACACAAGGAATTGTTTTTTGGCTGGACTCCACAACCTATATCCCATCTGCTTATCATCATATCCAATGAACACATATTTTTCAGCTTTAGGTTCCAATTTATGCCTCAATTGAGATGGCATATGCATATGCCAAACATCCAAATACTTTGCAATTATCCAATGTAGGTCTCTTACCCCACCATGCCTCATATGGTGTCATACCCTGCAAAGCTTTAAATGGTAATCTATTGACCAAATATGTGGCTGTATTTATAGCCTCAGCCCACAAATAATTTGCGCAATTTTCTCCTTCATCATGGATCTTGCAAACTCAACAAGAGTTCTATTCCTCCTTTCTGCTACACCATTTTTTTGAGGAGAGTACCTGCAAGTAATTTCCCTTTTTATACCTGCATTCCACAAGTAATCACTGAACTCATTAGAGAAATACTCTCCCCCTCCATCTGACCTTAGTCTCTTCAACTTTTGACCTGTAATTCTCTCTACATACACATGATAATGTTTGAATGTATTGAATACCTCTAACTTATCTTTGATCACATAGATAGTGATCCATCTGGTAACATCATCAACATAAATCACATAATACCTTGAACCATTGATACTGAAATCCTTTGATGGTCCCCACAATGTGTGTACCAATTCAAGCTTCTCTGAATACATAAAACCATGTTTGGAATAAGATTGCTTATGAGCCTTACCTAATTGACATGCCTCACATATGTATGTCATATGTTGACCTACAACATTAGGCAATCCAAGCATTGAACCATTGTTAACCATATTTTTAATACCTCTTTCATTAAAATGTCCAAGCCTTTTGTGCCAAAGATCTAACTCAGAGATCTTATGTCCTCCATAGGTGAACAAGGCATGACCAATGTTACCTTGAATCTTCAATGTGAACAATCTTCCTTCTTTCTTCCCTAAAACAATTTTTTTATACCCATTGCTAGGGTCTTCCACAAAAACTCCTTCGTTAGTGAACCTAACTTCATAACCTTTTTCAACAATTTGTCCTACACTTATCAGATTCTTTCAAATTGTAGGAACATACAAAACCTTACTCAAGAGAGTACTTCCATCCTTGGCCTTCACTGATTCAATTGACTTCACATTGTGCTTTGTATTGTCACCTATTTGAACTACATGATTAGTTACCTTATTCTCCAAATCAGTCATCAGAGCTATGTTTCCACTCAGGTGATTGCTACACCCTGAGTCAATGTAGAAGGCTCTTTGATCTTCACTTTGCCTTTCACAATTTGCATTCGTTTTCAATGTTGAATCCTCCTTCTAATCTGAAGCATAATTGTAGTAAGTATTGTTGTATTGTTGACTTTGGAATCCTCTACCTATATTTCTTCCAAAGTAACCTCTACTACCTCTACCTCTGAAACTACCTCTTTGATTTCTGCCACCTCTTCCTCTTGAATTAAAGTTCTGATTATATCCACCATTATTCTGAGTATTATGCCAACAATCATTAGCTAAATGATTTGTCTTACCACAAATCCAGCAAGCTTTAACTCCATCTTTATTACTTCTGCCTCTTCCTCTACCTTTGCCACCTCCTCTTCCTCTTAGGAAGTTAGCTTGGCTAGTTGTACCTTCATCTTCATTTGCTTTTTGCTTCCCTTTGCTATTCTTCTTCTTATCCGTTGAATACATTGCTTGACCTACACTTTTATCACCATCACCTTTGACATCCTGCTCAAAGGTTAACATGTGTCCTAGCAACTGATTTAAATCAGGAGTAAAACGATCTAGTGATAACTCAGTAGACAAAATGAATGGCTTCCATTTGTCATCACCTCTCAAACCTGTAAGGATTTGCCCTCCTCAATATCTTCATCAACTGCTCCTAATGCATCTGCAATGTCCTTTATCCTTGTTACATAATCTGAGATGGATTGAGAGGCCTTCTTCTTGAATGTGGTAAACTTTGCCCACAAGGATGCCTTCCTTGACTTTGTGGTGTTTTGGAAATGCTCCTCCAAAGCATTCCATATATCACTTGCACTTTCAAGACCTCTAATGTGAGGTAGCAAGTAGTCATTAACTGCCATGTAGATAATGCTCCTGGCTTGAGCATCTCTCTTCATCCAAGTCTTCAAGTCTGATAATTCCTCCCTAGTTGGAACACTAGGATCTCTGAATTGAGGCTTTTCCTCTTCACCTATAATATAACCTATCAAGTCTTTGCTCATAAGATGAGCTTCCATCCTCATTGAACATGTTGGATAGTTCTCTCTATCCAATTTCTCTATCTGAAGAGAATCTCCCATCCTTTCTTCACCTGTGTATTGAATCCTTCAAGCTTTATGAGGAATAAGATTACCCTTACTTCGAATGAAGTTCCTTTTGTCTTCCTTGATATCTTCTCGCCTCCTTTTTCAAGCTTTGCTTTCAAGCTTTCACCTTTTGTATCTTCAAATGTTGAATTCTTTATAACTGCAGCAGTCGGGGTCCTCCTTTCTTCAATTTTGATACTTCTTGCTGTGATACCACTGATGGAGAGTGTTAATCTCCAAAAGAACAAGCTACTCTTGAAGTTAGAGCACCTCTATATCAAGAGTAACTCAAAACCTTTACCAATTTAGAGGATCAATGATCAATTATCAAAATTTTGAACAAACTGTGAAGAAGGTGACTACACAGAAAGTCTACTGCACATAACTCACTCATTGACTTATCAAATGTGTAAAGTTTTTTATAAAACTTTGCACAATTGTTGCCTATAGTTTGCGCACCTCCTCCAAGTTAAATCATTCCAAAAGACTCAGTAGATCTTGAGAAATTATCTTAACAAGTCACCTATGTCTAAAACCATAGTTCTTTACAGTCGACTTTGACACCTACATCTTCTAAAGCTTGGTTCTCCCAAACTAGAACCCGTTTAATCAAATGCTTTTATCCATAGGTAGCTTACCTTCCAACTTAAAGAATGAGTGCTTTACACTGCGGAAGGAGAACTGACCAAAACATTAGCATCAACTTAAAGAATGATCAAAACTTTACACTGTGGAAGGAGAACTGACCAAAACATTAGCATCAAATTTTGCACCTCCTGCAACTTCTCTTCTTTACATTTACACATGTAAATGTTCCTACACTCAATTCTCTCACCCTGATCACAATTAGAAGCTGAAAATTTGTACAGAGGTCAATAAACTATAGACTTAGACTTGTACAAAAGCATTTCACAAAAGATTCAACACAGAAGGAGAACTCTCAGAAATATTGGGCGCAACTTTTCTTCATTTTTGGAAAACTTTACATCTAAGTGATGAGAGAGATCTTACTCACTTCTAAAGTGTCTAATGACTCATAGAAGTTCTAATTTCTCTATTCACATGCTCCCTCATATTTGCCCCGACATTTTTCCTTGTATATATATAGGCAAATATGTACAAGCTCATAAATATACAAAAGTATAAGTGAGCTAACTCTACATTAATGTACATATGTATACATATCTTCATTCTCTGAACATATACTTTCTTCATGCTTCCTGACTTGATCTTTTCTTCAATCCTTGACTTCAAAACTTCAATTTTTTATTGCCTTGCACCAACAACTTGTTGTGCACTTGCTCTATCCTTCCACTTGGAGGGTTGTTAATTGGCATTGTCCCCATGAAATCTTGAAACTTCGGAGGTATCATTGAAGGGTGGGCCTCCACCAAGAGATTAATGCATACATATCCTTTCATGAGAGATGTCATTAATGGTGATAGTGAGTTAGTAAGGGTTGATTTTTACAAAGATTAGGTGTTAGTGAAATATTACAAGGAGAAGGGTTAGCATCATGAGGTTTCAGATTGTACAATGGAATGGACGGAGCGTTTTGGGGGCATTTGGGCACCAATTTCCTAGTGAGTGGTGAGTGGAAACGGTTCATTTGATTGGATACAAAGGATGAATTAGGAGGTGATATGGATGGTTAGCGGTGTGATTTTGGGGGGTTGGAATTACATGGATTGGTTTTTGGTCTACAAGACATGCCTTAGGCACCCAGATTTGAGTGGTGTTGGGATTGGCCATCAAAGACTTCTTAGGCACCCAGACTTGTCAAAATTATCATTGAATGAGAATGTCTAGGTGATGTTTAGCGTCGAGGTTGATTTCACTTCATCTTGACTTCTTGTCCTAAACTGGATGATATAGTCAATGATCACTGACCTTTGTACCCACATTTTCTTTTTGTTGGTTGCCTTTGGATACTTGTGCTGCTTCCAAGGGTTAGTCAGGATTGGTCATCGTTCGAGATGTTTGAATAGTGGTTGACTTTCCCATGGTGGTGGTTGAGAGGTTGGGTGGACACTCTACTTTGGAAAATAAGGGAGGTCCAACACTTGCATGACCTTCCCATCAGGAAGTGAGGCATTTTGTATAATAGATCTAGGAAGGCATGTAGGAAGTGAGGAGGATGAACCTGAGGGGACTATGGTGCCCATTTGGCTACCTATTGTGCCCATTTGTCCGAGGAAGGAGGGGAAGACCATTACTCCCCTTTCCAAGGCTAGTCCCCACATGTCCAAAGAGGGTCATCATTATAAGCTGTCCAAAGAGCTTCTGGTCCTCCTTCACCTCCATCATGTCGGGGTTGGGGTTACTTTCCTTTGAGTGGGCATGGTTAGGGAACTCGAGTGGCATTACTTGTTGTTGGCCTGGTATCCTGAGTTGAAGGGAGAATTTATTAAGATTCAGATCCAACAAGTGATCATATAACCAATCTTGGCCGAGAATTAGTGGTTCTATCAAGTCATCATTGTGAAAAACTAGGAGCTTCACCATCAAGGTTACGTCGTCTATGAGGATAGGAAGTTCCACCTCACTCATGCAAGGAGTTTCCATGCCTCCTAGCCCTATGAGGTATGCCTCTATAGGATGCATTTCTTCGATACCACTTAATCGCACTAGTTGCAACACCTGAATCAATTAGTGCCCTAATCTCCTTGAGAGTATTGCCTGGCCTTAGCATAACCGTAATGAATGGTCCCCTATCCATTATGCTAGGGTGAGTAGTTGACGTATTCTTTTCTCTTCATTGTTGCGCTTCTTTGCCAGTGTGAGTCGTTTAAGCATATCCTCGATGAGAGGGGAAGCACTGCATTTTGACCAAAAACTATATGAAAGGGAGTTGCATTGAGTACTGTCTTGTAGGCCACTCGATATGCCCAAATAGAGTGGTATGATTGTTTGTCCCAATCTAAACATTTGTTGTTTATGAGTTTAGTCAATACATTGCAAAGGATCTTGTTAGTACTTTTTGTCTATCCACTGGCATGAGGATGATATGGTGCAGACTTCTTGTGAATCACCATAAAATTCTGTAACAAATATTCAATGACTTTGTTTAGAAAGTGAGTTCCTCTGTTGCTCACTAGTTCTATAGGTAATCCATACCTTGTAAAGACATTCTCAAATAAGAATTTTGTTGTTGTGTGTGGATCACGATTTTTTGTAGCCTTAGTTTCTACCCATTTGGTGAGATAATATGCTGCTACGATGATGTATTCTGCATGAGAGCCTTTAGCAAGAGGGTTGATGGGTCCAAAAAAAGTCTATACCCCACTTAGAGAATGCATGTCCTCCCTTCATGGGTTTTAGTGACATCTCATCTCTACGTGTTGGAAACTGAGTTCTTTGGCACATCACATCTCTTTACATATGTATGTGCATCCATATTGAAAGTAGGCCACCATAGTACTAAGAATATTATGGCCTTTGATTATCCGATTGGGGCCAAAATGACCACCTGCAACACCCTGGTGTGCAGTTTCTAACATGCTCAAGTAGTCACTCTCATGAACACATTGTCTCAAATATCCATCTCTTCCCAATTTGTATAGATTATCGCCAATGAGTGTGTAGTCTCAAGCTTCCTGCCCTAGACTTCTTTGTCTTGCTGAAGTCATTTCTTGAGGGAATGTTTTCATCCTCAAGTAAGTTACCATTGGTTCACTCCATTCTAGTGGTAGAGACACATGGTATAAGGTAGCATGCTCGACTAGTGGTCTAGCACAACAGATTGGACATTCCTTGCATATCATATAGATGTCTGCCTTCATCGAAGGCCAGCACACTCCTAATCTATGTAGATTTTGTAGCATGCAATGTCTCGAGTGGTGTTGCTCTAATGCACCCTATGTGTTCTAATTGCAACTATCTATCATACTCTGATTCCTCTATGCAACAAACAAGGATTTTCTTATTATCCTATTTGTAAATACTTCCTGCCATTATTTTATATCTTTGTGACTTAGTTACATCCCTTTCCTTGATCTTGATTTGAGGATTCTTGGGTCCAAGTGTGAGAATAGGGACAATTGGCTTGGACCATTCAGGTGCTACCTCCATATTAAACAAATATGCATCTAGTAAATCATCTACTATCCCTTGAGGAGCTTCTCTCATAGTTATTCATGCGAGATGATGGGCCCTAAGATGGGTCTTCCCTTTTCTAACTACCACTTCAAAATCATACTCCATCAATAGTAGAAACCATCTTACCAATCATCCCGTGTTACAAGGCTTGTTGACTAGATATAACAATGCTTGATGGTCTGTGAGCAATTTGAATTTGTTTTCCAATAAATAATTTCTAAACTTCTTTATTCCATAAACCATTCCTAATCCTTCTCTCTGAGTGGTGGTGTAGTTCCTCTCAGCTGCATTCAACTATCTTCTTGCATATGTTGTATGGAGGTCTATACTTCCCTCACATGTATGTTGTGCTAACACACACCCGATAGCGTAATTGGATGCATCCACATGTACAAGGAATGGCTTATTCCAATTCACTGTCATCAAAATTTGTGCTTAATGCAAATGTTGTTTAAGTTCATTAAATGATTTCTCACATTCATCCGTCCACTCAAACTTAGTCAGGAGGGCATACACAGGCTTTGTAATAATTGCAAACATGTGTATAAAGCATCGATAGTAATCACAATGCCCCATGAAAGCTTGTACTTCCTTGACATTTTTTGGCCTAGGTAGTTCTACAATCACTCTAACTTTCTCTTCGTGTGTTGAGATTCCATTCTTTGACACAGTGTGTCCTACAATCTTGATTGCCTAACCATAAAAACACACTTTTTTGGGTTTAAACAAACCTGATTTTCTCAACATTTGTCAAAGACTTGTTTCAATTTAGGAATGTGCATTTGCCTTATGTTGGAATGAGCACATAAATCATCAACATAGACTTCCAAATTCTTTCATAGAGACTCCTTAAAGACATGACACATCAAGTATTGAAAAGTAGGAGGTGCATTTGTAAGACCAAATGGCATCACACGAAATGCAAATATGCCCCATTCTATGGCAAAAGCCATATTGTCCTGGTCTTTAGGGGTAATTGCTACTTAGTTGTATCTAGAGAATCCATCAATGAAGTTGTAGACTTCCTTGTCCTCTACTCACTCTAGTAGGTGTTTTGTGGTAGGAAATGGATACCTATCTCTAATAGTGGCAGCATTGACTTTTTTTTAATGTTTATGCATACGTGTAGCTTCTTGTTCTTTTTGGGCACTACCACAATGGGTGATAGCCATTCAGTATGCTCAATCTCATAGATAAATCTCGCTTCTATCAAATGATCTATCTCTTCCTTAATCTTGGCAGCGTAATTATCATTATATGTGTATGGTTTTTGTTTTGAAGGCTTGGCTTCTTGAGTCATGGGAGTTATATGGAAGCATATGTTAGGGTCTACTCCTTCCAAATCCTTATAGCTCCATGCAAACACATCTCTATATTCTCTCAACAGGGCAATCAACTCTTCTTCCTTCTCTTCTGTCAAGTCATGCCCGATATGAGTACATTTTTCTTCTCTTTCTTCGATTGTTACTACGATCTTCTTAGTTTTCCCTTGATTGTCATATGCTTCTCCTGTGCTTGTTTCTCTCTTAGGCATTCTTACCATTATCCTTCGATCTTCTATTTCATATTTCTTAAAGCTCTCTAGGACTTCCAATAGGGGTTCTTCTTCTTCTTGCATATAAGATTTCTTTTGTTCCTTCTTTTGTTTATTCTCCTTGATTTCTGGGAGTGGTGTGAGCTAATTACTTTGGCTATCCTCCCTTACATCAAGGGTGGTGACTTCTACAAAATAAAATTATTCCTCTTTTGATGAACAAAAGGGTTCCATTATGATGGGCTCTAGATCTTTGTGCTTTGCTCATCCTCCGTGGGTCCTATCATGAAGATAGAGATATCATGACCATCCTCATCGCAATGAGGAGTCCATTGTTCTTTGTTTACCGCTATGTCCATGGTGGCTAAGATCTCTACCCATCCATGAGGCTCAAATTCCTCATCTCAAAATATTATAGGTGCACAAGCAGGGTCTTGGAGGGTACGTGGGCATTCGCTCGGATCCTAAGGTTCAAGCTTTTAGTCTCTCTTCCTATTATTTAACTACCTTACACATCCATAATGAGTGTCCTCATACAACCATGATGGGTCATATTCTAAGGATTTAACTCATTCAATTTCTTCATGTGTTTTATGGATGGTGTTTCATTGTAGAGGGGGTATGTCATGATGGGAATAGTCTTTGAGATTGACTTTGGTAGTCACTCCCAAATGTTGCCGGTATAAAGAGTTGGTTCCCCAAACTTGTATGATTTGCAACTATCGCATGAAAGGATGTCCCAAAATCATCTCAGTTCTTTCCAAAATCACAAATGGCAAAGGTGTACTAAAACTCTACACCACAATTAGTGAGAGTGATTCCTTCCACTAAGCCTAAGGCTTTCTTGATATGACCATCAGCCATTTGTAGCTTCATTCTCATGGGTCTTAGGGCTGGCTTACCCCATCGTTTCTTTAGGGAAGTGGTGGCAATGGACACTCCAACATCTGATTCTAGGATTGCTTGGTGGTATAACCTTGGTAGGAGATAGCCAAACAAATATTTCCCTCTTCTCCTTTGCTCATATCTCCAATCCTTTCAATGGTTATTTCTCGCACTTTCTTGTGTGACTCTTCTTGAGAATGGGTAATAGTTATCTCTGATAACTGGTTTGCTACATGCTTCCACAACTCTAACCTTCAACAACTCTTCTAAATGTTGAGATATCAAGCTCAACATGTGATGATCCAGGATGACACGTACCAGTTTTTCATTTCTCTGACATGTATAGTGGTCATGCTGGTATATGTCAAGGATACTTCATTGAGCTTTACTAGATTTATCTATCGAGAGTGATGGCACATTTGTTCCTTGCCAACTCACTCATTCCCTGACATTAGTTTTTTCCTTATGTACTGATCTTTATATATTGCACTTGTTGTATTCTTATTTTTAGGTCATTCTTGTACATTCCTTTTTATGTAATAGAAGAAGAAGAAGAAGATCATTCTTCCTTGCCTCAATCCGTGTGTGTGTGCTTCTCCTTGAGAGTGAGAGTCTGTGTGTGAGCTCTCTTCCTTATCTCCTTCCTCGTGACATGGTATCAGAGCTAGCGTGGCTGTAGAGAGCTCGTGGAGAAGGCGACAGTGAAGAGTACGTAGTAAGGCGTGGAGAAAATGCGATTCACAAACGACCTCCGTCAGATCGAAGTTTCGGAGCCATCTTGACCTCCGTTGCGAGCCCACAAGGTGGGGCCCGCAAAAAAACCAGGTCACTTTTAGAAACTGTAACTTGCATTGTGTTCGCCAACACTCGTATATTCCAGATCCAGAATTTCAAGCAATTCCGTGTATTGTTGATACATGAAAACTGTGTTTTTTTGAGATTGAACTGTCACGTCATAGTGCATCAGTGTTCAAGCAGAAGTGTTGCTTGTAGTGTTTTGAGAGAACGAAAATGCCCCGCAGTTACCAGAGAGGAATCGGACTGCAAAACAAATAAGATCATATGAAGAATGGAATCAAGGAGCACGAAAGGTAATGTACTGGCTATCTGTTAGCATACAGGATAGCATGATTGGGCACATACAGGATGCCAAGACTCCGGAAGAGGCTTGGAACAGTTTGGTCACATTGTACGAGACCAATACAAAGGCACGAAAATTGCAACACAAGAACGAGCTTCATACATTGGAGAAAAAGAGCATGTCGGTAAGTGACTACACCCTGAAAATTAAAAGCATATGTGAGTCACTTGCATCTATTGGCGTGAATGTAGATGATGATGATAAGGTGGAAGTGTGACTTCGTGGTTTAGGAGCTGCATATAAGTAGTTTAGAACTTCTATACAGACCAAGGAAAATATTTCGAATATTGCTAATTTGGTGTCCATGCTGATTATTGAAGAAAAGAACCTTGGTGAGGATTCAAACTCCCAAGGAAAGCCCAGTTCTGAGCAGGTATTCTACTCCGGTAGAGGAAGAGGCAGAGGTAGAGGTTTTGGAAATGGAAGAGGAAATAGTAACCAAGACCAAGGTCAACAACAGAATCATGCAGGAGGAAGAGGACAGTTTCGAGGCAGGGGGAGCCTAAGAGGTCGCAGAAATTTCCAAAGAAATGATTCAAGCAACGATAGTAAAGGATGCTGGAATTGTGGTAAACCTGGACACTTTGAACGTGATTGCAGGTTGAAGAATCAAAATAACAAAAGGCAGCAAAACAACTATGCATCCACAAGTACAGATGATACTGAGAAGTTGTTCATGGTTCAAGATCACATGATGGATACGATGTCTGCTGGTGTTTCAAAATCGAATGATAATGTCTGGTATGTTGATTCAGGTGCTTCAAATCACATGACCAGTCATGCAAAATGGTTTAGTACTTTGCAGAAATTGCCAGTTCCTGGATATATTGAAACAGGTGATGGCACATCACATCCTATTGAGCATATAGGAAACATAGCACTATCGATGGAGGATGGAAAGGTAAAACATCTTGCTGATGTGCTTCATGTTCTAAATATAACAAAGAATTTGGTTTCTGTTAGACAATGGTTGACCAGGGATTACAAGTTAGGTTCAATGCTTATGGATTATATGTAGAAGAGTACAAGTAGGATGGATGATTGGTTGCCAAAGGAAACAAAGTGGGTAGGATGTTCACCTTAAATGTTAAGATTCCTGAAATGAATGCAGCCATGTTTGCAAAAGGTGCATGAGTTATTGTAGATATAGAGATGTGCCATAAACGGATTGGACATGCAAACTTTGCTGTTACCGTTAGTGTCCATGTGAAAGGCCAAATGGCCACCGGACACTTCTTTGTATATGTTCTTTAATAAAACATATAGTGGCCTGGTCAGTCACAGACTGTAAGTTTGACCGCATTTGTAAGACCTAAGAAGTCTGTCTTCGTGCTCCCTGTGTACTGCGTTTTCTGCGTATTCTACAACCTCTGTGCGGAGTACTGTGCATGGCGTCAAGAGCTCGGTTTTCTACTTCGAGCATATCGTCGTGGAGCTCTCGAGAACGAGAGTGCAGTGTGGCGCATCGCCATTGAAATACTTCACTGGTATCAGAGCATTTCAGGGCAAAAAAGCTTTGTTGCTTTTGTGCGAGCGAAGCGAGCCCCCCCCCAGGCTTTCGACTAAGGCGGCGACCAAGGCATAGACCTTGGCATACCTTGTCATCCGAGTCACCGAAGTCACCGTTGGCGCCGTTGGCTGCGCGCGAGGGAGGACCTCAACGATCAAGGAATATAGAGGTTCCCGGTACTTCCCGGGAGGTCACCCATCCCAGTACTGTTCCCCCCAGAGCTCGCTTAACTGTGGCAATCTCTTGCCACTATGCTACACTCTTGTGGTGTTTGAAGAAGGGGAAAGACTAAGGTTGACATTACCTTGAACAAGTTTTGGTCCCTCAAAGCTTCATTTTTGCTTTTAAAGCCTATTTCTGAAGCAATTTTGGGGTGTTTTTGGAGCCATTTCGGAGTACTTTTGCACGTAGTTCTCTTCACACAGGTCCAAGAATATCAAGAAGAGTGTTCCTTGTACTTCTCAGACATTAAATATCAACCTTTGGGGCTGTATTTTCAGCCACACTCGTAAAACTACAGGTTTCTCGAGGGGTTTTCAGTTTTGGTGGGAGCAGTCGCTGCAAATTTGCAGGTTTTTAAAGCCTAAAACATCAGAGTTGACAGACACTTGCAGGTGTTATTGGCTAGTTTTTGGGCTGTGTATTCAGCCATTTTAGTGTCATTTTACTGCATATATTGAGCACATACACACCATGTACGCTTCTGTGGACACCGCTTACGTACGTCCATGTGGGCATTGATATAGCGGTTACGTTCTTTGCATAAAGCCTTTTACGTTTGATAAAGAGGGTCGTGGTGAGGTTTTCTTAACTGGGAGACACCCAGATGTCGGGGTCTCTTCGGTGATGCAGGTGGAAGACTTACCCAGCCTCGCCATAGGAGATGTATGATAGTTGTTCATAGGTGCTCGATAAGCCTAGTTCGCTTCTATTGGGTAACTGATTATATGCAGTGGAGTCAGTGATTCACTATGCAGGTAGACATGTCAGTACTTGCAGTTTTATGATACTTTGACACTGGTCATATGCTAATTTTGCAGAGGATACTCTGGCAAAATTTTTCCAGATTTCTGGTTTAGTCAACTATATAGTGGTCGATTTACTCCTTGATACACTTATTTGTTGGTGTTTGGACTCTTCTAGCGCCATTATCATTCTACTCAGTTCTCTACGATCATGGCATCAGAGGTCTCAGGCACATCCGGTGGATCAGGGTCTAGTGCTAGCGTTCCGAGGAGGAGCTATAACTTGCAGGGCAAAGACCATTTTGAGATCCGAAAATTTGATGGCACAAACTTTGCTCTATGGAAGAATCAGATTAAAGATGTGCTGATTCAAAGAAGGCAATGGAAGCCAGTAAATGGGATTTCAAAGAAGCCTGCTGACATGGATGAAGATGATTGGGATGAGTTAGATGAAATGGCCAGGTCTACCATTCGCTTGCACCTGGCAGATAATGTTTACTTTACAGTATTAGACTGTGAAAGTGCAGAGGAGCTTTGGAAGAAGTTATGCAATACATATGAAAAAGAGACGGCATCAAATAAAGTATATCTGATGAGAAAATTATACGACCTTCGTATGAAGGACACAGATAGTGTTGCTGCTCATCTAAATGAGTTTGATGCCATATTCTCCCAGTTACAGGCTCAGAAAATGGATATGGACAATGAAATGAAAGCAGTATTGCTATTATGCACCTTGCCATCATCATGGGATACATTTTGCACAGCTATTAGCAATAGTGCACCAGGTGGTAAACTCGTCTATGATGACATATGTGGAGCACTCTTGAGTGAGGAGATTCGTAGAAAATCTATGGTTGGCACTCAGAGTGGAGATGCATATAATGTTCGTGATTCTTACCAAGGAAAGAATCAACAGCGTGGCAGGAGCAAGAACAAGGAAAAGAATGGTCAACGGAATAAGAGCAGAAGTAAATCAAGGAAGAGGGATATTGAATGCCATTATTGTCATAAGAAAGGACACATGAAGAAAGACTGTTATGCATTAAAGAATGCTAAAGGTAAAGGACAGAATGTTGATGGGCATGTTAAACAGTTACCTGCACCATCTACTTCGACTGTGAAGATTGAAGAAATTAATGCTATTTCTGATGATGCTGATGTGTTGACACTTGATAGTACTGTGCCATCTGAGGCACTTATGGCTGATTCTCTTTCCCACACTTGGCTGCTAGATTCTGGTGCTTCTTTCCATGTGACACCACATAGAGAATGGTTCTCTAATTATGCAGCAAAGTCTCTTGGTACCGTGAGACTTGGTGACTCTTACCAGTGTGATGTTGTGGGGATTGGAGATGTGGTTGTGCAGTTCATTGACGGTTCAAAATTTACTATGCATAATGTACGCCATGTACCTCAGTTATCACGCAGTTTGATATCAGTTGGTCAACTTGATGACCTTGGTTACAAGGTGGTCTTCTATGCTCAGTCCTTTCGTATATCAAAGGGCAATATGGTTATTGCAAAAGGAAGGAAAGTTGGCTCACTTTACCCTTTATTTGTATCACAGAAAGAACACTTGTTAGCTGTTACTGAACAGCCTATGGCTTGTATTTGGCATGGTCGTTTGGGCCATATATCTCGTAGTGGAATGGAAAATCTTTCTCATTCTGGCTACTTACCTGTGTTATCTTTCTCTGATTTTTCATTTTGTGAGCATTGTCAATATGGAAAGCAAACCAGAAATGTGCATAAAACGCACATTGACTCTTCAATTCAGCCTTTAGATCTTGTTCATACAGATGTGTGTGGTCCTATGCCCACTAGGTCCTTAGGTGGTTCTCTTTACTTTGTCACTTTCATAGATGATGCTACTAGAAAAGTCTGGGTATATCCTATCAAATCGAAGGATGATGTATTCCCTACTTTCAAAAAATGGCTTGCTTCAGTTGAGATTGAAAAAGGAACTAAGCTTAAGGCTTTACGTTCAGATAATGGGGGTGAGTATACCTCACATGAATTCAGCCTTTTCTGTCAATGTAGAGGGATTTGTAGAGAGTTTACAGCTCCTTATACCCCAGTACAGAATGGTGTAGCTGAGAGGATGAATAGAACTATTCAAGATAGAGTAGTCTCTATGTTGCATCATGCAAACCTCTCACAAGGTTTTTGGGCAGAAGCAGTATTGACTGCAGTTCATGTGATTAACCTTTCACCTAGTACTGCCAAAGGTCTGAAAGTGGCACAAGAGTTATGGACAGGGAAACCACCATATTATGATCATCTTCGAGTTTTTGGGTGTGAAGCATATGTTCATATACCCAAGAATCTTAGACAGAAGTTGAACCATAAGTCAAAGAAATGCATTTTTCTTGGATATGGTCGAGAAGGACAATTTGGATATCGCTTATGGGATCCTGAAACACGGTCAGTGATCAGAAGTAGTGATGTCAATTTTAATGAGTCTAAGATGCATAAACAGCCGATTAAGGAGGTTGAAGTGAGAAGAGTGGTGTTTGAGGATACTAGTCCTCCGGTTAGCATGCATAAAAATGTTGCACATAGGGATGTTCAAGAGAATGTCCATTCAGATCAGTCTGCACATGTTCTTGTTCAGCAACCATTGAGACGTTCTGCACGTGTCTCATATCCACCTGATAGATATGTTCTAGGTTTAGATTTTGTTATGCTAACAGATGCTGGTGAGCCCTCTTGCTACAAAGAGGCTATGCAGACAGAGGATCATGTCAAGTGGGAGTGTGCCATGAAGAGTGAGTTGGATTCTATTCACAAGAATGGTACTTGGGACTTAGTACCTTTGCCAAAGGGCAGGAAAGCTTTACCATGTAAATGGGTATATAAGCTGAAATTCACATCAGATAGTGCTTCTCCAAAATATAAAGCACAACTTGTTGCAAAGGGTTTTAAGCAACAACATGGTGTTGATTTTGAGGAAATCTTCTCTCCAGTGGTCAAGATGACTACTTTGCGCATGTTGCTTGGATTCGTTGCAATGGAGGACTTAGAGCTAGTCCAAATGGATGTGAAAATAGCTTTCTTGCATGGAGATCTTACAGATGAGATCTATATGGAACAACCAGAGGGTTATGTATTTCATGGCAAGGAAAGTCTAGTTTGTAAGCTCAAGAAGAGCTTGTATGGACTTAAACAGTCTCCTAGACAATGGTACCAAAAGTTTGATGCTTTTATGAAGTCCCAAGGCTATTCTCGGAGCAATGAGGATCATTGTCTCTACACAAAGAGATGTTCTGATGGCAGCTTGATATACTTGATACTTTACGTCGATGATATGTTGATTGTTGGGAAGTCCTCTTATGATTTGTCAATTCTCAAAAAGAAGTTGAGTCAGACATTTGATATGAAGGATTTGGGGGATGCCAAACATATTCTTGGCATGCGCATTACTCGTGATAGGAGTAAAAGATGCATATACTTGTCTCAAAGTGAGTACATATCCAAAGTACTTCATCGATTCAATATGCAGGGTGGAAAGGCATTGAGTACACCTTTACCCACATATGTGAAATTGAGCAAGGATGACTGCCCCAAATCAGATGAGGAAAAGGAATTCATGACCAAAATTCCCTATCAGTCTGCTGTTGGTAGTCTCATGTATGCTATGGTAGCTACGAGACCAGACATTGCATTTGCAGTGGGAGTTGTGAGCAGATATATGTCTAATCCTGGCAAGAAACATTGGGAAGCGGTCAAAATGATTTTGAGATATCTGAGTGGCACTAAGGACAAGTGTCTATGCTTAGGTAGAGGGAAAGCATCCATTATTGGTTACACAGATTCTGACTATGCTGGTTGTGTAGACAATCGTAAGTCTACATCAGGGTACATTTTTCATTTTGCTGGAGGTGCTATCTCTTGGAGATCTCGTCTTCAAGAATGTACAGCTGTTTCCACCACAGAAGCAGAGTATGTTGCAGCAAGTGAGGCATGTAAGGAAGCATTGTGGCTTTCTCGTCTTGCTTGTGATATGGGTTTGCCTCAGCATGTACCTCACTTACTCAGTGATAGTCAGAGTGCCATTGCTTTGGCTAAGAATCCGGTCTATCATGCAAAGACCAAGCACATTGAGGTGAGGTATCACTTCATTAGAGATTGCTTAGCCACTGAGAGCATTATTCTTGAGAAGGTTCACACTCGAGATAATGCTGAAGATGCTTTGACTAAAGCTCTACCGTAGGATAGCTTTCGACACTGTTGTCACTTGATGGGGGTTACTTGATTCTTGATCTTACGCAGTCACTTGTATATTGTGTAACATGCCCATCAGGTGGGAGGTATAGTTTGTATACTTACACTCAGGTATTCTTTATCATTCTTTCTTTTTTCTCCCATACTTACTCTAGCCATATTGGCCTTTAGTGGGAGATTGTTACCGTTAGTGTCCATGTGAAAGGCCAAATGGCCACCGGACACTTCTTTGTATATGTTCTTTAATAAAACATATAGTGGCCTGGTCAGTCACAGACTGTAAGTTCGACCGCATTTGTAAGACCTAAGAAGTCTGTCTTCGTGCTCCCTGTGTACTGCGTTTTCTGCGTATTCTACAACCTCTGTGCGGAGTACTGTGCGTGGCGTCAGGAGCTCGGTTTTCTACTTCGAGCATATCGTCGTGGAGCTCTCGAGAAGGAGAGTGCAATGTGGTGCATCGCCATCGAAATACTTCACTTGCAAAGGCTGAAATTGATGCAGTCAAAGGAGATTGTCCATGGACTACCAAACTTCAAAGTTGCAGAAATGCAAAAGGTATGTGAAGCATGTCAATTTGGTAAACAGTCAAGAGCATCATTTCCACATGACAAGCATGTTAGTGAGAATGTACTAGAAGTAGTACATATAGATGTTTGGGGTCCAGCAAAGACCACATCTATGGGTGGTTGTAGGTTTTATGTTACTTTCATTGATGAACATACATGCAAAGTATGGGTATATTTCATGAAAGAGAAGAGTGAGGTGTTCACTCACTTCCATAATTTTAAAGCTATGGTGGAAAAGCAGACAGGAAGTACATTCAAACATTAAGATCTGATGGAGAAGGTGAATACATGTCAAATGAGTTCAATAGTTTTTTTAAAAATCATTGAATTCGTCGTCAGTTTTCATGCAAGTACACACCACAGCAGAATGGCATTGCTGAACGCAAAAATAGACATATTGTAGAAATAGCAAGAGCCTTGATGGTTGAAAACTATGCCTCATTGTTATTGGGCAGAAGTTGTGCATACTGTTGTATACATCATGAACAGAACGCCGACTACTGCTGTACATCAAGTTACACCTGAAGAGAAGTTTACAGGTGAAAAAAACTTATCACATCTGAAAGTTGTTGGTTGTATCGCATATGTACATGTTCCAGATGCGTTGAGGACGAAGCTTGATCCGAAAGCAAAAAAATGTGTCTTCATTGGATACTTCCTTGAGCAAAAAGGGTACAAATGTTATAACCCACTCACAGGACAGGTGAAGGTGAGCAGAGATGTGGTATTTGATGAAATGTTAAGCTTCTATGCAGATGCCAAAGAAGGACTGAATCTTGAACCAAATGACAAAGAAAATGTTGAAAAATCAAGTGCAGAATCTCAAGTTTTGAGTGGACCGGATGCCTCACCAAGCAATAGTTCCACTCAAATCCATGGACTGAAAGATTGCGTGGAAATTTTAGTGCATCAAATTCAACAAATACATCCAAGAAAGGTAAAGAAAAGCTTTCTACTGGTAGTAAAACATATGCAAGTTTCGAAGATGTTTATGGAGATTCAAGTGGTTCAGAAAAGAGTCTTGATGAGGAACTTGGATTGCCCTCTGTGAAGACTCCAGGAGTAAGAAGGGCACATGCAGATGATACAAGGAGAATAGGAGTAAGAAGGGCACATGCAGATGATACAAGGAGAACTGGCCCAGGACCAAGAAGATCGGGGAGGATGCGTAATTCAGTGCAATGATTGACATATGATAGTTACATGGCTCGCCGTTGTGCCTACATGACAAAGGTAATACAAGATGCTGAACCTTCTTGTTTTGAAGATGCACTTGGTAATGCAGATTGGGAAAAAGCTATGGATGAGGAGATGGCTGCACTTTATGGAAATGATACATGGAAGCTGGTTCCATTGCCACAAGGGAAGAAACCCATAGGTTGCAAATGGGTTTACAAGGTAAAGCATAATGATGATGGTAGCATAAGCAGGTATAAAGCACGATTGGTAGCTAAAGGATATGCACAGACATATGACATTGATTATGAGGAAACGTTCAGCCTTGTAGCTAAAATGTCTACTGTCAGAACACTTGTTGCATTAGCTACAGCAAAAGGATGGACTTTGCATCAGATGGATGTGAAGAATGCTTTCCTACATGGTGAGTTACAGGAAGAAGTATATATGGACCAGCCATAAGGATATGAAGATTCAAAGCATACAGAATATGTTTGCAGGTTGCAAAAGGCTTTGTATGGATCACTCACTATATGCAAGGAAGGCTGATGATGGCATCACTATTGTGGCTATTTATGTTGATGACTTGATTGTAGGTGGTGATAATGAAGGAAGCATCAAAGAGGTAAAACAACTTCTTATGCAGGAATTTGACATGAAAGATCTTGGTGTGCTGCGTTATTTCTTGGGCATTGAGTCTATACATACAAAAATAGGTATATGGATGTCGCAAAGGCAATACGCCTTGAATATGTTACAAAAGTATGGTATGGTTGATTGTAAGCCAATTTCTATGCCATTAGATCAGAAATTGAAATTGGATACTACATCAAGTGAAGCATTGGAAAATGCTACTATGTACAGGAAAATTGTGGGAAGTCTTATATATCTCACAATTACAAGGCCTGATCTAAGTTATACTGTTGGACTTGAAAGTCAGTTTATGCAGGTCCCCAAGAAGCCACATTTGGATGCTCTGAGGCGCACTCTACGTTATGTGAGTGCTACTTTGGATTATGCATTGTTTTATGAGGCTGGTGTAGATTTGCAGGTTTATGGATACACCGATGCAGATTAGGCTGGTAGCATTCCAGATAGAAGATCTACTAGTGGTTTTCTATTCTCACTTGGGAGTGAAGTTGTTACATGGAGCAGCAAGAAGCAACCCACTGTTGCTTTGTCGAGTACAAAGGCTGAGTATAGAGGTGCTGCAATGGCAACATGTGAGGCATCATGGCTAGAAATGCTACTTGCATATTTAGGTGTAGAAGTGGGAAATCCTATCACTATTTATTGTGATAATCTTAGCAGCATATAGCTAGCATGGAATCCTGTTTTCCATGCTAGAACAAAGCATATCGAGGTACATTATCACTTCATCAAAGAGAAGGTATTAGCAGGTGATATTGATCTTGTTTATGTGAGAACAGATGAGCAGGTTGCTGATATTTTCACCAAAGCACTTGGAGCTGAGAAGTTGAAGAAGTTTTGAGAGATGCTTGGATTACAGGATATGGCGTTGAGCTTGAGGGAGAGTGTTGAGATATCAAGCTCAACATGTGATGATCCAGGATGACACATATCAGTTTTTCGTTTCTCTAACATGTGTAGTGGTCATGCCAGTATATGTCAGGGATACTTCATTGAGCTTTATTAGATTTATCTACCGAGAGTGATGGCACATTTGTTCCTTGCCAGCTCACATTAGTTTTTTCCGTATGTATTAATCTTTATATATTGCACTTGTTGTATTCTTGTTTTTAGGTCATTCTTGTACATTCCTTTTTATGTAATAGAAGAAGAAGAAGAAGAAGATCATTCTTCCTTGCTTCAATCTATGTGTGTGTGCTTCTCCTTGAGAGTGAGAGTCTATATGTGAGCTCTCTTCCTTATCTCCTTCCTCGTGACACTAAAGTGAGGTGACACTGCACTTTAGTGTTCTTTATTACGTTAGTGTTCCTAGGAAGAACTCATTCTTCATTTCTTACTAGGGTGGGTGCTCTCATATTGATTGAACTGCTTCCCAAGGACTAGTGAAGTGAGGCAATTTGTGCAAAGAATTAGACTAAAAATTTGTTTGTTCACTACGATGTTCCTCCTCTTGTTCATCATATGTAGAGGGTGTGTCCTATGGGAATTATTCTTGGAGATCATCTATCTCTCGAATAGGTGGATGAGTTTCTTGCTCACAACTTCCATTTCTCTTCTTGAATTTCTCTTAGAAATCCTTGTGAGTACTTATGTATCGATGAAAGATTCTCCCAATTCGTAGTATTAGGCACTTGTGACAAGAAAGATGTAGTATCTTCCTCTACTTTCGAGATATGATAGGTCCTCTTAGGGTCAATCTTCTTGTTGTTAGAAATCAAGTGTTCTAGTCTCTCTAGTAGTCCTTGAAAGTGTAGCTTTGGCTTTGCTAGGTTGCTCCAATTGACGTATTGAGAAGTTTTGAACATGGTCTAGGCTAATTCTACCATTTTCATGCAGAGCAAGTTCTCTCGATTTCTAAGTCTGCTCTGGGATATTTCTTACTTAATTCTCCCACGTGGGGTCCCTCTCTCAGTCTCGCTTGATATGCTTTGAACATCATCTCCAGATTCTCAGGTATGGGTTTGGTTGAACTGATTATGTTCTCGGCATTTGGTTTATCTGATTTGACTCTCGCAAAGCTAATTCTAGGATTTTGGCTCTCGTCTCCTTTAAGCTTCCTTCTAGTTCATTTATTTTCTTACTCCATTTTCTTTTAAGTCTTTCCCGTGAATCCTTCCAAGATCTGGTTTTCCTTCCATTTGAATCTCCAACTTCACTACTCTTAGCTACCCTATCAGGGTCTGTTTGTTGATTTTGTAGCAAAGCATGGGCTCTCATCATAGCTTGGATAGGTACATAGGTTGGTGTGGATCCATTTGAAGTGTGCACAATGCCTATCACATTGATGGGGGTTACTTTAGAGGCATTGGCTGGGTTTTTAGGACATTCTTATATGATGTGATCTTTATCACACTCGAAACAAAAACCTTGAAAGTTATAATATTGTGGTTGTCCCAGTAGTGGAGGATGTGGGTACTCCCTAATTAATGATCTCCTTGGCACCTAAAACATGGTTTTTTAGCGTCCTGTGGTCTTGTCTGTCTCAATTGGGGCCGTGGGTTGGGATTGGCATACATGATATTAGTATAGTCTGGCTCCTAGCTAGGTTCCATCGATGGCATATGGGTATGTTTCCAAATGTTCAGGTGACTCAATGTAGTATGCAAGGGGGCTATCTACATGAGAGGAATCAAAACTCTTAGAGTTAGGATCATTTTCTGTGATCAACGAGGATGAGGGTACTAATGCTCTACTAAAATTCTCTTCTTATAGCATCATATTTGATAAAGATTACATTGGTTGGGGATGGTGGTTGCTGATTTAGGACTGGTTGGGGTCTAGGTTGTGTCTAGTATGGTACCTGGTAGTTATGTTGGGGCTGAAAATAATGCGTTTGAGTGTTATATTGATTAGGGTGTCTATCGAGTTGTTGATATGCCTATGGGTAGTTCTACCTTAACCACTTGCTTGTTGTACTAACATTCTTGTGTAGTGTGGTTAGTGTACCACCTTTCTATTCTGCAGTACTGGTTACTAAGGTTTCCTTGCGGTTGTGCCATGTTTGGGCAAGCATTTGCCATATGGTCGCCTCTGTAGGTCTAACAATGCTTGACTGAGGTTATCTAAACGCTTGCTTGAGACTCCTAGCTTCATAGCTACCTGCTCTGCTAGGTCCTCTACGAAACTAGAATATTTCATGGAAAAATGAGTAGAAATATCAGTGTCCTTGTAGACCTTAGAGAGTTCCAACTCGTCTTCTAAGTTGTCATCGATGTCTATACATATCCTCATGCATTGCTCTAGTGTTCGGCGTTCTTTTAGGTATACATAAGAACATAGTTTAGAGCTCAATAGCCCATCCAAAAACAGAGATACTTGTTTAGCCTGAGTGGGTAACTCCGACATAGGCCACCTCTCTATATACTATTTGAACCTACGTCCAGTTAATCTGACTATTTCCTGAGGGGTTCGTTTAGACCTGTGAATCAAAGAAGAAGTGTTGTGCCTGATTCCACTTTTAGAGAACTCGGTGATAAATGATTCTAATAGGTGATGGATGTCTCTAAATTATCTTTGTTGTAAAGGTTAGAACCATGTTAAGGTAGTGTTTTTCAAGGTGAGTCCAAATGCATTATATTGGGTGAACATGTCATCCACTTGTTCAGCTCGTAACACTTGCTTGAACTTGGCCATGTGGTCATAGGGATCTCCGGTCCCATCGAAAAAGTTTTTCATGGATTTCACTGATTGGGTGGGTCTCAATATTCTTGGGTACTCTCTAGGTCTAGGTAGAGGAAAATCGTCTCTACCCCATTAGGGTCTCGATTCTCTTGGTCTCTCCATCTTATCTATTTCTATTGTAGATTGGTCTCTTCCTACCGTGTTAGCAAAGCTCACTTGAGGTCTCTCTTTGCCTATTTCTCTTTGGGAACCATGAGTCATGGATGTTCCTGCCTCTTGGTGGACAAAGGCAACATTAGCTCATGGTGGGGAAAAAACCAATTCACCCCTCCATGTATAGGTGTGTCTCCCGTGTTCTGACACCACAAATACTCATTCTAATGTGGTATTCAAGTACACCACTTTTCGAGGTGTCTCCAGAACCTTTAACTCATAGATTGTGATTGTTCCTACTTCGCTTGGTTGCTTAAGCCTATATGTTCATAATGCCTCATTTGTCTCCTTATTTAATAATAATTCAATGCTCTTGTTATCATATGGGATCCATTTTGGGTCGAGCATCTATGTCAACACAAATTTACCTTTCCGTGTTCTAGGTTCACCATATAAATGTTCGTGTTCTAAGTCACCCCTTTCTGATTCAAGAACCAATATTCTGAATTGGTAATGTTAGGTTGATTGGAAATTATGTACACCGTTCTCTCTTTATTGATATATGCATCTCTCTCAAATTTGACCACTGGATGGTCCAATCCAATGAGTTGACCAGGGTTTCTCAATTGAATGACAAACCTCCTCAAACCATCCTCATAGATGCGAGCACCTAATTGGTTGGTTCCAATGTACTCTAGTTGAGTTTTGTAAGGCCCTTCAGGTTCTTCTAAGTATGCTAACCCTGAACCACCTTTTGGTCTCTCCATGCTCTAGGAAATTTCATATTCACTTATTTCTGAGCTTAGTTCGTAAGGGTATCCAATCAACTATTGAGCCCAAGATCATCCTATGATTCTAACACTAGCTTTAGATGACCTAATGCTACATCGTTCAACCTTTCCTATGTGCTTTCCTGATATGAGGTTCATTAGTTGCCACTCCTTTAGGCCCCTAACTCATCAAGAATCTGGGTCTCACAAAATCCCTTTTAAGTCAATTACTTTGCTCATTGATTTGCTCTTAAGTTCTTGTCTTTTGGATATTTGATCGTTAGGTATTATTTTTTGTGATGTGTTTAAGTTTTTGCAATGTAAAATTAAGTTCCTTGTCAGGGTACACTAACACTCACAACACTCAACGCTTCTTCCTTTAAAAACACCCATTAGCACTCCCACACATCCCTATCCAATCTAAGGTTTTATCCCTTGCTAGTAATTGAATAGAATAGGGCAGGTAGGGCACTTGCTGTCCTTGCTTTTGCTCCCTAGAGTCCCTAAATAGCCTTGGTACATGTGTCACTACTGCACCGAGCTCCTTCTTTTTTGCTTGTCGATCACCCAAAACTCTTGCTAAAGATGACCTCTGGTTGTCCTATATCAATAATTCAAAAATTAGGAAAACCCTAATTTGACCATTTCTAGCGAATCATCATGATGGTCTAGTTGGATCGCGATGGTCATGCACCATCCTGATGGTCTTATCCAATCACGATGATGTGGCACAATTGCGATGGCGTGTCTTGTCGTCGGGATGGTCTGCAACGAGCACGATGTGATGGTTTGCAATGAGTGTGATGGTCAGACATCATCGCACTGGCATGATCCTATCGTGATGGTCTGGTATCGTCATGATGGTGTGAGCCAATTAGAATGGTATGATCAATCGTCATGATTGTATGGACCAATCATGATGTTCAATGGTCATTGCGATGCCGTGAGACAATCATGATGGTCAGGGGGCACAATGGTCTGAGGGCATCACAATGGTACAAACCAATTGCGATGGTGTGGTCGTCGTGAGGGTACAATGTGTTGTCATGATGGCATGAGCCCATCACGGTGGTTATATTTCATCATGATAGCATAAGTCAATCACGATGGTCTGGTATCGTCATGATGGCTTTGTTGGAATTTGAGGCCCCAGGATCATTCCAAACTAAAACCTTTTGAGCATACACACTTAATTAATTAAGATGATAAGTGAGAGATAGAAAGAAAGATCTTGAGACAAGGATAGGGAACGCAAGATGGATGCTTACTCACTAAAAAATAGATATCCAATTAACTACAACATGGAAGTACTACTCAACCATATAAAGTGGTGCACTCACTAATGGAAGAATATCCAAGAAGATGATGATACAAAATTTAGATTATGTTGAAATAATCTAAGTGTGTGAAGTGAATGAGCAACGAAGCTAACCTTATTCTCACAAAATAGTGTAACAAAATTGTAAATCAACCAACCCTAATTTTGAGATTAGGGTAGAGAAACCCTAAAAAAAAAATATAAGGTTAACTCACAAAAGATAGTTACCACCACCTTGTAGAACACTTCTTGTTCCAAGAGAGTAGCCTCTCCTTCACCAGAACTCCACCTCTAAAGCTTCAGAGCACCAAGAGTTGGCTTGATCACCTCCTCTTTGCTTGATGAGTGATCTCACATAATGAGCTTGGTCCCTCTTTTATAGTATTGAAAGAAGCTAATCATAAAATCATAAAGCATACATCGTATGCTACTAAAAGCAAAAACTCTTACGCGATCGTGATAATTGTCTGTGAGTTTTATCCCGCTGTATGTGAGTTTTATCCAAACGTATGTTTTTCAAAAACTTGATTTTCACGATCTGCACCTAATGGGATTCGAACTCTCATCCCATGTATGAGAGCGCTTTGCTTTATCCATCACGTCCGCATGCGATTTCTTGAAGATGTATTCAAGCATAATTATCATATTCTAGAGTTATTGAGGATTTTTGGACCATATGATATTGACTCCAACAGGCTTGATCCAATCACGATGGTGATGTGTTGTCACAATGGCATGAGCCAATGGCGATGGTTCAAAAAAATGCAAATTTTTAGGATGTAGCAATGGATTCCTTAGTTTGCTAAGATGCTCTACACCCTCAAAAATTTTACCTATAGAGTGGTGTAATGTCATACTGAAGCAATATTTTGCAATGAAAACTCACAAACGCATGCAAATACTCTCTCTCTCTCTCTTGCTCTCTCACAAATGAGGGAAATGAGAAGAGAAGGGTGGATATGATGAATTTTGGTGAATTTTTGTGATGTATGGAGAAGATGTGGGGATGAAGGATGAGTGTAGGGAAGGTGAAAGAAGATGAAAACAACACAAAAATAACAAAAAAACACTAATTAATTACCTTCCAACACTCTTACCATCCAACATTCATCGTAGAGCTCGTCCTTGACAAAGATGCCAAATTTGGTGTTGTTCTAGACAATGCCAAGTACCACATCAAGAAGCTCGACCTCCTTAATTGTCAATCCATGGAAGAGTTAGGGTGATGTGAAGATCATGAATGAGTGAAGTGCACGAAGGTGAAGGTGAGAAGCACACAAGTCCACACACATACACACACAAGGTAGAGGCAAGAGGAGACACAACGGGAGGCGTAAATCACACTTGTATTACTCAAATAGCTTTTACACTCAATGCAACAAGCTTCTAACTTTCTAACCTAAAAATGAGTTCTCTATATCTCTTTATAGTTTTTTGACTAGTTTTGACCGATTTCAAACCTAGTGTTTGGCCTAGTTAAAAAATAGGTTCTACAACTTATTTGGAGGTTCAAACGAAGTCCAAAAATTACAAAACTTGGTAAGAATGATCTATATAGGCTCTCCAAGCTCAGGGACTCCTCGACTTGCACAAAATGGAGTGGCTTGTGACAAAATTGGGTTTTTTATATTACATATGTTACATGAGTGATTAAAATCATTATTGAGAGTTTGATTACTTATAATGAAATAATCTTTTTTGAAAAAGAATGGACATGGTCCCGTGATATTCATGCATCTCCTGTTTACATACTTCCTCGGCCCCCATGTCTATAGCCACTGCCAGTGCTACTAGTAACACCTAACAAACGAAAGCAAGCCTCTCAAAACAAAAATTAAAGTATATATGGATGAGGATGACATGTTATGTAGTAGGAATAAAGAGAATTCAATTTTGTTGAACCAACCTATGGAAGCACCAACTACTATGGATGAAGAAATTATAGAGCTAAGAGCACATTTAGAAATGTCTACAGATCAACTCAAACAAGAGCAAATGTTACGTTTCCAATGGGAATCGAAATACATACAAGAAACAATCGAGCTATGCAATAATGGAAGGGGGCAATGACCAAGTACATAGAGCAATGTAAGCAAGATGTAGATCACCTCACTCTAGTCTGTGAGAGCAAAATAAAAAGTGAAGAAGAGTTCAAAGCAGTAAAGGAACAAAATGAAGAAAAAGATCAAGTCATTACAGAATTACAAGCTCAATTGGCATAGAAAATAAACATGGGGACACCAATAGTTCCAAGCACTCATCTGACTACTAAGGAGACTAAGATATGCCCTCTTTCTCCTACCATCATTCATTTACCAAAACGATATCATCAAGAGCTACAAGTTGATGAACATCCAATGCCATATACTATAGAAATAAGTCAGAGAGAGTGGGCACTACTCATGTCCCGCTTAACACAAAATTTTGACAATGCAATGGTGCACGTCATGAAAGAAGCAAAGGTCAAGAGCAATGATTTGGATAAAGTAATGAATCCATTCAATGTACCATATGGCATTATGAAAGAGAAGACCCACCCATATATATAGACAACTACCTAGAATTTGAACTTTACAACAAACATCTTCAACCACACTCAAGCTGAATTCAAAGAAGCTGACCCTATCTGGAGAAGAAAGTTTTTGGAAAATAATCCTACACTGTGGGTGCACTGGCAAGAAGTAGCATATTTATTACAGATTAATCCATCATTTTGTCGAGTGCCACAAAGATGACCATGGCCACAATTTTGGGAAGAGCAGAATAGTGGCAAACTTAATAAGCAGTGGCTCAATTTTCCATTATTACCAAACCCTCCACATAACTATATGCCGACGGAAGATTATATTATCAGAACGATCAAATTTTGGCTATCTAGGTATGCACATGTACCAGATCTAACGATCAAGATGACAAATAAAATCCTTAGCATGATCCTAATGGTTTTGAAAATTTTCAAGCATGATGAATACACATGTTAATTTTATTGGCATCAATCAAGGTACTAATGCCTTGGTTTTTGATCTTTCTATTACACATAGCTGCCTCACCATCATGGCCTTCTACTCACACTTAATGTTTTTGCCGAGTCCATATCTACAAACATTCGAAGAATCATTTTTCACAGGATTTTTTGAAATAGATTTGAAAATATTTTTGAAAATGTCATCAAACTTAAATGCCCACTTGCTAGCATATGAATTAAACTTATTTTTTGATCATCGAAAAGCACCTAATGACAAAATAAAATCAGCCCAGTGGAAGGAGTTGATGATTCACAAAGATAACCTACTAAATTAGATAGAAAAAACTGTATGCCAAACCTACTCACCTCACCAACAAAAGTCTTTCAAGGACAACATAGTTTAGGAGGAGGGATGTGTGGGGGGAGAAACGAGCAAAAGAAGAAGAAAAAGAAAATTAAAAAAGAGAACAATCCAATAAAAGAAGATTACCCTCTGCCCAAAGCCCTGTAGGGGCACGAATCAGGCTAAAACTAGACACAAGCCAAAACAAATGCAGTAGATCTTGGGGTGAAGCACAAGAAGACAACCAAGTACAACTACTAATTGTGTGGACAAGGAACATACAGGCACAATACATGAAGAAGTGCAACAAGAAAATACAAGATTTCTAGAGTGCTCCAAACACTTAGAACGCTTCCCATACACCCGTTGGAGCATGAAAAACATATAATACATAAATCCAGTGAGTGTTTATCGACAGGTGCCTGCGTGGCAACCAAAATTAATGAAGCAACCTTGGTGTGTGAATATACGGAATATCAAGGGACAGATGGAAGCATTGGATTGAGGCTCATATAAGGTAACACATTGTCTTTGTCTTGAAGGCTTCCTCAACCATTGGTAGCGTGCAGTTAAAAGAAACATTTACAGGGAAATTACGGCATCGAATGGGAGATCAACAAGCGGAAACATGTTTAAACAATTGGTCCATCTCCAACCACTTGTTGCATGTCAGGGAAACTCGCTGAAACCTATCAAGGAACGACAAAGTAGAGGGGGAGAGTGTTGCAGAGGATTGAAGACAAAGAGACAAGGAAGAAGGAAAAAGAAAGAAGTGAAGACAAAGGGGCCCAAAATTTTCGTAATTGGCCCATTTTTCTTTTCTTTTTTTCTCAAAGTCGCATTGTAAAACCCATCAAAATCAATGTCTCTCCCTTAAGCATAAAATTTTGTAAAAATCCTAGCCTTATACATATAGATTGTTCCATTAGGCTTCTGTTTCAACTTCTATACCCATTTAATGCCAATGGCTTTTTTGCTAGAGGCAACTAAGATAAAGATCAAGTACCATTCTTCATAATAACATCATATTCTCATTGCATAGGAGTCATCCAATTTTCTAAATTTTGTGCTTCTTCAAAGGAAACATGCTCATTCTCATCACAAAGACTAGAGACAGCCATTGCATAACAATCTGATGCAAACAAAGCACTATGAGAAGCTAAACAAGTACGATATGATAGAGGTGCATCTAATTTTCTATCTCTCAAAGTTTGCACCAGTCATTAATCATAGTTTTAGCCTCTTCTATGTCAACTCTCTCATCAACAAGTGCATCATGTAAATTTGCATTAGAAGTAGAATGATCTGCATCATCATGTGGAACCTCTAAAGGCTGATAAATTGCCTCATTTGGACCAACACTTGATTGTCCACGTGTAAAAAGAGGCAGCAAAGTTTCATCACATCTTTAAAGCTGATTGAAGTCTCCTTGGTACATGAAAATAATGTTTAAATTGCACTTCCACAAAAACGACATCATGGCTAACCAAAATGCATTTAGTTTGTGGATGATACTGATGATAGCCTTTGCTTTGAGAAGTGTACCCAACAAAAATACATTTCATTGCTTTACTATCCAACTTTCTACATTGTTGTTCAGGCACTAATGCATATGTCAGACAAGCAAATACACACAAATGAACAACAGATGGCTTGCGGCCATGCCAAGCCTCATATGGAGTGATAGATTGTAGTGCTTTGGTGGGAAATATGTTAAGTACATATGCTGCATCCATAACAACCTCAAGCCAGAAACTATAAGGCAAAGCTTGACTTTTGACCATGCACCTCACCATGTCCATGAGAGACCTACTCTTTCTTTTAGCAACTCCATTTTTTTTGGATATGGCATTGTACACTGATGCTTTATCCCACACTCATGCAAAAATGCATTAAAATTATAAGATATGTATTCTCCCCTTCTACCAGAACAGAGGGTGCCCAATTTACATGCTGACATGTTTTCAGTCATGACAAAAAATTGTTTGAAGCACATAAAAACTTTGGAATTTGCCTTCAATGGATACACATGCCTGAAAAAATCATTAATAAAAATCACAAGATGCACAATATTTCTTTCGAAATTACACTAAAAGGTGATTACAACTTAGGGTTTTTATATTCTATACCTTAAAAATATACCCTTTTCACACTTGTTTGACTTAAAAGCTTAATAGTCCATTTAGCTCATTTGACATCCTATTTGAGCTCTAAAAAATCCCCAAAAGAATATAGGAGACTAGGCTATCACTTTAAAAGCTCAAAGACTCATTGAACTTTACAAAAGTGGAATAGATTACAAAATTTGTGTTCTTTGTTGATAGAAAACACACGAAAAGCTCATGAAAATAGGCATATTTGATTGATTTAATGTCTCTCCTACTCCTTCCCTTGAGCCATCTTATTCCTTCGGTTCACCTCTAAGAGATTTCGCATCCATTCCAAAAGCAAAAAATTTTATATGGCACCTCTCTTTTGACTTTGACTCCTTTTTGCGAACACATTCCTATCCCTAAGTGAACCATCATGGAATGGACACAAAAAATAATTAATTAACAAAATAGGTAAACATTTGATGCATTTTTTTTAAAATGGAGGTTTGGCAAGCGCCTACTCCCCCAAGCTTTAACTTTGAAAGAATAACTGTACAGGTGAATGGGCATAGTACCCGTGGAACCCTCCATATCCCACAAAACAGTGGTTAGACAAGATTACAACTGATTCCAACTGGTTTAGATTGGCCAAAGCCATTACATGTCCAGCCCGAGGATTAAACTCTGAACCTCCGTCTCAAGAGACCAAAGATTCAATCATTTGATGCAAATTCTTGCATCTTCCTTCATGTTAGTACTAAGAAAGAGAAGAACATAATGCCAACCCTTTGTTCTATCCTCCTATATGAGTAGGAAAAGCAACGAAACACTCTCAGCTTGTTGGCCTTTTGCTTGAAAATGACACCTACGTTCCACCATTGCAATGTGAACCCACCTTAGAGCATGATATTTTCCTTTCGTGGGAATGGTCATTGACGTCAGATTTCGAACTTCGAAGTCTATGCGAAAGTCCTCCGATGTTCTTTTGGACTAGTTTGAACTTTGAACCTAATGAGGGTAGACTTTCTCCGAGTTCTAATTTCAACAGGCTGCTGCTCGTGCTTCTAGAAAACGTTAATGAGATTTTCCACGTGAGTCAGTCAAGGCTTGAGGCAACGATCTGTGACTTGGAGAAAAGTAGCCGGCTGGGCAGCTGCTGCCAAACTGCTGGCATTCGATGCTGCAAATTAGATGGTCCAAATCTTTTCCGTAGCCTTCTTGCACGTCTAACAACTTTCAATCATGTACAGAAGGCGAGGTCCTGGAAATCTGCGACTCAATGGACCTCCAGAAGAGGCCTCCATTTCCAACTTCCTGTACGTATGACATCAATAACATTTTCACAGAGAGAGAGAGAGAGAGAGAGAGAGAGAGAGAGAGAGAGAGAGAGAGAGAGAGAGAGAGAGAGAGAGAGAGAGAGAGAGAGAGAGAGAGAGAGAGAGAGAGAGAGAGAGAGAGAGAGAGAGAGAGAGAGAGCAACTCTGTGGTCTTTCATATTTGATTCGATGCCTTTTGTGCATATCTAAGACAATCCTTCCTGAGTACAGGACTTCGAGCGGGACTTTCCGTGACGGAGATCTCATTTTGAACCGAAATGGGCTCAGTCTCGTTTCTCAAGGAGTTGTATGTTTTCACCGCCATGTTTATCTGAACAATTCTTAGCAGATGGGGAGCATCCTTGAAATGTTGCATCCTTGGTATTCAAAAAGTTCTTTCGTATCTTTAAAATATTTACAGCTTGAAATAATAGCCTGCAGTGCCGCAATCTCAAGTTTCGGGGCTCAGCTTGGAAGATCTGGAGACGATAAGGGTGCTCGGTAGGGGCACTGGTGGTGTCGTTCACCTTGTGTCCCATATGTGGACCCGTGAGCTATATGCTGTGAAAGTACTGTTTCTCTCTTTTTCTCTTCGGTCCATCATGAGTACACATAATATTTGCATACTGTACATACTAATGCAAGTTTATGAAATCATTTTTTAATGTCTTTTTTTGTTGGCTTAAAGAAGGATTTTTTTATTGTTTTTGCTATTATTTATACCCATGGATACAAAAATCGTTCTTCGTATATTATCTGTGATTGTATCTAGGCGTATAATATGAAGCAATGTATCTTTATTGCCTTTGATATGTTAGAGGATTACAAGTTCATGCACTGTTATCATTCGGCATACATAAGAGTGCTAGTGCCAAAAGAAGACTCAATACAACTTTGAAAACAAAGAGATGGCAAATAGAAGCTGTGCACCATATTGTTCAAGAATTGAATAGCTATTTGTAAGCTAGAGATGGAGGCTAGAGTTAAAGGATTTGATGATGATACATTACAAATGTGGAGGATTATTGAAAAGTTCTTTTATATCTTGACAATCTCAATCTTCTTTGCAAAAAGTAATTTGTTGGTAATCTTTCAAAGTATTACAATCGATAATAGATGGATCAATATTGAGTTTGAAGATATTAAAGTAACATTGCGTTTTAGGTCATGGATTATGTGGAGGTTGTTGATGGGGCACACACTCTAGTCCTAGAGCTGATTTTCTTGGCCCCTTACTATTTGCCGCAACAATTCATTCCTTGCCAGAGTGAGGAAGAGTTGGATTGAAATGAATTGATATACTACCATCTTCAAAAGGCCAAAGTAATCTATGAAAAATGATTATTACAAGCGGGAGAGAGAGAGAGAGAGAGAGAGAGAGAGAGAGAGAGAGAGAGAGAGAGAGAGAGAGAGAGAGAGAGAGAGAGAGAGAGAGAGAGAGAGAGAGAGAGAGAGAGAGAGAGAGAGAGAGAGAGAGAGAGAGAGAGAGAGAGAGAGAGAGAGAGAGAGAGACTTGGCTCATGAGACGAATTGTACAATCATAGGAGAATAGACTTCATCATCAAAAGAAAAGCAAGTGAAACTACATGATATGAGAACATAAACATAAAAAACACATGGGGAGTCATAACTCCATCTTGGGCATCATATATAACAAGAGGTATGTGTAGTAGCTCTTAGAGCATTTTGTAGCTTGATCAGATCTTAGGTTGATAGCATATGATATATCCAATTCTAGGGACATGTGGTCATTGCATGCTCTTTGTGTGTTTTGTCTCCAATATTTCTGCAAGTGTGTGCCACTGATTTGTCGATTTTTAGGCCCACAATTAATATAGAGACACATATAAAATGTAGACAAATGGAGAATAGACAGCATATGAGAGATGTAAGGAGCAAAGCTCCAAATATAGTCATTACATTCCATTGTTGAAATACAAGCTGGTGATAAATACAAGCTGTCCAATAAACCTAAAATCTCCAAAGCTGAAGATGATCTTCTCCAAATAAAGCTGTCACACACCTTGTAGATGGTGAACAAAACACAACTCCACCTCTCCAAGTTGAAGGACCAAGCTTGCTCTTGAAGAGCTCCACAAGAAGGTGATAGATACAAGCCGATCAACTATGTCTTTACATAGGCTAAAAGTTTCTTTTCACTAATAAAACAAAGTTGCTTTTCACTAATAAAGCAAAAGTTACATTTCACTAATAATTTATAAAGCAAAGCTTCCTTTCACTAATAAAGCAAAGTTGCATTTCACTTAAAAATTGCTTCTCACACTAAATTTGAAAAGTAGGGTTTGAGTTTCGACATTGATTTAGGTGACAAAGACACATGCTATATATTGTTGGATAGCTCTTAGTGAGCTCTATCACATCATGTAATAAAATTTTTGACTATATTTTCTTACTGTTTCCTAGAAATGAAATCATTTCTTACCATTTCCAAGACTTAATTTTATCCAAATTTTCAAACCTTGAGGTGGGTACCTAGTGAAAGGTTGCCCCAATAACATTTTTTGTCAAGATCCTTATGAAAATCCATCATAATCACCTTTGGATCTAGAACAATTATGTAAGAAAGAGCTTTCTCAATGCACCTATTGTTGCCCATTGTTGGATTTGGGCCTCATTATAGGGTAGTCCTACATTGTCATCTCTTTAGGATATATTTGCCTAACCTCTTGAAGTCAAAGATGCTCAACAAATGTGATTTTGAGGGGGGCATATCAAGAATTCAGCATGTGTGTTTTTCTCTTGGATCTCTACATAAGCTTAAAAACTTGAAGTAAAGTTTTTGCCATGCAACCTATGTTAGACATAGTTTGAAAGAGTCTCTCTTGGAATTCATTGACTCCTCTTGATCTCAAGTTGGTCGGAGGAGCCTCTGAGCTAACGAATGGAAAGTCTAATGGCATATGGTGAAAATAGATTTAAGTAATGAGGTCTTTTGATAAACCTCATCTTATTATCCTTAAAGAAAGAGGCTCTCAATAGTACCATGTTTTATATCCGAGAGGCTTTTCTGGCTCAATCCATCTATCTAATGTATACAGTCCATATCTCTTGTTGGGATACTTTGTATATTTTATCTTGTGAAATAAGATAAGTATCTATGCTTCATATCCATGATTGGGGATAGACGATCAATATCAAGTTCATCTGTAGAGAGCCTACCATCATTTGACTATGTTATGCACTCATATCTATGTCCTCGTATAAGGCATTGGATGTCTCAAGTGCTCTAGGAAGTAATTTCTTTAGTGGTAAGCTTTGTATCTTGGCAATAAAACCTAATGTTTGAAAGAAAACCTCAACAAGCAGGTGGGCAACATGTTGACCATTGTGCTGAAGAGGCATCTTAGTATGGGGCTCTTAAAAAAAGGCCTAATGGCATTGGGGTTGGAGTAATGAAAGTGACATCTATCTCTTTGTTAATTTGTTCTCTTGCAATATGTATTTCAAAGAGATATATGTCTCAAATGTTGACACAAATGTGTTTTGAGGCAACCTTCCACTAGGGGTCCCATATGAAGGTTAAAGTCAAACAGATTTGGATGGTCAAAGGGCCGGTCAAACTAGCCAAAATTATCAAAATTTGACATAAATTTATATTACATATTGTGATAGAACTCATCAAGAGTTATCCAATGGTATATGAGACTTAGGTATTTGGTAACGGATGGAGGGTAAAAAGTCAAACAATAATATCTCAAAAAATATGTAAAAAGAGTGTTTAATGTGGAAAGAGTTTTAAAATATGATTTAAATTGGCAAATATTAGTCAACGGTCATTAATAACCTATAAAAAGGTCAAAAATACAAAAAAAATAAAAAATTAGGGTTTTTGGATTGCAAAGGCGAAAATTAGACGCGAATTATGGAATGATGATTTTGTGCTTTTTTGACATTGGAAAAGCATGAATATGCTACTCGTAACTCTATATAAAGAACAGGTTATGGGTGCTTAAATTATCACTTGTAGTGCTCTCTTCATGAGCGTGTGGAGGAGAAGGAGGTCCCTTCTCTTGAAGGAGTCGGAGATACTTTTCTTCATCATCTACAAAGGTGTGCAATACCTTGGAGCTCATCAACTTGGAGGAAATCATCTTCAACTTTGAAGATTGTGCAAATTTGGAGATTGTGGAGTTATGGATAGCTTGTATGTCTTGCAAATTCTTTGTGCTATCTTGTTATTTCCATGTACTTCAACATGGAATGTAATGAGTTCATATGGAACATGGCTCCTTTCTCTCTCTCATTTATTGTTTATTCTCCATCTTGTCTCTATTTTACTATCTCTATATTGATTGGGGGCAAAAAACCAACAATTGTATTAGAGAAAGATGAATTAAAGTACACTGAGAATGTGGATGCATGTAGAAGAGTAAAATCCCAATGGAAGATGAAGATCAAGCTCAATCTTATATTGAGCAAGGAGGTGGAGATGATTAGATTATTTGCTGTGGCTGAATATGGAATTAAAGAGATATACATTCCAGGGGGGGTCACATCAGATTTTTGGCAGCTTGGAGCTAATTTAGAAGCAACAAATAGTTTATATGTTAGTTTTGCTATATTGGTAGATTGAAGAGCATTGTGTCCTTGTGTATCTGTGAAGTGATGTTCAACCTACTAGTAAGCCTTCTTGTGCTCCTTGGAATTTGTCACTCAGCCATGTATGTGGGAGTTGGCATCTAAAGCTTGGTGGTCACGGAGGAAGACTTATGTGAGCAAGGAGGGGAATTATCTCTACATTCATAGCCTTATGGTCGATATATTATCTCTTTATGTATTTGTGTGTGTGTGTGTTTTTGATAGGTGTAGATGTGAGTGTATAACCTTAGTTTGATGAAATTAACAAATATACCTACCTTGCATATTCCCCTAGTGTGAGGTTAGCAAGGGATTGTTGGAAAATATGTGTTTCAATGCAACCTTCCACTAGGGATCCCTGTTGCATGTTAAAATCAAGCAGATTTGGATGGTCTAAGCTTGGTCAAAGGTTTGGTCAAACTAGCCAAAATGGTCAAAGTTTGACATAAATTTTTATTACATATGTAGTAGTACTCAATGCTCATCAAGATCCAATGGTATATACCATTTAGAAATTTTGCAGCGCATGGAGGATAAAAAGTCAAACCCTACAAATACGTGAAAAGAGTGTTAACATATTATTTAAATTAGCAAATATTAGTCAAAGGTTATTATTAACATATAAAAAGTCAAAAGTACCAAAAAAAAAGGGGTTTTAGATGTGCTTTTTTGACATCGGAAAAGCATGGATATAATACTCTATATAAAGAACAAGATATGGGCACTTTGATTATCACTTTATGAGCTTGTGGAGAAAGAGGTTCATTCATTTGGAGGAAGTGGAGATACTTTTCTTCATCATCCATAAGGTGTGGAGCAGCTTGGAGCTTATCAATTTGGAGGAGATCATCTTCAACTTCGAAGATTGTGGAGATTTGGAGATTGTGGAATGGATACTTTGTATATCTTGCATATTCTTTATGATATCTTGTAACTTCATGTACTTCAACATGGAATGTAATGAATTTAGCTCGAGCATGGCTCCTTTTATCTCTCACATATTTTGTCTACTCTCCATCTTGTCTCTATTTTTCTATCTCTATATTCGTTGTGGGCCTAAAAACCAACATTAAAGACTTCTCTTATCAAGTAGATCAAGAGTTTAGAAGACATTAGTTTTATTAATGAATGACTCTTGGGCTCCTTGACATGTTCATATGTCCTAGAGGCCAAAAGTAAATGAATAATAAAAATGACTATAAAGACCTTATAAGTGGGCCAAAAAATCAAGTTAAAAAGATATTTGAAAAGCTCTCAAAGAGGATATCATATGGAAGGGTCAAACATACAAAAAGAGGGTTTTTGAGGCCTTTACCCCCAATGATCTCCCACATAAAGGGAAAAGAAGGCTCCTTTAGGCCATGTAACTCCTATCATTTGTATGCATAATTGATGTAGTCCCTTGCCTAGACACTTATTGAGAGTATCTTCTGGATTCTATGAAATTTTGCCTTGCCTAGACACTTATTGAGAGCATTTGCTGGATTTTGTGAAGTAATGAACTTGATCAAAGTGATGAGGCCATCCTACCTCTTTGACAAAGTGATATCACACATGAATATGTTTTGTATGTGCATATATGTTCAGCCTCTGTAATATATTTTGAATATGCTTTTTGGCTGAAATAAGATATCATGTTTCATACCTACAGTCCTGGGTTGTGGGATCTCTTGTATTTTGTCTAGTCCAGTTATCCATACCTATTAGTCTCGGGTTGTGGGAATTCTTGTATCAGTTACATATCCTTGTATTATTTTCCCAACGTGGGTGTTCTTGTAATCAAAAGTATATTTTTGAAACCTTGTCTAGTCTAGTCGGAGGGCACAATCTAGTGCTTCTTTGACATTCCGACAAGACTACCTTTAACAAGGCCAGGCACCGTGGATATTATTCATGAAGATTTTTTTTGCATTTAAAGTCATTCAACAAGAAGCCCAAGAGATACGAGAAAACCAAGAAAGGATTCAACACCAAAATATTCATGATGTAATCACAGAACTTCAAAGGCAAATCAAGGATCATAATAAATCAATCTTCTTCAAGTACCCCCATGGCAAGTAGTATGAAGAAAAGTCCAAAAGTGAGCATGCTTGAGAAATTTGACGGGACAAGATCAAAGTTTAGAAGATTCCTTCAACAGGTTAAGCTTTTCATAAGAATGCAACCTGACAGTTACCCGGATGATGCTTCTCAAGTGGGACTCATAGGAACTATGTTATGTGGTTCTGCTCTTTCATGGTTTGCACCTATTGTTGAGAAGGATATGGATATTTTGTATGATTTCAAGGCCTTTGTTTGAGAGTTCATGTCTTCTTTAGGGGATACCAATTGTTCACTTGTTGATAAAACAAAGCTAAGGAAGCGACATCAAGGAAATATGTTTGCTTCTATCTATGCATGAGAATTCAATCATTACTACCACTAGAAGCTCAAAGGATCTATGTTGTGAAGAACCCAAGGAAGCTCAAGAGAGACCCAATCCTTCACCAACTATCAAGATTGAGGATCATGAAGAATCCAAGGTTGAGCATATCTTAGATTCAAGAATCTCTCGAGGAAGATTGGAATACCTTATTCATTGGAAAAGGTATGATCAGTGATTGTACTTGGGAACCTACACAAAATCTTCAGAGAGCAACAATCAAGGTTTGTGAATTCCATAGGAATAATCCAATGAAACTCAAGCTAGAGAACATGGCCGCTCCTCATGGAACTCGTCCGTTGAGGGAGAGCTGATGTCATGGGCACAAAGAAAACAATCCTAAACCTTAGATTCCATGTGAATTTCTATATCTCATGCTTGGTTAAGAATTTGGAGAAAGTAATCATACCATCGCGTACAAAACATGCCAAAACCCTAAGATTGACCCTCTATTTGCTTGAATCTGATACCGAGGTCTTGTTTCGAGTTGATGACATCATCAATTCGTAACCGCCCTTGACAAACTGCCTTTGAACACCTATATAAGGAGGGCTTGACCGCTCATATCCTCGTTCTTGCCAATGCTTGTCTTGGGAGCTCAAGGAGTTGTGATCATAGTGTCAAAAGAAATGGGATCTCAATAGACGAGGATAAGGTAAGAGCTATTGCAGAATTACCTAGGCCAAAAGATGGTCAAGGAAGTACAAGCTTTCATGGGTCATTGTGGATACTACCATGCTTTATCCACATGTATGCCATAGTTGCAAAGCCTCTGTATAACCTCTTGACTAACTTTGAGTGGAGTGAAGAATGTGAGACATCTTTCAATGAGTTGAAAAGACATTTGTGCTCAGCCCCAATCTTGACTACGCCAGATTGGGAAAAGCCATTCCATGTTCATGTGGATGATTCCAATTTTCAGCCCCAATCTTGACTACACGAGATTGGAATAAGCCATTCCATGTTCATGTGGATTCTTCCAAGTTTGCCATCGGATGCGTGCAAGCGAAACCGACAAGTGAAGGGAACATTGATCTTCCCATCGCTTGCACATGTAGGTAGTTAAATGCAGTAGAATGAAATTATATGACCACTGAACGAGAAGGATTAGGCATTGTACATGCAGTTAAAAAATTTAGACACTATTTGCTTGCAAATAAGTTTAAGCTCTTTACAGACCATCAAACATTACTTTATGTAGTGAACAAGCCTTGCAATACAGGCATATTATTAAGATGGTTTCTCTCACTACTGGAATATGATTTTAAGATAGTCGTGAGGAAAGGTAAGACTCACCTTCGGGCGGATCACCTGTCTAGACTCACTCCAGAAGAACCATTACAAGGAGCATCCGACGAACTTCGTGATGCTTGTTTGTTCGATTTGGAAGTAGTACTCAATTGGGTTAAGCACTAGTGCCTATTCTTACATTTGGACCTAAGAATATGGTTGTTAGAACAAAGGATGAAGAAGTGGTTAAGTCACAAAGATACCATATATTGGAAGACAGTATATACAAGCACATAGATCAAGGAATCGTAGCTTGTTGTGTGGAAGAAGAAGAGCACGATAAGTGGTTGCAATTAGCACATGTAGGTGCATTAGGGCAACACAATTCTAGACACAAAACCCTATAGACTTTGAAATGATTAGGCGTGTATTAGCCAACTATGGAAGTTGATGTCTATAGGTTGTTCAAGGATTGTCCAATGTGTATTAATAGACCACCCGTTGAACACGCCACATTATACCAAGTGTCGTTAATACCATATTGGAGCAATTCCTGGATTTACTTTTTAAGGACGAATAAATTCCCTTGACATATGACTTTGGTACGACAAAGAAGTCTAGAGCAAGAGGCTCAAGACTACACACTCATTGGAGATAATCTATATAGGCATGAACGTGATGGATAGCTGAGACTATTTGTACATAAAAGCGACAAGGTCTTAGAGATTCCACACCAAGGTGTTGCAAGAGGATATTTTGGACCTGATCGAGTGATCAAAGCCATCTTATTTTGAGGTCCTTGGTGGCCGTCCATTCCTATGGATGCACACGCCTATGCGAAGAGATGTGATGCATGTCAAAGAACTCAATATCCAATTCGCAAGAATGAGATGCCACTGAGACCCATGATGGGAGAACATGCATTCTCAAAGTGGGGAATAGACTTTGTAGGTCCTATTAATCGGCTAGCTAAGAGTTCACGTGTCGAATATATCATTGTAGCAATGGATTATCTTACCAAATGGGTAGAAGTCAAAGCTACTAGGAAGAATGATGCGTAGACCACATTAGAATTTTTGTTTGAAAATGTATTCACGAGATATGGGTTGCTTGTAGAGTTAGTAAGTGATTGTGGAACCCACGTCTTGAATGAGGCCATTGAATATCTTTTACAAGATTTCATGGTCATTCACAAGAAGTGAGCTCCCTATCACCCACATGCAAATGGACAGGCTGAGAGCACAAACAAGATCTTGTGCACTGTAGTGATCAAGCTCGTCAATAATAACCCTTTTGATTGGGACAAACAACTTTATCATGCTGATTGGGCATATCGAGTTGCCTACAAAACAGTACTCAACGCACCCCCTTTTAGATGGTTTTTGGCGAGAATGTTGTTCTTCCATTAGACTTTTTGATACCGACACTCAAGGTTGCACAACCGCATGAATGGACAGACCACCAGCTATCTTCTAGGTAGTAGGATCTTCGATTTAGAACGATAAGGTGAAACTAGACTAAGAGCAACTGCAGCCTACAGGCATATATGTGGGAAAAAAAAGACAAAAAGCTTACTTTGATGCACACATGAAGGATAAGGGCTTGAAAGCTTGAGATGTAGTTTTGGTACACACATTAAAGGAACATGCACATAGATTAAAGAAACATGGCTATGGAACTATGATCATCAATAGGATATCTACTAGTGGAGCTTTTCAATTAGTCACTTTAGAACGAGATGTGTTTCAAGACTACATCAGTGGATGCCTAGTCAAGCCCTATCAAGAACCTTTGACAGAGGAGATGCCAAGACGATTTAATGTAGCCAAGAAACGCAAAGAGGAAGAGAGAAGGACATGAGAAGAAGCACAGGAAGAAGCCTTAGAACATATTAGAAGAACGAAATTGAGAAGACAAGGCATACACCAACCTAGGAATGAAAATTCTCCTCCATACTCTGAAGCCCATAGACACCACATGGCTATGTGCTAGACTAAACGAAATCCTTCCTCTAACATCATCAATCGGAGACCCTTTATTTCAATAGAGCTAGGAAAAGGCATGACATCTAACATGGTGAGAGCATTGATTGATTCAGGAGCAACAACTAGTGCTATACGATACTCCTGTTGTTAGGACATTGATTTGTCAATAAATCCTATTGAGGCTTACCTTGTGGGATTAGGTGTGGAAACCCCTTTCATGGGTGCGATGGAACTTCCCATTTCAATTCGGGATGTCCTTATGAGAATTAAAGTGCTAGTATGCCACGATGAAGACCTCACTAAGTCTTTCATCTTGGGTCAAGACTAGATCTATGATCATGTGGTCAACTTAAACTTAAGAAGTCGACTTCTTAAGGTTTGGGTTCGCAAACAACGTCTCATAGTAGAATCAGAGAATTGCATGGCCATTGATCTAAGTGTCAAGCATGCTCTTAGTTCTTCTAAGACTAATCTTGGAGAAAAAAATGTTGTATGTGTCCATAGTTCTGTGATGGAGAAGGATTCAATCCTCGAAGAACCAACTTGAGAGCCGGTGGGTCTTCCTTCTATTCCAAAGACAAATGCGGTCATAGTGTTTCAACCAAAGAGGTGAGCCAAGAAGCATAAAAAGATGAGTGTATCAAGAAGTCCAAGAGAATCTAAGAGAAAAGTGGTTCTTGGCATGATGCAGATTTGGGTGCGAAAGGGCGAGCACCTTGGTATCGCAACCACTACCAAAGAAGCAGATGAGATAGCCAAGGCTACAAGTAGCAGAACAATAAGGACCTCAATTGCAAAGAATACTTAGTATTTGTGTACCAGAGCGATCGATGAAGGTTGACCACAATAATGGATAAATTTTGGTGCCTAAGACCTGCTTACAAGCTGAGATCTCCACACATGAGCTCTTAGGTTCTAGTTAGTCACAATCAATCCCAACCCCCTGGAAACTCACACAAAAATCTGTTGTAACCAAATCATCACATCAAGTCTTTCCTAAAACAACTTGGAAATGGGTACCTAAAAAGTTCCATAACCAAGTTAAGTCATCATCAAAAACCATGTATGACTCGAAATGCCAATGTTGTAATCCCATAAGGGAGTTATGGAGATTCAAACATTGTAAATTACCACTTGAACCAACCATGTAATATACTTGTACACTATTAGGAGCATGCCGTATTAATGCATTACCCGAGTATGCATCTAGGCTTCACATTGACTCACATTCTCACCACATCACACATTCATCACTCACATAATCACCAAGTATTCACACAGGGATCAAGGGAGACATGTTGATATCATAAAGGGAACAAGGCTCGTCAAGTTTTTTAGACATTGTTAATATGGTTCTTCTTATTCTAGCATATCAACATAGAAGACCATTTACATTGGTAAGCTATGGCTAAAGCATGAACCAATTCTCCGCCATTGGACATGAGTAACCTGCCCATCTCATAATCACCAACAAAATTCAGGCCACGAAGTGATTCATTCCAATTCAAGAGCCCCCCCCCCCCCCCCCCCCGCCCCCTTTAGGTCAAACAGAAAAGATTAAACCCCATTCATATTGGTTCAACGAATTAGTGGGGCCCCTTGGAGATGCTGCCTCTATCTACGAATCAAAGTGTGAATTTAATAATTTTTGGGGTAGATATCAGTTTTTTACTAGTGTGTTCCGGAAGCTCCAAAACACACCGGAGCTTCAAACTATTTGGCGGAGAGCGGAATCGGTAGAATATTTCAGTGAACCATTGCCAAGGCCAGATCTTATGAGGTGTTACTATTTGATCCTTTACAACCAAGTAAGGTGAAGGATGTACCTGGCACTTTTGTCATCCCCTCCTTGATGTGCCACAACGAGATGAAGAAGTTAAAGCTTACCTTGAACTTAGTACATGAGGCCCTTAATATGTAGGGTATGCATATCCCCTTAGAGAAAGAGGCGCTAGTACCGGACAACACGAAGAATCGAAACATAATGAAGCTAAAGGACATGACGACTATGACTACAAACATTTCAGTACCACTTTGATTATGCGTGCAACATTTTGCTTTCCTGCATCAAGATTGCTTTACTCAACCACATAAGCGAATATGGTTCGGTCTTTACTTTGCAAAAACCTCAAATTTAACCATCAACCTCCCCATATGGATAATGGAGCAGCTCTATGCAGCCAGTAACCTATGGTTTTGAAAACCCGTATTGAATGGGTGTTGCCCCATTACACGTATCATCTATGAATGTCTATCTTATGATGTACCGATTCAAAGGGCCCTAACTTGGTCCAGGATTCAACAATTCAAGAGTAGGAAAGACTTCACATCCCAGCCAAAGGAGATAAGAGAAAGCATACCATGTGCACAACCATGAGGTGCAACTCTAACTCCAGATCTTTCAACGAGAGGGGAACGTATAGTGCAACTTTTCACAATCCGCGTCCGAGGCCACAACATCGATGGAGCATCTTCTTTACAACCAACTCCACCACCTGAGTTCCAAGTACTTGTAGGATGAGAAGAATTAGGTACTTTTGACTTTGATCAGTTTCTCCATGACGTTGCCTTAATCGATGTAGACATAGGATCTGAAACAGAACACGAGTGGTACTCGTACACACGAACAAGAGCGACAAGGGAAGGAGGAGGAGGACGAAGAAGAAGAAGAAGAAGAAGAAGAAGAAGAAGAAGAAGAAGAAGAAGAAGAAGAAGAAGAAGAAGAAGAAGAAGAAGAAGAAGAAGAAGAAGAAGAAGAAGAAGAAGAAGAAGGAGAAGAAGAAGAAGAAGCTCCTGCCTACACAGTCGAACTCCGAAGATTATGATAGACGATGGAAGATGTTCAAGCTAGAGGCATAATCTCGGAGAGAAGTAGTTGCGTCCTCATGGATCAACTACTAGCAAGAGAAGAGGGGTAGAGCAACAATTAATCGAGTCATTACGAACCTTAATAGAGGCTTGTGGTATCATCAAAGCAATCGATCACATGTTACAAAGACCTCGAGTCCAATACGACGAAAGATGCATCCACACAAGACAAAGGTCTAGAAAGAACATCGAGATCCCCATCACACTAGAAGAAGCAACCATGTTGGCGCAAGTTACAATGGAAGCTGCCATCGCCACCACACCCCTAACTATTGCAACAACCATCGAGGTATAAACCCCTAACTATTGCAACAACCATAGAAACCCATGTATAAACCCCACCCGTTTCGCCCCTTAGAACCCTTGAACCTAAACCCACCACCATCGCAGAAGCCCTCACCCAATCAAAAGAACCCACCTTCCACACCCCACCTCAAATATTGTGAAATTGTAAGAGAGGGGGCAGCCATAAGGATTAAGGATCATCTTGAAGGTGTGCCTAATAAAGACACTAGATTGTGTATGCATGTTCCCTTAGATGTAAAGGCTCGGCTTGAATCTTGGAGATATCAATGCTTGGGAGTGCCTCAAGCATCTAGTTGTGCTACATTGGGAGTAGGATCATCTTCATAGGTACCATGAGGAAGGAGCTTCAAAGAGGCAAAGAGTGGATTTAGAGATGGAAGATGGATCCACACATACAGGGGATCAAATTCTGAGTCAAAATCTAGCATGGAAACACATAGAACACCTCTCCCAAGTAGTGATGTCCTTCCACCAAAGAAATCTTAAAAAAAATGTCTATACATGCAGGGATGCAAAAGCAAGCAATCTTGGAGGCAACTAGAGAAATTACAAGGCTTTTTATCCAATGTGCCATCCTTTTCCATGTCTTGGGCACCCCTAGATGGAAGGCTACAATCAATGCAATCAGCCGTATTGGATGTCCATGGGATGGTCCTTCATATGATGGGATTAGGAAAAAAGGACTTGCCAGTGAGAAGGAACGCATAGAGAGTGAGTTTGCTCCATTGAAAGAGACATGGCAGAAATTCGGATGCACTATTTTATGCGATGGCTGGATAGATGTACATAGACATAATGTCTACAATATATTAGTGTCTTCATGCAAAGGCACCATGTTCTTGAGAGGTATTGATGCTTCTTCACCTGGCATAGTGGTAACATGTGAATTTATTTGGGAGCACATAGGAGAAGCCATTATGCATGTAGGCCAAGATCATGTGGTTCAAGTATATTGTAAATTTGTAATTGTTCATAATGGCTTGCATTGTGTGTTTTATGTATATATGTATGTCAAAGAAACATGGGGACGCGTATCCGGGTCCTAGGGGCGCCGGGACGTCGCCCGCGATCATCAAAGAGCTGCGACGCCAAAGCGGAATGGAGGACATCCCGATTGAGAAGTGCATAACATGCATCCATCCAGGAACGTGTCCCGGGGATGGAACGTGGTTACATGACAAAATGGGGACGACAGTGAATGGTTAGAGTTTTGGAGGGAAAAATTTAAAAGGTTTGAATTTGAATTTCATTTCCGATTTTGAAATTTGGACTTTTGCCCCTTTGTTGGGGGGTTCTAGAATGTTTCTTTGGGCCCATACACAAGCATAAACCGCTCATTTTAGCTCTTCAATCCACAAGCTCACTTAGAGCCTTCATTGCAATCATCTTGTCTGTGTGAAGGCTTGAGCTATCTTCACCCTTGCATATTCAAGGGCTGAGCTCTATCTTCTCAACCCTCTCTTCACCCTTCTCTTTCTTGCTCCTCTCCTTATAGTATTTTCTTCTCCTATGGCTTCTTCATCGCGAACAAGTGGGCCAAACACCAAGAGGAGGCATGCTACAAGCAAATGGCCATGGTGGGAAGAGGTGGAATCTCCCGTATCCGCCAGAGAAGGTGATGGTGCAAGAGCATGGAGTTGCAAACTATGTGGCTACAAAAGAACTGGTGGAGCAAACAAGGTGCTCCCATGTGACTTTGATGAAGTCACAGATTATGGATAATGGATCTTTGGAATTTTGTTAGCAACTAATCATTGTCAGTAGTTTGATGTTTAAATTTGGAATTTTGATGTCTGTAGCTATGAGTTAGTTAGATAAGAGATGGAAGGAATGGGGCAATGAAAGGATGTGATGAGAGGAGAAAGGAAGGGAAGGAGGGAAAACAGAGTCAAAGAGGTGAGTTGATCTAGAGATAGGTGGTTGAAAGGGGTACAGTAGAGGTGAAGGGTTTCTCTGAGATTCAGTTTTTGCATATTCTTGAAACTTTATAAACAGCTTTATCAAATCAGAATCAGTAATGCACACTTTATACTAGTGTATTTATCTTGAGAGCTTAGGGTATGATGTTCAGTTTAGTGCTCTGAAACTAGGCAGATGATCATTGCCTTTATGTTATGCTTCTATATTGATGTATTGAAAAGGGAGCTTAGAGAGAGGTTCATTGAACAGATTTAAGCGTAACAAATTTAAGTGGTTCGTTTTCATATGGTTGCTCTTATACAAGAGCTCAAACTGGAACATTGTTGTGTTTCAGTATCGATCTTATCATATTAGTGCATTGCCAGTTGTGTCTTCTTCATATATCTTCAGCATGGTTTCTGTAGGTAATTCCAATGAGAATTGAGGAGAGAGAAAGAAAACAAATTGCCCGAGAATTAAAGATAAATGGACGTGTTCAGAATGAGTTTGTGGTGGTCTGCCATGGTGTTTTCCTTGAGAACGGGAATATCTCCATGGTGTTAGAATATATGGATCGTGGGTCTCTTGCAGATGTGTTAAGAAGCTGCAGGACCATACCAGAACATCTTTTGGCAGTAATATGCAAGCAGGCATGTTAATTAGTTTTCACTTCTTTCAAGTTTCTTAAGGATTTTTCTTCCAGGTATGATTTCAGTACACATACTTTTCATTGCCAGGTACTAGAGGGTTTGCTGCATCTTCATCAAGAGATTCATGTCATTCATCGAGATTTGAAACCTTCGAATCTCCTTGTAAACTCGAGAGGTCAGGTAAAGATTACAGATTTTGGTGTTAGTGCAGTGCTTGGGAGCTCTATCGGTCAACAGAATACCTTTATTGGCACATATATATATATGTCGGTATGTGGGAGAATTAATGGATTTTCCCTCTGGGGTAGTTTTTCATGAGAGTTGTTTTTATTTCTCTTGTGATATTCATGTTTAAACAGCCTGAGAGAGTGCGTGGAGGCCTGCATAGCTATGACAGTGATGTTTGGAGTTTGGGACTTGTTTTATTGGAATGTGCATTGGGGTACTTCCCATATGTGGCACCAGCTCAAAGCGAAGGGTGGCGAAACGTTTATGAGCTGGTGGATGTGATTGAAAGACAACCTCCTCCAGTTGCACCTCGTGATCAATTTTCCCCAGAATTTTGTTCCTTCATCTCTGGCTGGTAAGTGAAAGCTCGCTTTGTGACATCCAATATGGAAAAAATGTATTGTCAGTGTGGTCTTTGAGCTATCATTTTGTGCATCTTGGTATCACGCTATGCATCCATCGCTTCAAGAGAAATTATGGACTTCATACACAAAAGAAGAAAGGTTTTCTTATTCACGATTCCCTCCATCTATCCAATTATTAAAAACCTAACATTGTGTGAGGTCCTGGAAAGAAAAAGGTGCTTGATTTTAAATCTTTCTTGTGTTCCATGTATCAAGTGCTTCCAAGATTGAGGACCCTAATTTCTCCCTTATGAGATAAGTCCAGACTCACCACAAAATTATTAATACTGGAGTAAAACGTCAATTAATGGTTTCTACAAAGTTTGCAATTTAAATAGGTCCTTTTTTGCTCTAGTTAAGGCTATTTATGATTAAACTTAAATTCAACAATCACGTGAAAATATTACATATATAAATTAACAAAAGAAACATATTAGCAGAGCCCCAAAAATGCTAGTGTTCAGGCCATGCAAAGAAACACCCATGAAAGGTTGATTTGCATGAAAAAGCAGCTCTATAGTGAAAAGAAATAGAATTTGCGGTTTTAGAATGGAGAATCATGTTTAAATGTGGGCTAAAAACATGTGTGAGCAATAAGTGTTAGTAAGTGTGGAGTATCACAACTAAAGAAACTCAAAAAGTAAATATTCGACTGAAAATAAATTTGGGGAACTAAATGTTACAACTTACAAGAGACATGGAATTGGTGAAGGCATGAGCATGAAATAGAGAAGTATGAACGAACCTCTTACTTTGAGAATTGAAAAGAGAGAAGATGCCCCTATCCTATTTTTGCCCCTCTCGTTTCTTTTTCCCCCTCTTCTTGTTGAGCTTCCATTAGGCAAAGTTCAGGACATATGTTGTGATGTGTCTATGATAGGCTTGAAAGGAGGGGACACATTGTTGACAGTCAAGGTCAAGCACAAGCATAGAAGCAGATCAAGGAAGTGGACGCACAAGAAGAAGGAGCATGTAGGGAGATCCAAGAAGCACAAGTCAAATTTTCAAAAGAAATCCCTATAAAAATAGTGATTTTTATCACTAAAAACCATTGTAAATACCATTTTCCATTTTTGCAACTCCATTTTGTTCAAGCCGAGGAGTCCTCGAGCTTGAGGAGTATTAGAACCATAGTTATTTTTGTACGCGTATGGAATTTTTTCCGTACGTATGAAAAAGTATGCGTATGTTTGCCGTATGGTTCATTCTGTACTCCATACTTCTCGGACATTGTTCTTGAAAAATTTTGCTCTTCATTTTGGGCCTGAAGGTATGCTGAATAGTGTATGTAAGTATATATAGACACACACATATACATACACACATATATACACTAGATACATACATAAATATTATATATATGCTATATATATATAAGTTTCAAATTTTTAGTATTTTTTCTACCGAACGTATGATATCGCGTATGATATTTTAAATGAAATTCCATACTTTTTTCATACCTTCATACCTGTATGCGTTTGCCGTATGGTTCACGTATGGAAAAACTATGATTAGAACTATCATCATGCCAATTTTCATAATTTTTAGACTCCATTTGAGTCCCAAATAAGCCTTGGAACCTATTTTTTAACTAGGTTGGACACTAGGTTTGGATAGGACCAAAACCACTCAAAAAACTATAAAAAGGGCTGGAGAGCTCATTTTTGAGGTTAGCTTGTTGTAGATTTGAGCTTTGTAAGAGAGTTCTTTTGCAATTGAAGATCTTCCATTGTTCCACTCTTTGCTCTTATTTTATGTGCGTGTGTATGTGTGTGCATGCTTGTGTGCTTTCACTCACGCACTTGTGCCATCACTTGTTCACGGTCTTCATATCGGTCCTCATGTCTCCACGGATTGACATTTATGAGGTGAAGCTCCTCACGTTGGTACTTTCCATTGTACTAGAGTGACACCAAATTTGGCGCCGTTGCCGGGGAGAGAGCTTGGAGGACGAACGTGTGACGGTAAGACGTAGAGTAGCGACGTTGGAAGGTTAAAAAATCACCATTTTCAGTTCAGTTTCTGAGTTTTACTTCATCTTCGTCTTCACCATCACCATCATTTCCTCCCCATCTTCATCTTCTCTGATTTTTTTCATTTTCGATTGTACATTCACATCGTTTTTCACTTGGGGATGCGAGAAAGAAGCGCAGAGGGAGTTCAGAGCTAAAACGCTGAAGAATACTTGTGGAATATGCTCAAAATATCCCAAAAACTGGAAGACGGTATCGCGGAGTGACAATATCTACGTCTGGTATCGCGAGTGTCGTATCATGACTTTGAAAGATGACTTTGCATCTACAGGCACATAGCAGTGACAAAGAGGACACAAGGTACACTTATTTGCAAAAAAATTTGAATTTGGACCTCAAAAACTCCAAGTATTGTGTCGAGATGAGATTTGGTATCACGATACCAGAACTCCCGTGTATTACGATACTTGTCGAGGTATCGTATCGTGCACACCAACTTGAGGTATCGCGATACCATTCTGGTATCGTATCATCAAGTGCTGGTATCGCGATCGCAGTCATCCCGGTGGTATCGTATCGTGTCGGTCCCGTTATCGTATCGTCGATCGAGCGGTATCGTATCGTCGGCCAAGTTGGTATCGTATCGCCTCCAGTTTTGGTATCGTATCGCCCGCCTAGTGGTATCGTATCACGAGTTCAAGTGGTATCGTATCGTGTGCATGAATGGTATCGTATCGTGCACTTAGTATCGTATCGTCTCTTATTCTGGTATCGTATTGTACACCTTGTGGTATCGTATCGCATAGCACAAGTAGTATCGTATCGCGGTTGGAGTAGTATCGTATCGTTTATAGACTGGTATCGTATCGTCTCGAGAATTCACTGGTATCGTATCGTGAGCCAATCAAGTATCATATCGTCAGCTATCGTGGTATCGTATCGTGAAGATAGCAGTATCGTATCATGGAAATTGGTATCGCCTTGGTGGTATCGTATCGTCTAAGGTGGTATTGTCTACAGTGGTATCGTGTATCGTGGAAAAAGAGGTATCGTATTGCCTGTTTTGAGGTACTCCCAGAGAGATCCTGTTTCCCTGTTTTAACCCCGAGAACCTCGAACTGGCATAACTTTCTCATACGAAATCCGTTTGCTGTGATTTTGGGTTCGTTGGAAAGCTCATGGGGAGTACTACAAAAACATTGAGCGGTTACGGTAAAACTAATATGTGGATTATTAGATAGAGTATTTTGAAGTTGACCCTCATGTGGACTAGGAAACCAAGGAGTTCCAAGGGATTTTGAGCAATACAAAGGGGAAATTTTGAACTAGAAGACAAAGCTTATGAACTAGAAGACAAAGCTTATGAACCTAAGATCTGGTAAACACTTAGGCAAGGATAGACAAAGCATTAGATCATCTGAGGCCAGTGTCAACCATACAGCTAGGTCGTGTGAACAACAACTTAGTGGTAATCCCTACACGCTAAGTTCTGAAACAAGTGACTCAAAAATGTCTTTTAGCATGGAAAGACCCACGCGTAGTTCAGGCACTGCTTATTTACAAACGCCTGAAGAGGCCCCTATAAGACCCAATTGGAGTATATCGGGACCCAATTAGGTGCACATATCTATGAGGATGGCCTGAGATGATCAGTGGTCCAACTCAAAAATCCAGACCAACCCTTTGGACTTGAATACCTAGTGGTCAAGTTCGAAGAGGGGTCATACATTGATAAGGAAGGAGCCATGTATGTGGTGATCAGTGTACCGGACAGGACATATGAGTTTGGAAATATCATCCCTGAGAACGAGTTGGGAGACCTAGAGCAAGGAGACCTAGGACGAGAACCAAAGACTCCTAGAGGAAATTCAGCCTTGACCAGAGTGATCACTCCATATTGGATCCCTCAAGACAACAAAAGCATAGAACTATTCGTGAATAGAGAAATGAAGAAAGCTTTTTGGAAATTCAAGCCAAATCAACCTAGCCCAATAGTCACCATTTGTGAGTTCAAGGACCTAGAGATACCAGGCAAAGTTGTATATCCAGATGACACATCGGAAAAAATGTTCTTGGTAACAGAACAGGATAGGCATGCATACACTTGGCAGGGTGAATCAAATTTCCCTCCATCGAGATCTAATGTCAGAGAAGAAGCACAAGCCGAGGTGAGAGAGCGCATCAGGCGAAATAAGTTAAGGCGACTAGGCCTAGATGTCAACCTAAAAGCCCCGAAATATCACATGGACATGTGCCAAAAATCGGGCATAATTACTTCTCGAATCATCGATCGACGCCCCTTTGTGACCATAGAGGTAGGACAAGGAAAGAGTGTAAGGACTGTGAGAGCATTGGTTGACTCAGGTGAAGCAACTAGTGCAATTAGACTTTCATACTGCCAAGACTTGCAATTGGACATCAAGCCCATAGAAGCATATCTCATAGGATTGGGGGTGTGTGGAAACCCCTTGTTTGGGCGAGGTGGAACTTCCCATCTACCTTCAAGATGTTCCAATGAAAGTCAAAATGCTAGTGTGTCACGATGAGGACCTTACAAAGCCACTGGTCTTGGGTCAAGATTGGATTTACGACCATGCAGTCAACTTGAACCTAAGAAGTCAACTTCTTCAAGTTTGGGTACAGGAACAATGCATTACTTTAGAATTAGAGAATTGCATGCTCACAAATCTAGATGTCACACATTCTCTCAGTTCTTCTAGGACTAATCCTAGTAAAAAAGATGTTGTATGTGTCAAAAGCTCTATGTTCCAGAACAACTCAATCATGGAAGAACAGGCTCTAAGACAAGCATACTCATCCTCTTGTGAAAGGACTAATGCTTCCACCATAACTCAACCAAAAAGGCAAGCAACACAGTACATGACAACCGCTATATCAAAAAGACAAAGAGATTTCAAGAAGACAGTAGTTCCGGGCATGAAGCATATCTGGGTACGAAAAGGAGAACAACCACCAGCTTTGCCACAACAATGAACATCCAAGCAGGCCAATCACACCAAAAGAAGAGCCAAGCAACTAGGACAAGCTCACGCACAAGGTCTCAGACACATTTGGGTACCAAAAAAATTAGCTGAAGCTCGACGAGGGCGATTAGACATGTGGGTTCCCAAAGACCTCTTACATGCACAAAGGCCTAGGCTACCCACCATGCAAAAGGTCTCAAAAAAGAAGCCAAGGAGAGAAAAGGGTAAGAACCGAGCACAAAGAACAAAAGAAGATAAACTCAACCCTTCGGCAAAAGTAAGAAGAAAATCATCAAGGATATGGGTTTGGAAGCCCAAAGTACCAGTAACTTCCATAGAACCGAAGAGCCACCCAAAAGTGTCAGCAACCATCCAAAGAGGAAGAGGCCAGAGGTGATCCCTATAAGGTCAACTACTATTCTAAAATGGATCTTGAAAGGGAGGAATGGTCAGTTGTCATCTCATAATCAACTGACCATATCATTTCAAGGTCCACTGGCCACCTCCAAACAAAGATTGCATGAAGTCTGCAAGTAACATCAAAAGCCTAGACCAACAACAACCATGTGTCTTTGATATAACCTCGTCTTTTGCACCATTTAGGTCATACATTTCCAAAGTATGCATTAATATAGGGCCACATTACATGGCCATGCATAGACACAATTGAGAAATCTCAGGGACATGCTACACACTTGACATATGTCCAATATTTTATCGATACTAACCACGCTGGAAGCACCTCATCAAGTGAACCATGAGAATGAACATCCATCCACAAGAAAGACAAGCAAATGGTCAATCACCATGATGGAAGTACGATAGAAAGAGATGAAGATTAACGGACCTTTCACCATGGTAAGGATTGTCAACTTGGCAAACCTATAACCATGATAGATTAGGAAACCTCTTCATTAGCATACCTTGAGCACTTAGCTCAAGACCCAACTTCTTGCACCATAATTCTTCCAATGCATAACCCAAGTATGCATGCATAGGGCTACATTATAAGGCCGTGCACAAGGCACATTCTTCTTCCAACCCATGCACTAATGCACTTAACCATCAGTCATTATGGGTGACGAGTACTTGGCATAAAAATTGTAAAAGCTATGATTGAAAATCCAAAGGATATCCATGCTACAACATCGGTACCAACGACATAATTCACGGTCGACAGTTGCTCAAAATCAACATTGACAACCTCTCTTGAGCAACTAGCATTTTTTGGAAGCTCACAACGACACATTTATGCTGGAATCCAAGGAAGAGCTACATGCAAAGGGAAAAACACTTCCATGGGCTAGCAGTTACAAGTTACAAACTGAAGAAAAGGACAACGGACCTTGCCACAGGCAGAAGACATACCGCTCTGGTGGAGGCATGAGGAACTCTACCTCTCAAAGTACTACATGGAACAACCACTACAACAAGGGTCTGTCAGGGACGACATACTAAAGAGGGGGGGGAGTGTTGACAGTCAAGGTCAAACACAAGTATAGAAGCACATCAAGGAAGTGGACGCACAAGAAGGAGCATGTAGGGAGATCCAAGAAGCACATGTCAAATTTTCAGAAGAAATCCCTATAAAAATAGTGATTTTTATCACTAAAAACCATTGTAAATACCATTTTCCATTTTTGCAACTCCATTTTGTTCAAGCTGAGGGGTCCTCGAGCTTGAGGAGTATTAGAACTATCATCCTACCAATTTTCATAATTTTTAGACTCTGAGAGCTCATTTTTGAGGTTAGCTTGTTGTAGATTTGAGCTTTGTAAGAGAGTTCTTTTGCAATTGAAGATCTTTGTTCCACTCTTTGCTCTTACTTTATGCGCGTGTGTGTATGTGTGTGCATGCTTGTGTGCTTTCACTCACGCACTTGTGTCATCACTTGCTCACGGTCTTCATACCGGTCCTCACGTCTCCACGGATTGACATTTATGAGGTGAAGCTCCTCATGTTGGTACTTGCAAGTTGCCATTGTGCTAGAGTGACACACATGCCATCTATGTATACACCTAGTATTTATGTCCATAAGTAAGAAAAAATATCCTTTCATTGAATTGGTCCTAAATGATGGATAATTGCTTTTTGAGTCTATCTTATGTTGAATGGTACTAGTCTGTTAGTTAGAGGAGGAGGATAAGAAAGGTGGGTGAGGAGGGCATCCACATAGAGACAAATGAAAATGAAATAGTGTATTAACATTTTCAAAATGTCAATGTGATCTATGGTGCTAGAAACATTGCACCATGGTGGGTTTGCCACAATGTTTGTAAGAAAAGTAAAGAAAAATACTTTCAATTGGAAGCAACAACTAGGTGATAAAAGTTGAGGTGACACATAAAGAAAACAATGATGGGCAAAGCCACTAGGCATCCAATGGGGAGTGGGTATCTATTAGGTATCCAATGTCGGAATCTATGCATGGAAAAAGGTACAAAGAGGGTTTTATTACAGGTGTAAAGAAAAAGTAGGATCATCTATGAAATTTGACTTCAAGGGATGCCAATGATATTAGAAATGAAGCCTCACCCAAAGGTTTTAAGAATAAAACATTGTTGAGGTATATTGTGTTTGTAAGCCTGATGTTGTTCCTAACGAGTGTTTGGATGTATTTCCTACATTCATGTCCCAATTGAACCTAGAGGGAAGCTTGATAGTATATAATTAAATGCATTCTCATTGGCTATGAAAGTAAAGGTTATAAACTTTAGAATCTCAAGTCCAAAAAGGCATTTATTGAAAGAGATATTGTTTTCCTAGAAGGTGAAGCTCATAAAGATGTTAATGTGGATATGATTTAAGTTTGGGACTCATCACTAAAAGATGTGGCTGAGACATAAAATCATGGTTGGATATTGAAGCATCAAAATCCCTCATACATGATGTAGTACTTGATTTTGGCTCTAACATCAAAACCGAGTAGTTGGTTCCATCTTTTTTTCTCGAAGAGTTGGCTTATAATTTTGGTTCACATTACTTATTGATTGACAAGTACTTGTTGTACGTAAGGAAAGATTTAAATCTGATTTGATTGTTTAAATCGTTGAGACCCAAAACAGAAATCGAGGTTTTAATCCCTTTGAAGATAGTTTTATTTCTATAACAGAGTTTATAAATATCCACACATACATAATATATAACCACATATACAACATCATAAATCATGATTTCAAGCTATACATAGTATGAAAATCAAATAGTGAACACATAAAGATATGAAAATGCATACATTTCAAGGTAGAACTAAGTAGCCAAATGAAAAGAAAATCAAAATAACAATCACTCTAGAGATTTAAATCGAGAACAATTTAAAAGTTTTTTATTTTCAGCAAAAAATTAGATTTTTTTACACTTAAGGCATTTGGCTTCACATGAGGATCGAAGTGCTCTAGATCCAAAGTTCACATAAATCTCAGTCTAGCTTTCTTCCTTCTTTAGGAGGTTTTTTTCTTGACTTGTATATACGCAAATAACCCTAACGGGTCACTTATCTTTGTACATTCACTTGGTAATACAATCACAGTTGTGTTGTTCTTCAAGCTTCTTCTTCTTATTTATTCTGATTGTGTGCTTCCAAGTTCTGCAGTCCTCAAACTCCAATAATTGGTATTAGAGCATGCTATTGCTTTCTTTTGGGCATCGTCGACACCCTTCTGGTCACAATCTCAAAATCTCATGAAAATTGGTGAGCATACTCATTGTCATTAGGAGTTCAAAACATCTTCGCTATGTGGCATTGAAATTTTGATTTGAGTTTGTTTTGGCCTCTGGACGCATAGTTGAAAAAATTCGCGAATTTTCGAAAAATTCGCGAATTTTCGGTCCAAAGTCTACTTTTCTTTTTTGCTTTCCCCTTAAAAATACCTTTGAACTTTATCTTACTTCTCCTTTTGCCCCTTTCACAACATTTATTATACTTGAGACATCAAGTATTTGTCGATGCCTTTTCACACGTGTGTAACTTTTGATAATTGTTTACATTTATTATTTGACACTCTACTCATGTGCCTTCTGTTTATGTGTTTAATTTGACACTTTCTCAAGCTTTTGCATCTGACTTGACTATTGTTTCACTGAAGTAAAGGAGTGTTACTTTCTTCTATCTTGTTAACCAAGCTTATAATATGAGGCATGGTGGTATTATGGAATCAGTTATGCACTTTGGTGCCTTTTTAAACTATTGTTGGGCCACCCATGTAGGTCTATCATAATTGAAGGTATAAGTATTAGAAGATAAGAAGAGGAAGGCTTGCCTCCATAAGGAAAAACAATTACAATAGTGGGCATGAGTCATGACACAAAGATGAATAGAGACTTCCATTAGGCAAGAGCTTGAGTAGTGAGCAAAGCTTGGTATGAATTGAAATAATCAAGATGCACTTAACTTAGAGGTTGTAAGGATGGTTGATGCATTTCTAAGTGGGTGCTTAAAGGTCTACTCTCTTCTTTCAAGTACTCAAGGGTTATATATATATATATATATATATATATATATATATATATATATATATATATATATATATATATATATATATATATATATATATATATATATATATATATTTATAAACATAAAATTCTCTCCATATGGATAAAATTCTCGAATTTTATTTTAGGCTTGAACGAACTAAATGAATTAAACAATTAATTCCCGAATTAATAATCATGAATTAATTCTCTTGTTCGTACTATGTATGGACACACTATTGGAGTGACTCTGCAAGCAATTTTGTCCTTCTGTGCCAAACATATATAGAGTTTTCGGTTCACCAGAACCTGTGCCTCAAAGTATATTACATGTCTAGTGGAGCTCGATTGGGTAATTCTATTGAACTTTTTGAGATACAATCAATGTTATGCATCGGGCTATAT
>CM035435.1:59594667-59852167 GCA_020310875.1 Ceratopteris richardii
CAAATAGTGATGCAAATGCCCCAAATCAGACATCTCAAATGAGGCATGCAAATCAGCCTTGAAATCAGCAATATGCTTCTCAAGAGGACCAGTGAGCAGCATGTCGTCTACATAGACAACAATGATCAGAAGCACATCATTAGCACGCTTAACATATAAGGTGCTTTCAGTTGGACTGTTCTCAAAACCATGTGCAATCAGATAGGCATGTATCTTCTCATACCAAGCACGTGGTGCTTGCTTTAAACCATATAACGCCTTCTTTAACCTGCACACCTGGTTTTCATGCCCTTTCTGCACAAAGCCACGGGGCTGAAAAACATACACTTCTTCATGCAAGTCACCATTCAGAAATGCTGTTTTAATGTCCAACTGATGTACATTCCAACCATGATGGGCTGCAAGTGCACAAATGCTCCGAACAGTAGTCATACGGCATGTAGGTGCAAAGGTCTCATCAAAATCAATGCCTCTTTCCTGCGCATAACCCTTTGCAACAAGCCTAGCTTTATACCTGTCAACTGTACCATCAGGTTTACGCTTCAGCTTGTATACCCACTTAGTGCCAATGGCCTTCTTGCCAGGAGGCAAGTCACATAAAGACCATGTACCATTCTTCATTATAGCATCATATTCAGATTGCATAGCAGCCATCCAATTTTCTGAATTTTGTGCTTCATCAAAAGAAACAGGCTCATTCTCATCACAGAGACTAGATGCAGCCATAGCATAGCAATCTGATGCAAAGGAGGTACTATGAGAGCCTGAACGAGTACGATATGACAAAGGTGCATCTAATTTGCTGTCACGCAAAGTCTGCACCAGCCATTTTGGCATAGTTTTTGCCTGTTCAATATCAGCTCTCTCATCAACAAGTGCATCATGTAAATCTGCATCAGAAATGGAATGATCTGCATCATCATATGAAACCTGCAAAGGCTGAGAAGTTGCCTCATTAGGACCAGCACTAGCCTGTCCACCTGTAAAAAGAGGCATCAAAGTATCATACATGTCTTTGGAGCTAACAGATGTCTCCTTAGTACATGAAAGCAATGGCTGAATAGCATCTTCCACAAAGACAACATCACGGCTAACCAGAATGCGTTTAGTCTGTGGATGATACAGACGATAGCCTTTACTTTCAGAATTGTACCCAACAAAAATACATTTTACTGCCTTATCATCCAATTTTCTGCGATGTTGTTCAGGCACTAATGCATATGCCAAACAACCAAAAACACGCAGATGAGCAACAGATGGCTTGCGGTCATGCCAAGCCTCATATGGAGTGATAGATTGCAACGCTTTGGTGGGACACCTGTTCAGTACATATGCTGCACACATGACAGCCTCAAGCCAGAAACTATGTGGTAAAGCCTTACTTTTGACCATGCACCTCGCCATCTCCATGAGTGACCTGTTCTTTCGTTCAGCAACTCCATTCTGTTGAGGTGTATACGGCACTGTACACTGGTGTTTTATCCCACGTTCAGCCAGAAATGCATTAAAATCTGAAGACATATATTCCCCCCCTCGATCAGAACGGAGGGTGCCCATTTTACATGCTGACAGATTTTCAGCCAAAACCAAAAACTGTTTGAAGCACATGAACACTTCGGACTTTGCTTTGAGTGGGTATACCCATGCATGCCTGGAAAAATCATCAATGAAAGTCACGAAGTAAAGGTAATTTCCAAAAGAGGGTGTCTGCATAGGACCACAGACATCATGTACAAGCTGCAATTTCTGCATAGCCCGAACTGAACCATCTTTTGGAAAGGAAGAACGCTGCATTTTGCCCAAAATACAGCCTTCACAAACATGTTTTCCAGGTGCCTCAAGTTTGGGCAAAGAAGACACCATTTCAGATTTCTGCAGGCGTAACAAACTAGCAAAATTCAGATGACCAAAGCGTGCATGCCAAAGCTTTGCATCTGACATAGCCTGAGAATCATGAACTGCACATGCGGAATCATTCACAGATCTTTCATAGTCTATGAGCTTATACAGCCCACGACATAAAATGCTAGAAGCAATAATCACATCGCCATTTGAGAGATCATGGATTGTACACCTGTCATCAACGAATTTCAGAACCAAGCCAATCTTGGCTAATGCAGAAACTGATAACAGGTTCTTTTTGATCCCTGGCACAAATAAAGCATCTGACAAAGTGAAAGAACTACCATCAGCAGTAGTCAAAATGATCTTACCAACTCCCATAACAGGATAAGAGGAGTTATTGGCGCATGTGACAGTATTCCCTGTAGGGGCAGGCTCGAGTGAAGAGAAGAAACTGCGCTGCGAGGTAATATGTTTGGTCGCCCCACTGTCAAAGTACCAAACATCTGAGTCTACTGCAGACATGCACTGATCATGAGAAGATGGGTCAAAACTGCAGACAGTAGTAAACGCCCATTCTTCTTCCTGCACAAGATTTGCAGACTCTGTTTTTGGTGTAGAGGCCTCTGCAACAACCATTCCAGCCTCTTTCTTCTTTGCCTCTTTAGCAGCCAGTTTTGGACAGTTCTTTATAATATGATCATTTCCTTTACAGTACTTACAGAACAATTTCTGCTTTTCTGATTTCTTCTCATCTTTATCCTGGTTCTTCGATTGTGCAGCATTTGCAGATTTCTGCTTACTAGTAGAAGAGCTCCATTTTCCTTTGCCCTTCTGACTAGCCAGGAAAGCTTGATCTGCAACACGCATAATGGACCTGTTCTGCCTGGACTGATCTTCCTGCAACAGAACAGAGACTAATTCCTCAAATGACAAGGCATTCGGATTGCCTTTCATCATCAATCGAAGAGTAGAGGCAAAACTCTGATATGAATCAGGAAGGCCATTCAGAACGGTCTGCACAAGTGAGCTATCTGGTATAACCTCATCAGCAGAAATCAATTGTTCCTTCAGGTCTTTGATCTTTGTAAGAAAACTGTCCATAGAATCACCTTCATTCATGTGCTCACTCTCCAACTGTTTTCGGAGGTAAGCAACACGAGCCTCATTCCTAGCCTGGTACAAAGTGGTAAGTGTATCCCAAGCATCCTTTGCTGTTCTGCAAGAGCGAATGTGAGGGATAATGGCACGTTTGACAGACAAAGCTATCAATGCATGTGCCTGGGCATCTCTGCCATCCCAACGAATCTGCTCTGCAGTAGGTGCAACAGAAACAGCAGCACGAACAGGAATCTGCGGAATATCATCTTCGACACCATCTTCATCAGCTCCAACACCTGTATTTGCAGTACCTGTCGTTACAGGTGTAACAGGACGTCTTTCAACACCCTGCACAATGTTCCACAATCCTTTTGCAACCAGTACATGTCGCATCATATAAGCCCATAATGGGTAGTTGGTACCATCCAACTTATCCTCAACAGCCAACATACGGAATACATCACTGCTTTCAGCCATGGCCGGTGACTAAAATACCTTGATGCAGAAAATTGACTGTATCTCAAAAAGTTGAACGGAACTGCCCAGACGAGTTCTGCTAGACCTGTAGCAGACTTCGAGACGCTTAAACTGGCGAACAGAAACTGGTATATACCTTTGGCACAAAAGGACGAAATAGCCTGCACAAGCGCTGTGATAGTGCGTTCGGAGGCCGAAACGAGCTCAGATCGCGATTTCGGCACCACAGAACGAAGCTGTTTTGATCTAGGAAACACCCTGAGTATGCTCACCAAATTTCATGCGAATCTGAGACTGCAAATGGAGGAGTGTCGACGGCGCCCTAGAAGAAGCAACGACCTGCTCTGATACCAATTGTTGGAGTTAGACGTTTGCGGAAGCACGCGAACAGCACAAGGAAGAAGAAGAAGCTTGGAGCACAACACACAAGACTGAATATATTACTAGAGAATGTACAAAGATAAGTAGCCCATTAGGGCAATAGGCGTATATACAAGCCGGGGGAAAAAAACCTCCTAAAGAGGGAAAAAAGTGCCCCGGTGGTCCTAGAGTGTTCACACACATCACTACCTAAATATATCAACAAATTGTAAGTTTGTAACTTGTTGCTTTATAGGTTCGCTTTGAAACTTGAAGAAAGTTTCCCCTTTAGTTAAGCTTTAAGCCTCTATGGCACAATCGGAGTTGCAAGAGCTCTCTATGGCACATTTAAAAGTAGATAGTTGCAATAATACCATGAGAAGAAGTTAGAATTGGACCATTTGTTCTCCCCCCCCCCTCCCCCCCCGGGTTGGAAGTCAATGTACATATGGTCCACATTCAAGCAATTCTACATTTTGGACTTAGCATTTTTTGTACAGTTTGGGGAAAACTTTTTTAGGCTAGATAGATAGAGCTTGGCAAGAGCTATCTAGTGATATGCTTCATTTCTTCATGAGAGGTCAGAACAGGGAAATAATCCAAATCCTAATTCAAATCAAAATGGAGGAACATCATTTTCTGGAAGTCCAAACTGGAAATAACTAGGTCATATGGTTAATTTGTCCAAAAGCAACTTAATTTGAGCAATCAAATTTAATTAAGCAAGTTTTTAGCGATTGACTTTTTGAATTTAACAAAAAGTTATAAAAATTTGCGATCGCAAATTTCGAGACCATAAAAGCTGATTTTCGCAAATCTTTCGCTATTGCTTTTTTGGGAAGCCTATAAACTATATAAGGAGCATGTTGGGCACTATTTTGAAGAGAGGACAATTCTCAAGCTAGAGTTTTGGAGTTTTGAAGCTTTGGAGGTGAAGATTTGGTGAAGGAGAGGCTACTCTGTTCGAGCGAGAAGTCTTCTACAAGGTGGTGGCAGCTATCTTTTGTAAGTTAGCCTTATATTCTGTTTTTAGGGTTTCTGTACCCTAATTTCAGAATTAGGATGATGAATTTGTTAGTGACAAAGGATTTATGGAGTATCGTCAATGGATCCTTAACAAGACCAAGACGAGAAGCTGAAGAAGGGGCTACAACAACTTAAAGAGGTACTGGAGTTACTGTCATTGAACCAATTGAAGAAGAGGTAACCACTTCTACATCCAGAGTCACAGGTAGATCTTTACCTACAATTCCTCCTTCTGAAGATCAGGCAAGATGGGATGCTAGAGATGCTTTAGCACTTTCATTCATAGCAATGAGTGTCAAAAAGCATATTTTACCACATATCAGATCTTGCAGAAGTTCTAGACAAGCTTGGTTGAAGCTTGAGAATCTTTTTCAGAGTAGAAATCCTGCTAGGAAAGCTCACTTGAGGAGACAACTAGCAAATACAAGGATGAAGGCGGGTGAGTCAATTCATACCCACATTACGAGGCTCGTTGACTTGAGAGATCAACTTCTAAATGTAGGAGTGAAGATATCTGATGAAAAAATGGTAAATACGTTGATTAATTCACTTCCTATCTCATATCGGTCTTTCATAACCACTCTTACCCTTATCACAAGAGATAGAGAGGTTACTTTTGAAGAGTTAGAGTTTCTATTACTTCAAGATAAAGATCAGTTGAAGGGAATGGAAGAGAATGAAGAAGCACTTTTATCTTCATCAAAGGGTAAAAAGAAGGAGAAGGAGAAGAAGGAAAAACAATCCAAGATGGAAAGTAAGTCCCTTTCACCTTCTACTTCAGATTTCGTTTCTACTACATCTAAAGAGAATTCTTCTAAGAAGAAGGATGTAATATGTTATTACTGCAAGAAACCTGGACATTTTAAGTCTGCATGTTATAAAAGGATTGCAGCAGAAAAGAAAAAGGCATCAGATAATGTTGCAGAAGATGATAAAAAAGGGAAATCTCAAGGTGATTCTTATGCCTGTATCACCATTGAAGAAGTAGCTTTTGATCAGGAAGCTTTACAAGTTCTTTCAGAAAGTCCTTGGATATTTGACTCAGGTGCTACAAAGCATATGACAGGTTGCAGAGATGTGTTTTCTTCTCTTTCCTGTTCTACAGGTAGAAGAGTTACTATTGTAGATGACAATGATTAGGATGTTGTGGGAATAGGTACAGTAACCCTAAAGTCAAGAGAAGGTGGTAATTTTCAGATTTCAGATGTTTTATATGTACCCGAAATGAAGAAGAATCTGCTATCTATATCTGCATTTTTAAGTGATGGTTTTCAAAGTTGTATTTGAGAGAGGTATTTATAAAATCTTATCACACAAAGAAGACAAGTATATTTTGCAAGGTGAGCATAGAGGAGGGATCTTTGTTTTGTCAAAAATCAGTCAGGCATACGCGGTCAAATCTTCGTCACCGGTGGAAGATATGAAGCTATGGCATGAGAGATTTGGACATATTAGTTTTGGAGCTCTCAAGAGTATCAAAGACAGAGGTATGGTTGAGAGTTTACCCTCATTCGAGCTACCTGATGATTCAAACATATGTGAAGGTTGTCTTGAAGGTAAGATGCATAAACTACCTTTCAAGAAACATGGTCATATTACAGCTACCACGAAATTGCAGATTATTCATTCAGATGTGAATGGACATATGAGAGCATACTCTATTCAGGGTTTCAGGTATTTTGTTCTATTCGTTGATGATTTTACAAGATACTCATGGATCTATGGTCTTAAGTTGAAGTCAGAAGTCTTTCCTATGTTCAAGAAGTTTGTAGCTATGGTTGAAATGAAAATCAAGAAACTTCCAGATTCTCAGAAGTGATAGAGGTGGAGAATACTTGTCAAATGAGTTCCAGACATTTCTTGATGAGAAAGGTATTACTCAACACCTTACTATTGCTTATACTCAGCAGAATGGTGTTGCAGAAAGAAAGAATAGAGTACTTGTTGAGATGATGCGGAGCATGATGGCGTCCAAGAAGCTTTCACCAAAATTCTGGTTTAATGCAGTACATACAGCTAATCACATTTTGAACAGGCCATGTACAAAAGCTTTAAAGGTAATCACACCTTATGAAGCTTATTATGGTAGAAAACCTTATGTGAGTTACTTCAGAGTATTTGAATCACTTTCTTATGTACATGTTGAGAAAAAGGATCGAGATAAACTAGATGTAAAGGCAAAGAAAGCTGTTTTTATTGGATATCCTGTAGAGAGCAAAGGATACGGGTTTTATGTTCCAGAGACAGGTGAAGTTATTCTTTCACATAATGCTTATATTGCTGAAAATATAATTTATGATAAAGAAGCAGAAATTCCAGAGTTCATGAGTGAAAATGACTATGGATTTTTTAGAAGGAATTTGGATTTACATGTTCAACCATATCAGGAGGGAGTTAAAATTCATAGGATTCAAGAAAGAGTTGAAGAAAGAGGAATTTCACAACCTTCTACAGATTTGGTTCCACATGAGACTTTGGTTCCAGAAATGGAAGAAAGTACTAGAGTTCCAGGAAGTCTTAGTACTTTAGAAGGACAAGTTCTAGAACCTTTTAGTATTCCGTGCAGTTGGGTGGCGGGCCATCATATCCTTTAGTCTGGCGAGCTTGCCATCCCTGCCGCAACCGAGGTTTGGCGGTGCCATGGTCTCCCTGCTGATTTCCTCTCCTTTTTGGCGGCACATCTGGAGTAGTCTGCAGCCTCGCTGGACTGTCCTTTTTCAGTGGTTGTTGAGTAGTCAGCAGCCTCCTCCTTTTGGCTGCCGAGTAGTCAGGAGCCTCATTGGACTGTCCTTTTTCAATGCTTGTTTGCTCACAGGGGTATTGCTGTCGGTACCTGGCTGAGTTATGATGGACATTTTCGTGACTTCACGGGTTGTGGCTTCCACATTGAGTCACAATGGGACTACTTACGGGATTGCCCGCTGGATCAGAATATTTGGCAGAGGATCCTGTGACTTATGACCTGGAAACAGGGGATTGCGCGGATTTCTCGGGACGCAGCGGCCTAGGGCACTCTTACTGGCCCGGCCCTCAGTTTCGAGTGCAAGACTGATAGTACTATCCTTTCGATCCAGGACGGGCACCTCCTCACCACTCAGTACATTGACGACTCACCTTGGAGCGGGGAGGATGACCCTTGCTTGGAGCTGTTCAATAAAATAGTTTGGCCTTTTGGTTTGTTTGGAGAGCAAGGTGCAGGCACATCTTTGAGCGGCAACCGATTCCCCGGGCTGAGACTTTTTGGGATTTCTGGCTCGAGCTCATTCACACTCTTCAGGGACAGCTGAACCGTCTCCAGGGTGATTTGGATGGCATGACTCATCTGCAACTTGCCTTTCTTCAGCTTTGGAGGAAAGCCCCTTTCTTTACTTCCCAGGGAGATATTATGTGATGGAACTTCCGGCCGCCTGCTAGCCCCCCTTTCTCTCGAGGAGCTAGTCTTTCCTGTTACCATGTGTTGGGTGGTTTTGCCCCCTTGTATATGACGTACTTGATCCCAGAGAGGGAATGTAGCCCTGTGGGCATTTTTTCTATTAACTAATGGCAGCATCTTTTTGTTGGGGGGAAAAAAGTTCTATAAAGGACTACTAGGGGTGCTCATAATTCTATGTTCTAGGGTTGCTCTATCATATAATGCTGCTTTGTGCTCCTCCTTGGAGGATTTGAAGCTATTTTGGAGTATTCTGCTGCTGCCATCTTGGGTTGCTCTATCATATAAGGCTGCTTTCTGCTCCTCCTTGGAGGATTTGAAGCTATTTTGGAGTATTCTGCTGCTGCCATCCTCTTCTTTACACACACTCAAGTGTGTGTAGCTGCTAATTATTGTAAGTTGCTAGCAGTTTATCTACCTACTACCTGAAGAGGAGAAGGTTTTGTGCCTGCTTAGATCAGAGAGGAACCCTATTTTCTGTTAGGATTGTAAAATTTTACCATAATTCCAGCACATAAGCTGTAACTTTTAGGCACACTTCTCTACCACTTTTGTACTTTGATCCATCTACTTTCAGCCTATTATCAAATTTTGTATATTGCACACATTGTATAGTTATTATTTCATCAAGTAGCCTATTATCAAATTTTGTATATTACACACATTGTATAGTTATTTAGAGTAGCCTATCAGCTACTCGTTCACGCCTTGTCTCTCTTGTCTATTTTGTAATCATTTATCTATCTTATTTGGTTCAAGGTGTATGTGGTCAAGGTTTTAATTGTTTGAAAGATCCTGGAAATTATTATTGGGCCTACCTTCCAACATTTTAGGCATCTATTTTGGTGTATTTTGTTATCTGGGAGTTCTGCTAGGAGAGTCTGTAGAAAAGAAGAAGTGATGGTATTAGACTACCAGCAAACTGCAAGTAGTGGTTGCTCCCTTCTTGTTTAGCTGTGTGAGAAGTGCACTTTCTTTCTAGTGGAAGAGTCCAAGGTGGTGATTTAGAGCCAGAGGCTCTCACTCCACGTGTTGTCCGGTGAAGTCTAGGGTGGATATAAAGCTCACTTGTAGTGTTGTTGTCGATTTGGTCATCCACTCATTGTTTTTCTTTGGATCCATCTATATATTATACCTTTTGTCTTGTTGATTCCTGTGTCCTGTTTTCAGCAACTTTGTTAGTCGCTATCTGTGTACTACTTTTGGTACTTCCATATATTTTTGGGAGACTTCAGCACTAGTTTCAAAGGTCTTTGTACTGATCTTATAAGTGACTTTTACTGTATGTTCCTATTGTCTTTACTGGCTGTTTGTTCCTACTTGTGACTACCTACTGTGTACTGTTCATCTTTAGGGGATAATTGTCTCAAAGGTCATAACTTGTAATTTTCAATCCGTACTAGTCTCTTTTTCTTTTGATTTGTTGACAGCCCTCAAAAGAGACTATTATGGAGTATACTTCTAAGGAGATCCGGTCCTGAGAGAGTAGAAACCTGGCAGGGCCAGCTATAGTAATTGTGCCCTTTGATCTGAGGTTGAAAGAAGGGTCAAGCGCTGCTGAGTTTGTTTTAAGATACAAATACCTAGAGCTCTCTACATCTTGGGATCTTTGTGTTCAAGAAGCTCCATTGGAACATGGAAGTCGTTTTTGTCAACTTTGCCAAATTCCTGGACATACCATTACTCCAAAGGTAGATATACAAAATGAGTTACCCTCTAGTCTTACATTTGAGTTCTGCTGAATATTTAATTCCATCACCTTTTTGTGATGTTGATCTATATCTCCAAGGTATTTCCTATTTAATCTGTTATGTGGTCCTTTGTACATGGAAAAATAGATGACTTTGTATCTATTCTTTTTGTATCTTGAGCATGATGAAGTATGGTCTCTCTCAGCTGATTGTGTTTACTCTCCTAAAGGATTACTTCAAGGAGCCACCATTTTCCACTCTGCTCTCCCAAAGAATTACTTAAAGTAACTACCATTTTTCACTTTATGGAAGTTCTACTTTTCGGTCGTTTGTTATAGAATGCAATGTGCATGTTGCTGATGAGATTGGCTTCATTTCAACGGAAGCATTATCTAGAAGTATTTAGATTAAGTCCAAGTAGACTTTCTCTGGCTTATTCTGTATTCGCATTCTATCCTGCCACAGGAGTAGAAAGTTTAATTCGTCCTTTAAAGATATTCAAATGGTTCAGAACATGATTGAGGAACCATGTGTTATATTTTACAGGTTTCCTCACTTGATACTCTTCCCTCAAGCATTTTGGCCTTTCTCGTATTATGATGAGATGTAGGTTGGCAAGCTTGGAAATTAGTTTACTCTTTGTTTGAAACCTGCTGACTGTCTCAGTCTGAGTAAGAAGTGCTTTGAGATCATCCAATCAATTCTAACTGCAGTTTGTTAGATTTGGGTTGCATGCGTTGACATTGCACAGGGATACAAAGATTATATGCAAGGTAAGATATTTCTATTTCTGGGTAGCTTGATAGGTCCATCCCCATGTTGAAAGATTAAAGTCATGTTCACCCTTGATTAAGGAAAAACTATGGCTGTTATGTAATCATATGAATTGCTTCGCACAGAGCAATGTCCTGAGGACACGGATCCATTTTCATAGACCATGGCCACTGTTTCTTTCTTGTTCAAGTTATTATTTTCATGGAACTGGTGTATCAGAGCGTGGTTAGCTTGTCTTTATTTAGCTGGAATTGCATGCTATTTACATCTCTTATACAGTAAATTTTGATATGTAGAGGGATTTAACCAATGCAACTTTTGTGTTCCTCAGTTTGCGGAAGGAGCCAACTTACAGAATCTCAGTTGCGGAGCTATTGGTCTCTCTCTCTCTCTCTCTCTCTCTCTCTCTCTCTCTCTCTCTCTCTCTCTCTCTCTCTCTCTCTCTCTCTCTCTCTCTCTCTCTCCCCCCCCCCCCCCCCCCAAAGAAGGAAAAAAAAAAGAAAAAATCCACTACCCCTCCAAAAGGGCCAGTTATGTAAACATAATGAAGCAACATAGATGTGCCACAAGTGGGAGAAGCTCGACCCAGTGAGCTTAAAATGCAAGTTTTGTTTTAGGCAATTTTTCATCGTTTGTAAGGAACTGCTAGAGAGGCAGGGGATCTAATAATTACAAGACAAACTCTTTAGCTATGGCAGCCTTTATTACTTCTTTGGCATTTCAACTCGAATATGGTAGTATTCTTCATTTTCTTTCTTGTGTCCTACCTAGGCATTGTATAAGATTATCCTATAATCTTTTTGGTCTCATAGATTCTTTTCACTTTCCATGGATCGTCATTTTTTTTTCCATCTATCTCCCGCTTCCTCCGCTTCTCTGCATGAAATCTTTGTTGGCTTCCTTTTAAAATGCATTCATGGAATACTTTGTGTATTGTTGAGATACAAATAAGCATTTCATGTAGGGAATAGGCAATGTATAATGCCGATTGTTGTTCATGATATTTTAACATGTTACCTTCTATCTCCCCCTTCTGCTATTACATCTTGAGTCCCTTTTTTAAGAGGCTTACTGCTTATCCACTTTCTTCTTGCTTTAATTGTTTTACCCTGACATTCTATCCAGTCTATCATGATGTAACTTTTGGTCTCATAGTAGATTTTAGTTGTTGAGAGTCATTTCTGCATCATTTCATTTTCATCTCTCTCTCTCTCTCTCTCTCTCTCTCTCTCTCTCTCTCTCTCTCTCTCTCTCTCTCCCCCCCAACCAACCCCCCCCCCCCCCCCCCCCCCCCCCCCCTCTTTCCCCCATTCACTTTCTCTCTCTCTGTGCATGTTTACATATTTGCAATACATGTGGTGAGTCTAATAAATATTGTAAAACAGAGATGGATGTGAGTGTGGATTCAGGGCCCAGGCATGTATGTCCTGAGAGAAAGAAAGAGGATTTTCTTTTCATTCGTTATGTTCTTTTGTTTTATGCATCAGCAACATCCTTTTCTTCGGAGGTACAGGACCTATACCAGAGAGCATCTTGCAACTTTCATCAATGAATTGGTTCCAAGTTCGGTGAGCTGATTGGCAGTTTTGTTTCACCTGGACAAATCTTGAGGAATGACAAGGTTGCAAGATACATATGCGCACATGTCATATTTGTATGCTGTTAGTTTTAATTTTAATGTTTGAACTCTATGCTCTTGATGCAGAGAATAGTTCAACATGTTGCGAGCTCTGTATTCTGGAGATACCATTACGTTTTAAGGTATGGAAGCTTCATTTTGCAGATAGTTTTAGCTCATGCTAGATGGGGGGGCATTTTACTTCGAACAATTTTAGCAAACTCCTTCAGATAATTAAGGTGTATGATTATTATCCTGGAACTCGAAGGCCACAGTTTCATACCTATGAATGCCTTAAATTTGTCGATGGTGTAAATTATGCAAGGCTTCAAGTTTCAGTGGTCGTTCATCACCAGCTAATGTGATTATGGTATTTCCCACAGAAATGAAGACTATGTATTCCATGGTTTTTAATGCTTCCAGAAAAAATGTGATGGTTTGATTGCTAGCTACATGCTTGTATTTAGCTTATCTCCATGGTATATGGGAACCAGCTAGATTCAATGGTGAAAGCTTATGGTAGCAGCTATCAGCTGTAGTAATGTTTGCATATGAGAGCCATGAATTAATTTTGGCCCATCAAGAAACAACCATTTGAAGTATTTAGAGAAAGAGGTAACCTCCAGCTTTGATTTTAGTTCTGCCATGAGAAAAGGGTTAGCATGCTTGTGTACCTTGAGGAAGGTTACTTACTTTAAGAATAGTCTGATAAATATTGCAGTACATGGGAGGGGGTGTGGATAACATGGTCTTGACCTTGTAAACATAATGCCGGCATCAAATGACTTTAAATGGGATGCTTCAGTATCAATGCTTCTATAAAAACGTTAAAAGGTACTTAGGCACTCTATGTTTAACATGGATGGGTTCTATTGTATTGGGCCAAGAAAATAAATGAAAATTGAGGGTATACACCGTTGTTTTGTAGCATGCAATGCCGACTAGAGCACATTCTAGAGAGATGGGAGTGTTTTGGGAAATTATTTATCTAGGGATCAAACATGGATCGTGTACTTGTGCTTTACAAGCTAGTTGTTTGGGAATTGAATGTTTGTTGTTGTTTAAGTTTAGTTAAACTTTGGCCTTTGCAACCGATCAATATTCTCGCAAGAAATCATGAAGAGATATATGATATGGGTCTATGAATTAAACTGTGGAACCATTGCGAATTTCTTACATAAATTCTCAATGGTTTGTTGTTGTTTAAGTTTAGTTAAACTTTGGCCTTTGCAACCGATCAATATTCTCGCAAGAAATCATGAAGAGATATATGATATGGGTCTACGAATTAAACTGTGGAACCTAAATAAATTACCTCAAAATGCATACTTGTTTTTTCACAAGGCTCTGATCTAAATAAAAAACACTCTATGCATATACTTGAGTACACGTGGTAAGAATTTTCCAGCAATTGAGGCTCATGTTTTGAGAGAGAGTGTGTGTATGCATGCATGTGCATATCCATACATGTATATATGTGTGTATTTATGTATATATGTATTTATGTATGTAATGTTATGTATGCATGTGTATGTATGTATGCATGCATACATACATACATGTATGTGTATATATGAGGTCATGTAGGTGTAATGAGTAACAATAAAAGAATTGTATGTAAGCATGTTATTAGATATGTGACTTTGAAGAGCTTCTTGTTTGTTGGGCTAACTTATCTTGCCTTTTCGTTTGGATCCATGCGATAGTTTCTTTGGAAGACTACCTATTTAACTTCTTCTTCATACTCTATATCTCTTCACGATTTTCATCAAGTTCATTGACTCTTACCTTGCGTTTTAAACTTAAATTAGTTTCTTCACCTTTGAGGTGACCCTATCGTTTACCTTGCACACCATGGTGTTGTATCGTTTTAATCATTCGTTGGAACAATTATATGTCTATTTTGTAAGTATGATCTCAATGCTACAAAAGTAAAGCAACACGAGTCTTTCGTATGAAATTCTTGCATATGAAGTTTTTTTTTTTGGAATCTATATTCCACTCATTTTCATCGTAAAAAATAAAATGATAAAAATAGACGGCTCCACTAAAATTTGTATCATCATCCATTTTATAGGATGAGTGATTTGAATCGTTTCAAGTAACATGAGAATCTTGCACGTTGTAAAAGGAATTTAAAAGCCATGAAAAAGTTTATTTACCTTGAAATATATACCTTAGCTTACTTGAATCTTGATATCTTTGAAGTTGGTTCATATATACTTCCTCTTATAGATGACCATAGAAATGCATTTTTCACATCTAAGGCAATATCGATCCTTTTGTAACAAGTTGCAAAATATAGGGTTGAATGCCTCTTCAAAGTCAACTTTTGATGTTTATGCAGATTCTTTAGCCATCAATATTGCTTTGTGCTCACTTATGCTTCCAACATCATTATCTTCAATTTATAGGTCTATTCACAACTTATGGATTTCTTCCCTTTTGAAAATATACCAACTTTTATGTGTCATTTGGAAAAATAAGTAATTTCATCATACATATAGTTCTTTCATTCTTCATTTGCAACAGCTGAGAACCAAATGGGTTTTTCATCCTATATTGCTTTTTTCATGTAATGACAATGGTGACCCATATAATAACTGCATTTTGATGTTTGTGTTTTAATTCTCTTGGAGATTCTTGGACCCATTTCACTTTCATTGTATTTCTTGCATGTGTTTTTCTTCTCTCTCCTAGAATCGTTATGAAAGGTATTACAAACTCTTCATTAAGATTTTGTTTTGGACTATTTGATTTGTGGCCATTACCTTCAAACATGTAGTTGCACTTTATATCTTCAGATTGTTACTAATCTTTCATTTTCTTTCCTTTGATTCATTTGATGAGTTTTGAATTGATTTTTCCACATTCTTTCTTTGTAAATTTAAAAAAACTATTGAAAGGTAACTACTTGTCCACTTAGAAACCTTTAATTCTACTTCTAAATGAGCATACCAATTTTCCATCCCATAAAACATCACAGATCTTTTTATGATCATCTAGTTTATAATAGTATATTTACATATATATCATTTCTTTTTGAAATTATAATTCAATAAGTACGTACCTTTTTGCTTTAAGAATATGACTTCTTATCAACTCATCAAGAATGTACACATGCAATGCATTTAAATACCTCCAAGTGTAAGAAATATGGCTTGCATTGTAAACATACATATAACGTAATATAGAAGAAAAAATGGAGCTTTAATCATAAGATGAATGGTAACAGACTCTACTTTTGGCCAATAGCATTGGGGCACATGTTTAACATCCAGGAGCATTTTGATAAATTTTGAAATACTTTTATCTTTAAATTAAAAAACCATTTTTTTGGTGTATAATGGCATGAATTTTCTCTTTGAATCCCATTATTATTGAAGAAAGTTTTGGATTCATGTGAGAAGTATAATGTCCTTACATATGATCTTAACATCTTTATATAATTGCCTTTTTCGTTCTCATGAAAATTTTGGAATTATGGAAGTATTTAAAGACTTTGCTTTTGTCCTTCAATCCTTCACTCTATATGTCTTAATTACTGGATGGTACATAAAAGTTGTAATGTTGGGAGTGTTGTGATGCTTGAAGGACATTGTCTCCAACACATTATCACTAGCATGCTTGTCATGTGGAAGTGACAATCCTGAATACATATAGAAGCAATGATCAATGCATAGTGAACGGACATGCTTCACATAACTTTTGAATCTCTACAACTTTTGATTGTCAAAAATCAAGCCATTGTATTCATCATGTGATGTTCTACTATGAAAAATTCTTTGTGTAACTGTTCTACCCTGGAGTTTGGGGAATTAATGCTTAATTTTTCCATATGTAAGAAGATCCAAATAGTCTAGCCAATGAAATTAAGATGGAATAGAGTGCAAAAAGATTAAATAACCAGCATCAATTGATTAATGTTCCAAAGTTGCATGCAATAAGGCATGAAAACAACCACAAATTTGTATCTGCTTCACTAAACTTCTTCATCTGGGTTTTGTTGTGAAACTCTTCGAATTCTCTACAACATGAGCTAAAATCCTTAAAATTTGAAATTATTTTTGATTTACATGGTTTTCAATAGAATGGTAGATAATGATGTGCATAGAAAACAAAAATAAAAATTTTGATTACATGCAAAATACTGTGGAATAATTGATTTAGGGATATGTAGCATGTCTTCCACTCAATATCCAAGGTCACATGCATGAAAAGACCATTGAAACCTACAAAAGAAATAAACATGAATCTTTAAGAAGCTCACATTACACTCAACTCTCAAAAGAACCAAAATTCCTCTTACAAGTAAAGGAAGATGGGAATTCATAGTGGCCTTGATCAGGTACCACCTTTTACGTTCTATGTAATTAGATAACTAATTTACTAATATGGATCCATTTGTTGACAAAACATTCAATCCATGAAAAAAGTTGTGGTTGTCTTTCCAAGCTTCCTTCTTTTGTTCTTCTCATGTTAACATCCCACCCTCCTAGATATTTTCATTATTAAAGGTAATCTAGGGATTTGAACACATGTTTAGGTAGTGGGTGAGTTTTCTTTTAAGGTTTCCTCCATTGACGACTGTTTCTTTTAAACAATAATCATAAAAGCACAATTTTGTGCTCATCGCTCCGAGCTTTCATGATGTGTATCAACTCTACCACTAGCTCATCCTATGTTTGTGTTGCTCTATCTTTGAGAATGTTATTTTTTGTAAGATGGCATTCTCATTTTGACACTCTAGGCAAGTGATTAAGGAAGCTCGTAGTTAAGATGGATCCTCCTATGTATTTAGGCTATGTTAATCAAAGAATATTGTTTCAAATGCCTCTTGAAAGGCTTACATGTATCTTGAAGCTAAAGAAATTATTTGAGAATAATAATAAATTAAATAGTTGTAGGTTGGAGATTGATCAAGGTTGAACAAAAGACTCTAGGGTATCAAGTGAAAACCAAGTAGCTCCACGGATGTTAATTCTACCTTGGTGAAATATATTAAGCACACTTCTATCACGTTCAAGTTCCTTAGGTTCATATTAATTTCTAAATAGATTTATTCATGAGTTTAACAACTTGAAGCATGTGCTTTCTTGTGGCATTAGCTTTTGATGGAGATGATAGAATTGGATAGTCCAACCACTTCTTGCTTATTTAGTTTTCTTATTTCGTTCATAGAAATGCAAAAGTTGCATCTCCTAGTGACTAAAGAATAACCTAGATTCATATGTAATAAGTATGTTTGTGTTGGAAAGAAAATCTTAAATGGGTGCTTCTCTTCAAAAAAATCAGTGCACCATTCACTCTACCCTACTTCAACTTCTCGTTGGCAGCCCTCAACTTTTTGCATGAAATCTTTGTTGGCTTCCTTTTAAAATGCATTCATGGAATACTTTGTGTATTGTTGAGATACAAATAAGCATTTCATGTAGGGAATAGGCAATGTATGATGTCGATTGTTATTCATGATATTTTAACATGTTACCTTCTAGTGCTAGAATTTTTTTTTTCAATCACCTTTTTCTAGTTCACTCATCGAGGGCCTTCATTGCTTCTAGAATACAAGATGGAAGTTGTTAGCATCTAAATTCTCTTGATCTTCTTCACTTATTTTGTTCGCATCTAAATTCTCTTGATCTTCTTGATCATCATCTTAATCCCACATATGGATGTCAATAGTTTGTGTGAGCTCGTCTATGTAGAAGGTACTTCTAATAGTTTTTGCTTCTAACTAATTGAATCTTGTTGAGACTTCTCTAGTTAAGATTGCAAAACACTCTTGTAGCAATTTTGCTTCCTATTTCTCTTTAATGTCTTCTATAATACTCTATACTATTTTTTTTGATGTTCCAGTTGATATTATAATTAGTTTACTTTGATCTTTAGTTCTTTCTCTAAATCTATTGAGATGGATACCTATTAAGAGATAGACCACCGAAAGCTCTCATAAACTCAAAGTGATGTCAAGTGTAGCATTTGTAACCCATAATGTTAATCTTGAATGATAGTCGGGTGGTGTGAAGACTCCATGCTCATGTCACACCACTCATGAAAGATAGACACACATGCATGCACAAGCACACACACACACACACACACACACACACACATGCAAGCCTCTCTCACTAGCAAGAAGATGAAAGCTCCAAAAAACTCACATTTGTTCATAGGACTAGAGAAGAATATAAGAGACAATTAACAACTGATATTCCATTGTCTTTGGTAGACATTTTTTAAGATTCGGGCCTTGTTCACATTCTAATGTCCATCCTAACTGAAAATTACTTCTAAACCTTCAATTGAGTCCCTGTTCCGAATCCAAAAAATCCTAGAAAAATCTCATGGATTGGCTATCACTACATTAGTTTGAGTTATCCTTGGCTTGTATAGAAGTGGAGAATAATTAAAAATATTGGCTTTGTACATGCTCTAATAAGGGTATTTTTAAGTGCAAATAGCCAACTTGAAGGGATTTTGCAAAAATTATGCCCCCACTTGGCACTTCCTTCACTTTGGCATCGTGACTTATCTCCATATCTTTGATTTCATACAACTCCCTCCTTCTTCTTGGTATTTGTTTAAGCGTTTCTTATTTCTACTTTTTGATTGAGCTCCTTTGCACCATGTTTCTCTTTGTGTAATCACTTTGCTTAGCTTTTTAATAATTATATACATCCATATTTTTTGACAAAATTCTTTCATTTCTATATTAGTTACATATATGTGATGTACTTGATCTTCAAATCTTGATAAATCATTCTATTATTTTATGATTTTTTTCTTAATCTCTATTCTTCTTCATGGTACCAATGGACTATACTTTCTATCATTTTCTTAGGCCTTAAAGAAGTTTTTGAAGATGAAACTATTGGTATTGAGGTTCTAGTTGTGTAATGGATGATTCACCCATTGACATGATATTAGATAGAATATTAGAAATTTTCAAAGATTTTAGAATGCTCATGGTAAAGGGATTTTCACGGAAAATAATGAAAATAAAAGGGATAAGAAAGAATTGCTATGACATTAACACACGGGCAATGGTTTGAGAGACTAGAGGAGTTTACATGTGGAGCCATGTAATATTACATATGACCTCTATATGCAGAGCTATGTGATAGTCCATGTATACAAAATTAGTGTGTAATTACAGGAGCTACATTGCAGGCTTGAGGTTCCAACTATTCAATCGTTTTTCTATATGTTGTATGGGACCTTATCTTGTTTGAAACTTCAACGCCTCTTCGATATGATAAAGAAAGATTGGAAAAAACATTACTTTCCTACTTAGACTGGTTATTTGGGCCTTTCTTATTGTATCCCTTGATGTGGTATTTTTGGGTTGATAATTCTTGTTGTCATTCCTTGACCATGGATGTAGATGGCATTGCTATCCTAGTTTTTCAGTGCTTCTCTTTGGCACATGAAAGACCTTGCCAAAATGATCTTCTAATTATTTTCCTTTATGAATTGGAAAATAAACAATGTGTGTTCAAAATTAACACAATTGAGTATGATAACTTCTAGGAATCCTATAGGCCATTCAACATGCCCTTCTTCTAGTTGTAATTTCATTCAAGTTGTTATGAATTCGGTTTTCCCCACTTTTCGTAGAGGGATTTTGTTGCAATGGCTACAACTACACCTAAATAAAGCATTGATTTTATCATATAACAATTAGATTCTATGGGAAAATAGGTTTTTACCTCACCTTCTTCACAATCTTTGACTTTGTCTATAGGAACTTGCGAAATTTTTATTTTGGCCTTGACATAATCTACATCCTTTGGTTTGATCTCTCTTGATTTTTTGGCTAACCTAAGATACTTGACTCAAGAGATGTTTTTTCACTTTGAGAAGATCTTCTAATGTTACAATGCATCTTTTATGCTTCTTTTAGCTCTATCGATGAGTCTTGTGGAATCTCAATTGTTTTATGAATCCTTTTCAATATGATAATCCAACTCTCTTGTGTATTATGCCATTTTTTAATGCCAATTTTTTTAGGTTGATAACTTATTTTCTTATAAGCATTGAAATCTATGGCTCACTGTAAATGAACAAGATTTTTGTAGTGGAGCTTCCTAGCTTTTTGAAATGTAGATTACCTTTTTGTTCCATGTTGAAAACTCTGTCTACAACTATCTATGTAGGAATATTGAAAAAAGTAGAAAAATTGTAGAAAACTAGAGATTAGAGGGTACAAATTTATTCTCTATAGGTTTCACAAACTGACAGCCTAAATACAATTTCTGGAAAACCATGTCACTACATGTTTTATTACAACTATTTTATTCAAGTTGTGTGATGGTGTCTTCAACATAAAGGTAATGTGAAAATAGAAAAGTTTAAGATTTACCCTATCATGAAATAGCCCCAAGGGATTGGAAAGTGCATCATGAAGAAACATCCATAGATTCAAGTACAACCCACTTAGAGTTTGATGATGAAGCCCAATTAAGGATGTGCAAGCTCACAAAGGTAAATGATAAATATCATATGAATCCAAAAGGATCTAAGTTTGAAAGAAAAATCAAAGGTCATACTTACATACCAATGCGCTATGATGATAAAGATTTTGACCCTTATGGTCGGGGTCAAATTTTTGCAACTCTTGATGTAGGATCTTGTGAACAAACTTCTATAAATAGCAATGACTTTGATGGTTTTGACATACTACCATTTAATATGATCAAAGCCATCATTCAAGATCACAAACAAGAAAAGAAGACTTTTGAAAAGAACTTGAAGTAGAAATGATATAGAGATTTGTTTTCATGAAGATATAGATATCGAAGTCATGAAGAAGTAGAATATTAGAATAAAAAATCTAGAAGGACAAGAAAAAAGAAGTCTTGGATGTGGCTCAATACTTTAAGAAATATCAAGGGGAGGAAAGAAAGACTATATTTGAGAAACCACTAAGGGAAACAAAATTAGGCCGATCATATGATAACAAGGATCAAGCTAAACCATTGATCATTGTTGTACAAGTCGGAGAAGAGAGGAAAATATATATTTGTAATGATTTCTTAAAAGATGAAGATAAATAGTTGGTAGGATTTTTTAAAGAGTACAACAAGGTATTTTCTTAGACTTATGAATACTTGAAAGGAGTGGATCCACAAATTTGTGTCCACATAATATTTATAACGCCTGGCTCTAAACTAACCAATTAGAGGCATTATTCTTACAATGATATTTATGTGAAAAGGAGGAGATTGATAAATTGTTGTTTCTTGGATTCTATGTGAAATAGAGCATACAACGTGGGTGTCTTCTATTGTAGTAGTACCAAAAAAAAATGGCAAATTGAGACCATGTATTGATGTGAAAAGTTAATTGCATCTATAGCTATGGAAAATTTCCCACTTCCAATAATACACCATCTCCTAGAAGGAGTGGCAGGCAACTTGTTAGATGGATTTTCTAGTTCTAATCAAGTAGCCATAGTCCCTATAGATCAACATAAGAAAACTTTTTCCATAGAGGGAATATATGCGTTCATGGCTATGCCATTTGGTCTAACCAATGCACCTCAAACCTTTCAAAGACTTATGTTGATTGAGTAAAATAATCTAATTCTATGTAGATGATATTTGTGCATTTTGAGAAGCTAGACATATTCATTTGTCTAGCTTGAGAGGCATGTTTCAAAAGTTCAAGTTTTATAGCCCTTAATCTTGAGGTGTGTTCTCTATGTAAGATAATGCATAATCCTTAGACATATTGTCTCAACAAATGGAATATCGATAGATGAGGCAAATATAAAACTTATAGTTAATTTGCCAAGACCAACAATTTTGAGAAAATTAAAAGCCTTTATAGATCATTGCGGTTATTGCAAAAGACTTGACATAATGATGCTATAATAGCCAGACATTTATATGCATTGATCACTAAATTTGAGTGGTCTAATGAATATGAATAAGTATTTAAAAAAAATCAAGAAATGATTAAGCCATCAAATTAGAAGAAACTATTTCATGTTCATGTTGATGCCTCTAGTTATGCATGGTTGCATATTTTTTGAGCTAGTGGATGAATCAAAGTTAGACTTCCCAATCGCATATGGTAGTAGGTAACGTAATCAAGCGGAGAGGAGTTATACAATCACAAAGAGAGAAGGGTTGAGGATGGTATATCATATGAAGAAATTTAGACATTACCTTTTGACTATAAAGCTTACATTATTTGAGGATCAACAAACACTCTTATACTTCGTGAATAAGCCTTGAAATATAGGTAGAATTTTTGGATTGTTATTGCTTCTCTATTGATATATTAAGGTCGTGATGTGTGTGAATACACTATGACCGCCGAGGTATGTTTTTCCCTCTTTAGGAGGTTCTTTCCCCCAGCTTGTATATAGACCTATAGCCCTAATGGCTTACTTATCTTTGTATTCTAGTGGTAGCATTCAGTATTGTGTGTTGCTCCAAACTTCTCCTAGTTCCTTGTGCCGTTTGCATGCTTTCGCAGACATCTAACTCCAACAATTGGTATCAGAGCAGGTTGTCGCTTCATCTAGGGCATCATCGACACTCCTATGAGAGTCTCAGAATCACACAAAATTTAGTGGGCATACTTAGAGTGATTAGCAGATCAAAATGATTTCTCTACGTGGTGCCAAAATCGCGATCTGAGCTCGTTTTGGTCTCTCAATTCACTATCATAGCGCTTGTGTAGGCTATTTCATCTTTTTGTGCCAAAGATATATACAAGTTTTGGTTCGCCAGTATAAGCATCTCGAAGTCTGCTACAGGTTTAGTAGAACTCGATAGGGTAATTCTGTTCAACTTTTTGAGATGCAATCAATTTTTCGCATCAAGGTATTTTAGTCAGTGACCATGGTTGAAAGTAGTCATGTATGTTGTATGTTGGCTGTTGAGGATAAGGTGGATGGTACGAATTACCCATTATGGGCTTATATGATGCATCATGTATTGGTCGCAAAAGGACTGTGGAATATTGTGCAAGGTGTTGAAAACCGTCCTATTACACTTGCAAATACATGTGCCAAAGCTGATGCCAATGGCATCAAAGATGGTGATATTCTACATATTCTTGCTCGTGCTACGGTTCCTGTTGCACCTACTGCAGAGCAAATTTGTTGGGATGGCAGAGATGCTCATGCATATGCATTGAAAGCCTTGTCTGTCAAACGTGCTATTATTCCTCATATTTGCTCTTGCAGAACAAATAAGGATGCTTGGGATACACTTACCACAATGTACTAGTGTAGAAATGAGGTTCATGCTGCTTACCTCCAAAAATAGTTGGAGACTGAGCACATGAATGACAATGATTCTATGGACAGTTTTCTGACAAAGATCAAGGACTTGTAGGAACAATTGATTTTTGTTGATGAAGTCCTTCCTAACAGTTCACTTGTGCAAACTGTTCTAAATGGTCTTCCTGACTCATATTAGAGTTTTGCTTCTACTCTTTGTTTGATGATGAAAGGAAATCCAAATGCCATAACATTCGAAGAGTTAGTTTCTGTTTTGTTGCAAGAAGATCAGTCTAGACAGATCAAGTCTATTATGCGTGTTGCAGATCAAGCTTTCTTGGCTAGTCAGAAGGGCAAAGGTAAATGGAGCTCATCTACTAGTAAGCAAAAATCTGCAAATGCTGCACATTTGAAGAAGGAAGACAAAGATGAGAAGAAATCAGAAAAGCAGAAATTGTTTTGCAAATACTGTAAAGGAAATGATCATGTCATTAAGAGTTGTCCAAAATTGGCTGATAGAGGGGCAAAGAAGAAAGAGCCCGGAATGGTTGTTGCAGAGGCCTCTACACTGAAAACAGAGTCTAGTTTTGATCCATCTTCTCATGAGCAGTGTATGTTTGCAGTAGACTCAGATGTTTGATATTTTGGTAGTGGAGCAACCAAACATATTACCTCGCAGTGCAGTTTCTTCACTTCACTTGAGTTTTCCCCTACAGAGAATACTATCACACGCGCCAACAACTCCTCTTATCTTGTCATGGGAGTTGGTAAGATCATTTTGACTACCATTGATGGTAGTTCTTTCACTTTGTCGGATGCTTTATTTGTGCCAGGGATCAAGAAGAATCTGTTATCAGTTTGAGCTTTAGCCAAGATTGGCTTGGTTGTGAAATTTGTTGATGGCAGATGTAGAGTTTATGATATGTCAAATGGCGACATGATTATTGCTTCTGGCATTTTATGTCATGGGCTGTTCATAGATTATGCAAAATCTGTGAATGATTCAGCATGTGCAGTACATGATTCTCAGGCTATGTCAGATGCAAAGCTTTGACATGCATGCTTTGGTCATCTGAATTTCGCTAGTTTGCTATGCTTGTAGAAATTCGATATGGTGTCCTCTTTGCCCAAACTTGAGGCACCCGACAAACATGTTTGTGAAGATTGTATTTTGGGCAAAATGCAGCATTCCTCCTTTCCAAAAGATGGTTCAGTTTGAGCTACTTAGAAATTGCAGCTTGTTCATAGTGATGTCTATGCTCCTATGTAGACACGCTCTTTTGGAAACTATCTTTACTTCGTGACTTTCATTGATGATTTTCTAGACATGCATGAGAATATCCATTGAAAGCAAAGTCTGAAGTATGTATGTGCTTCAAACAATTTTTGGGTTTGGTTGAAAACCTGTCAGCATGTAAAATGAGCACTCTCCATTCTGATCGGGGGGGGGGGGGGGGGGGGGGGGGAATATATGTTTTTTGGTTTTAATGCATTTATTGCTGACAGTGGGATAAAATTATTGAAGGAGATGGTGGATAGATTCCAAAGATGAAGTGGTGCTGCAAAACCGTCCTTCACACTAGCCAAGAACAAGTTGTGGAGAGTGTAGTAGGCCCCTTGAGCTTCCTAATGATTGCAAATAATCACATATGTGCTTTGAAACATGATCCTCTAATCAATGGATCAAAATAGATAAGTAGAAAGTTCAATCAAGGGCTTGGACTTGCTATTTTGGTCTTTGCATATGTTCAGTAAAGTGATCAATGCTCTGAACCTGCTAGTAATTGGCTAAATTCCTTTTGGGAGTATCTAATTAACTTAGATAGCTGTCAATCATGAGTTATTTCAATAAAAAAGATGGAGTACAACCTGATAATGATGCTTAGCAAGTTAGAAGACTTGCCCAACATTTTCGAAGTGCTTCAGTATGCAGACCAGAGAGCAATGATATGAAGATATCTCATGATTGGAAAAAGAAATAATAATGAAACTTTGTAGCCATGAACTAGACAGTATACTGAATCTAGAGTACTTTAAATCACATCAAATGATCAACCATGCACTGAGAACAAGCTCTGTGAAATTTACTGTTTTGAGATGATCATAGCAAAGAAGTGAAGTAGAGAAGTAATCAATGTATATGTATTAGATCACATAGAAATACAATGACATTGGCAATGTTCAATTGCACAATGTGAGGGTAGTGATGGAGCTATGGATTGAGCCCAATAATCACAAAGAATCCTTCTCAAATGATCTCATAATCGGGCTCATTCTCACGAGTTTTTTGATCCACTTTTATAGTTGAGGTTTGAGCAAAGCTTTGAATTCAACCATAAAGTGAGTCCTAAACTAGAGGATTTATTCTCTCATCAATCATCTACCAAGTAACCCGAGATTTGATTCCTCCTAACTTTATGTGAGAGTAGTGCAATAAACATAGCCACTTTTACAAAGATAAAATATAAAGTGACTTTTACAAGGGAATAGTCATATGTGACTATATGTGATACATGCTAATTATCCAAGTATGTAGGCTTGGGCTCTTTTGTACCAATAGCTCCCCCTCAAGCCTAACATGCTTGATCTTCAATCTTCCTTGATTTCCTGCAATCCAATCATCGTCGTGAACCTGTTCATCTTAGTTTCATCCAAAGGCTTTGTGAGCATATCTGTACATTGCAAATGAGTTGATACATAGGACAATTGGATGACCTGCTAAGTAACTTCTCTCTTACATAATGATAGTGCACTTCAATGAGCTTAGTTCTTGCATGATATACATGATCAACAACCGAATGAAGTGAACTAGTGTTGTCTCCAAAAATAATTAGAGTATAAGAATGTAGTCCCAAATCTGTGTAGAGGAGTTTGAGCCACATAGCCTCTTGTGTTGCATTTGCTAAGCCTCTATATTCTGCATCTGTAGATGACAATGCAACAATTGGTTGCTTCTTTGATGACCCTGATATTAGCTTTGAACATGCAAAAGATAAGTAGCCATAAGTGCTCCTCCTATCATCCTTGGAGCCAGCTCAATCTGCATCAGAAGACATCTTGATATCCAAGTCAATAATGAATGGATAAAACAACCCTTCATTTGTGATACCCTTCAAATATTTTAAGATCCTCTGAGCAGGTTCCAAGTGAGGTTTTCTTGGTGTATGCATAAATTGGCTTAATGTACTTACTCCATAACATATGTCCACCCTTATTAGGGTTGCATAATTGAGACTCCCAACAAGCTTTTGGTAACCTATAATATGTTCAAGAAGTTCTCCCTCATGAGAACTAAGTTTGTGATCGAGTTCCATGGGTGTAACTACAATTTTAGTGTTCTCGATTTTGAATTTAACAAACATATCATGTATGTACTTCCTCTGAGTAATAAAAACACCAGAATCTGTGTATACAAGTTCTAATCCAAGAAAGTATGTTAACAAACCAATGTCACTGATCTTAAACTCTTTCATCATCTGAAATTTGATTTTCTTGATGCCATTGGCATAATTCCCTATAATGATAATGTCATCGACATAAACACATATGTAAATAACGTTTGATTTAGTCTTGTTTATGAACAAAGAAGAATATGCTTTGTTAGCAACAAATCCTTGACCTTACAAATATGTGACAAGCCTATGGTTCCAAGTTCTAGGAGCTTGCTTTAAACCATAGAGTGGTCTCCTTAGCTTGCATACATGATCTAGTTTGTCCTTGTCTTCATATCCTGGTGGTTGAGCCATGTTAAATTCTTTTGATATCCATCCATTTAGGAATGCATTTTTAACATCTAACTAATATAGGTTCCAATTCTTTGAAGCAGCAACACTTACCAAAACCCTGATTGTTGGCATCTTAGCCATAGGTGAAAAGGTCTCCTCATAATTCACTCCATGGTTTTGAGCAAACCCCTTTGCCACTAGCCTTGCTTTGTACCTGTTTATAGAACCATTTGAATTCTTCTTGATTTTATATATCCACATGGATCCTATTACCTTCATGCTTGGCTTCCATGGAACCAAATCCCAAGTGTTGTTTTCCTGAAGTGCTTCAATTTCTTCTTGTAGGCTTCTCTCCATTCTTTCTTCTCATTGGCTTCTTCAAATGAATAAGGTTCTTCTCTAATAGAGTCTTTAGTCATGTAGACATAATGCTTGGTGACTAATGATGTGTCATAGCCATACCTTATGGGTTTTTTACTCTCCCTTTGAGATCTTTTGAGTGCTTGATTGGAAGACTCTGGAATGTCTTCCAATTTCTTGAACTTGGTCTTGACCTTTGAATTCCAAGCTTGAAGTCAATCTTCTATTCATCCTCTGAGTTGACATCTTCTGGTATTTGTTGATCTTCTTGAGTTAGAGTTGGAAAATCACTTTCCAAGTCATAAGGTAACTTTTTCCTACAATAATCTTCAAACCATGAATTATTTTCATCAAACACCACATCCGTATTGATTGTAAACCCTTTAATAATGGGATTGTATAACCTATATCCCTTCTAGTTTTGGTCATAGCCAATGAACATACACTTTTCAGCTTTTGGATCAAGCTTCCCTCTAATATGTGAGGGTATATGTGCATAAGCAATGCACCCCAAGATTTTACAATGGTCCAATGAGGGTCTCTTACCATTCCATGCCCCATATGGTGTCGTTCCATCCAAGGATTTGGATGGGAGCCTATTAATCAGGTATGTGATTGTGGAAACAACCTCAGGCCATAAGTAATTTGGTAGTTTCTTTTCATTCACCATTGATCTTGAATCCTCTACTATCATTCTATTCCTCCTCTCTCCCATTCCATTTAGTTCAGGAGTGTATCTTGTTGTGACCTCTCTCTTTATACCTCTGTCCTGTAAGAATGAGTCAAATTCATGTGAGAAATACTCACCACCTCCATTAGATCTCATCCTCTTCAAGCTTCTACCTCTTTGGTTCTCAACCAATGCCAAATACTTTTTGAAACAAGTAAAGAATTCATCTTTATGCTTCATGAATTAAAGGATTTTCCATCTACTATAATCATTTATGAATGAAATATAATACCTTGATCTTGAGATTGATGGCTCCCTACTAGGACCCCACATATCTATGTGCACAAGCTCCATGTAGTCTTCATACATATACCCTTTTATGTTGAATAGTTATCTATGAGATTTTCCAAATTGGCATGCTCCACATTTATATATCATGTGTTGTTTGGACACATTTGGAATGCCAAGCACACTTTGATACCTGCATATTTGCTTTCGTGTTCTTTCACCTATATGACCTAGCCTTTTATGCCATATCTCTAGTCTAGATAGGGTTTGATCCTTGTAATTGAAGAGTGCGATGCTTTTGGTATCTTCAACTTCAAATGTAAAGAGTCTTCTAGATTTCTCACCTTTTGCAATCATTTTGAAACCTTGTTGAGGATCTTCCACATATGCTCCATGCCTTGTGAATCTGACCTGTAAGCCTTTCTCAACAATCTGTCCAACACTGATTAGATTTTTTGTTATGGTTGGCACATATAAAACCTTTCTCAAAAGGTTCATATTACCATTAGAATCCTTGAAATTTCTAATCTTCTTAGCAGAATGTCTGGTGTCATCACCTGTCTGCACTTCATGCTTCCCTTTAGGTTCTTCAAGGTCAGATAACAATGCTACATTTCTAGCCACATGATTGGAACAACCAGAGTCAACAGTAGTTCTGATGATAATTGTTTCCTCCATTGTTGAACCTACCTCTGGATTGTCCATAGCTTTCTCTATGGAAGCCTCTTCCTCTCTGATTCCTTGTGTTCTTGAAACACTTATATGTGTTATCGTTGATCAAGCCACATATATTCCAAGGTGAAGGGTTGTATGATCTCCCCCTTCCTTGCTTTCCTCATCTGCCCTTCCTCTAGTACCTCTTCCTCTACCTGTGAAGTTCGCTTGAGAGGTACTAGACTCTTCTTCATTCTTTTTTCCTTTACCTTTATCCTTACTTTTATTGCTATCTTTGCAAAGGGCAGAAGATTGGTTACCTCTAGAGTTGTCCCCATTCTTGTTGAGCTTTGTCTCATGGGTGAAGAGTTGGATCCATTGCTGTGGAGAATGAATCCCACTTATCATAAGCTTTGATGCCATTTATGATCTGCCTTACTATCTGCTCTTCTTCTATCTCTTCTCCAATGCTTGCAAACTAGTCAGCCACATCCTTCATCTTGGTTACATAGTCAGCTACACTTTGCTTTGGTTGCTTTTTAAAGGTTGTAAAATCCATCCGTAACTGGTTCTTCCTAGCCCTTGTATTTGATGAGAAGTATGAAGAAAGTACTTCCCAAGTCTCATGGGAGGTTTTGCAATTCCTAATGTGAGGTAATAAGAAATCAGATATTGAGTTAAGTATTTAAGACATGGCAAGAGCATCCTTTGCATGCCATGTAGTTAGTTTTTCTTGCTCTTCCCTTGTAGGTTGATGTTTGCTCCTGAATGTTGACATTTCTTCATCTCTTGAGATATATCCATATAAGCTTCTTCCTTGGAGGTAGGCTTCCATTCTTAGTGACAATGCTGAATAGTTGCTCCTGTCCAATTTGTCAATGAATGATGGAAATCCATCTCCCATCTTGCTTTGATGTTGCTATGATACCACTATTGAAGGAGATCGTGGATAGATTCCAAAGATGAAGTGATGCTACAAAACCCTGCTTCATACCAACCAAGAAAAAGTCATGGAGAGTGTACTAGGCCCCTTGAGCTTCCTAATGATCACAAATAATCACATATGTGATTTGGAACATGATCCTCTCATCAATGGATCAAAAAAGATAAGTAGAAAGTTCAATCAAGAGCTTGGACTTGCTATTTTGGTCTCTGCATATGTTCAGTAAAGTGATTAGTGCTCTCAACCTGCTAGCAATTGCCTAAATTCCTTTTGGGAGTATCTGATTAACTTAGATAGCTACCAATAATGAGTTATTTCAATAAAAAACATGGACTACACACTGAGAATGATGCTTCACAAGTTAGAAGAATTGCCCAACATTTTTGAGGTGCTTTAGTATGCAGACCAGAGAGCAATGATATGAAGATATCTCACGATTGTGAAAACCAATAACAATGAAACTTTGTAGCTATGAACTAGACAATATACTGAATCTATAGTACTTTAAATCACATCAAATGATCAACCATGCAATGAGAACAAATTATGAGAAGTTCACTGTTATGAGATGATCATAATAGAGAAGTGAAGTAGAGAAGTAATCAATGTATATGTATTAGATCACATTGAAATACAATGACATTGGCAATGTTCAATTGCTAATGTGAGGGTAGTGATGGAGCTATGGATTGAGCTCAATAATCACAAATAATCCCTCTCAAATGATCTCATAGTCAGGCTCATTCTTGCGAGTTTTTGGATCCACTTTTATAGTTGAGGTTTGAGCAAAGCTTTGAATTCAAATTCAAATTCTCACCATAAAGTGAGTCCTGTTGGAGATAGATGTCTGCGGAAGCACGCGAACAACACAAGGGGGAAGAAGAAGCTTGGAGCACAAACACACAATACTGAATGTATTACTAGAGAATGTACAAAGATAAGTAGCCCATTAGGGCAATAGGCGTATATACAAGTCGGGGGAAAAAAACCTCCTAAAGAGGGAAAAAAGTGCCCCGGCGGTCCTAGTGTGTTCACACACATCACTACCTAAATATACCAACAAATCCCCCCTGGGAGTGATGCGGTGAACAAGGAGCTGGCACTCATGTATAAGGAAGTGCCAAGCTATGTGGAAATCACTCCACAAAAGGAAGTAAGCCCAAAGCTTTGCAGAAAGCTTCAAACTTCTCCCTAGGCAGAGCCTTCGTGAAAAGGTCTGCAATGTTCTCCTGCGTGGGCACATATGCCAAGCTGATCTCCCCAGCAGAGTACCTCTCCTTGACATAGTGATAATGCACCTCAATGTGCTTAGTGCGAGCATGGAACACAGGGTTCCTCGCAACTGCCAATGCGCTCTGACTGTCAGTGAAGATGGTGGTGGCAGAAGACTGGCCAACACCCAAATTAGCCATAAGGCATCTGAGCCACACACACTCAACAGTCACTGTGAAAGCTTCCCTATACTTAGCCTCACAATTGGAAGTGGCCACAGTAGGCTGCTTCTTGCTCAACCAAGATATACATGAGCTACCAAGCATGAAGCAAAAACCACTAGTGGACACACGAGTGTCATAGCAACCAGCCCAATCTGAGTCAGAAAAAGCATGCAAATCTGGCGGTAGTGATCCCCCCTTGGGATAAAACAACCCAAGTAGCCGAGTACCACTCAAGTAGCGAAAGATGCGCTTAACCGCCTTCCAATGCGTGACTCCTGGGCAATGCATAAACCTGCTCATCTGTGAGACAACAAATTGAATATCTGGCCGAGTAATGCATAAGTAAATCAAGCATCCAACAGCCTGCTGATAGAGAACAACATCAAATGCATCTCCAGCATCATGAAGACTCAATCGTAATCCTGTCTCCATAGGAGTGGCAATAGTCTTACAGTCTTCAAGGCCAAAATGCTGCAATAATGTGTCAATATATTTCGTTTGACACAAAGCCATTCCACCATCAACTTGCATAAACTGAATGCCCAAATCAGACATCTCAAATGAGGCATGCAAATCAGCCTTGAAATCAGCAATATGCTTCTCAATAGGACCAGTGAGCAGCATGTCATCAACATAGACAACAATGATCAGAAGCACATCATGAGCACGCTTAACATATAAGGTGCTTTCAGTTGGACTGTTCACAAAACCATGTGCAACCAGATAGGCATGTATCTTCTCATACCAAGCACGTGGTGCTTGCTTTAAACCATATAATGCCCTCTTTAACTTGCACACCTGGTTTTCATGCCCTTTCTGTACAAAGCCTCGGGGCTAAAAAACATACACTTCTTCATGCAAGTCACCATTCAAAAATGCTGTTTTAATGTCCAACTGATGTACATTCCAACCATGATGGGCTGCAAGTGCACAAATGCTCCGAACAGTAGTCATACGGCATGTAGGTGCAAAGGTCTCATGAAAATCAATGCCTCTTTCCTGCGCATAACCCTTTGCAACAAGCCTAGCCTTATACCTGTCAACTGTACCATCAGGTTTACGCTTCAGCTTGTATACCCACTTAGTGCCAATGGCCTTCTTGCCAAGAGGCAAGTCACATAAAGACCATGTACCATTCTTCATTATAACATCATATTCAGATTGCATGGCAGCCATCCAATTTTCTGAATTCTGTGCTTCATCAAAAGAAACAGGCTCATTCTCATCACAGAGACTAGACGCAGCCATAGCATAGCAATCTGATGCAAAGGAGGCACTATGAGAGCCTGAACGAGTACGATATGAAAAAGGTGCATCTAATTTGCTATCACGCAAAGTTTGCACCAGCCATTTTGGCATAGTTTTTGCCTGCTCTCTCATCAACAAGTGCATCATGTAAATCTGCATTAGAAATAGAATGATCTGCATCATCATATGAAACCTGCAAAGGCTGAGAAGTTGCCTCATTAGGACCAGCACTAGACTTTCCACCTGTAAAAAGAGGCATCAAGGTATCATACATGTCTTTGGAGCTAACAGATGTCTCCTTAGTACATGAAAGCAATGGCTAAATAGCATCTTCCACAAAGAAAACATCACAGCTAACCAAAATGCGTTTAGTCTATGGATGATAGAGACGATAGGCTTTACTTTCAGAAATGTACCCAACAAAAATACATTTTACTGCCGTATCATCCAATTTTCTGCGATGTTGTTCAGGCACTAATGCATATGCCAAACAACCAAAAACACGCAGATGAGCAACAGATGGCTTACGGTCATGCCAAGCCTCATATGGAGTGATAGACTGCAAGGTTTTAGTGGGACACCTGTTCAGTACATATGCTGCACACATGACAACCTCAAGCCAGAAACTATGTGGTAAAGCCTGACTTTTGACCATGCACCTTGCCATCTCCATGAGTGACCTGTTCTTTGGTTCAGCAACTCCATTCTGTTGAGGTGTATACGGCACTGTACACTGGTGTTTTATCCCACGTTCAGCCAGAAATGCATTAAAATCTGAAGACATATATTCCCCCCCTCGATCAGAATGGAGGGTGCCCATTTTACATGCTGACACATTTTCAGCCAAAACCAAAAACTGTTTGAAGCACATGAACACTTCGGACTTTGCTTTGAGTGGATATACCCATGCATGCCTGGAAAAATCATCAATGAAAGTCACGAAGTAAAGGTATTTTCCAAAAGAGGGTGTCTGCATAGGACCACAGACATCACTATGTACAAGCTGCAATTTCTGCGTAGCCCGAACTGAACCATCTTTTGGAAAGGATGAACGCTGCATTTTGCCCAAAATACATCCCTCATAAACATGTTTTCCAGGTGCCTCAAGTTTGGGCAAAGAGGACACCATTTCGGATTTCTGCAGGCGTAGCAAACTAGCAAAATTAAGATGATCAAAGCGTGCATGCCAAAGCTTTGCATCTGACATAGCCTGAGAATCATGAACTGCACATGCCGAATCATTCACAGATCTTTCATAGTCTATGAGCTTATACAGCTCACGACATAAAATGCAAGAAGCAATAATCACATCGCCATTTGCGAGACCATGAACTGTACACCTGTCATCAACAAATTTCACAACCAAGCCAATCTTGGCTAATGCAAAAACTGATAACAGGTTCTTTTTGATCCGTGGCACAAATAAAGCATCTGACAAAGTGAAAGAACTACCATTAGCAGTAGTCAAAATGATCTTACCAAGTAATATGTTTGGTCGTCCCACTGTCAAAATACCAAACATCTGAGTCTACTACAGACATGCACTGCTCATGAGAAGATGGGTCAAAACTGCAGACAGTAGTAAACGCCCATTCTTCTTCCTGCACAAGATTTGCAGACTCTGTTTTTGGTGTAGAGGCCTCTGCAACAACCATTCCAGCCTCTTTCTTCTTTGCCTCTTTAGCAGCCAGTTTTGGACAGTTCTTTATGATATGATCATTCCCTTTACAATACTTACAAAACAATTTCTGCTTTTCTGATTTCTTCTCATCTTTATCTTCCTTCTTCAAATATGCAGAATTAGCAGATTTCTGCTTACTAGTTGAAGAGCTCCATTTTCCTTTGCCCTTCTGACTAGCCAGGAAAGCTTGATCTGCAACTCGCATAATGGACCTGTTTTGCCTAGACTGATCTTCTTGCAACAGAACAGAGACTAACTCCTCAAATGATAAGACATTCGGATTACCTTTCATCATCAACCGAAGAGTAGAAGCAAAACTCTGATATGAAACAGGAAGACCATTCAGAACGGTTTGCACAAGTGAGCTATCTGGTATAACCTCATCAATAGAAATCAACTGTTCCTTCAAATCTTTGATCTTCGTTAGGAAACTGGTCATAGAATCACCTTCATTCATGTGCTCACTCTCCAACTGTTTTCGGAGGTAAGCAACACGAGCCTCATTCCTAGCTTGGTACAATGTGGTAAGTGTATCCCAAGCATCCCTAGCTGTTCTGCAAGAGCGAATATGAGGAATAATGGCATGTTTGAAAGACAAAGCTATCAATGCATGTGCCTGGGCATCTCTGCCATCCCAACAAATCTGCTCTGCAGTAGGTGCAACAAAAACAGCAGCACGAACAGGAATCTACGGAATATCATCTTCGACACCATCTTCATCAGCTCCAACACCTGTATTTGCAGTACCTGTTGTTACAGGTGTAACAGGACGTCTTTCAACACCCTGCACAATGTTCCACAGTGCTTTTGCAACCAATACATGTTGCATCATATAAGCCCATAATAGGTAGTTGGTACCATCCAACTTATCCTCAACAGCCAACATACGAAATACATCAGTGCTTTCAGCCATGGCCGGTGACTAAAATATCTCGATGCAGAAAATCGACTGTATCTCAAAAAGTTGAACGGAACTGCCCAGATGAGTTCTGCTAGACCTGTAGCAGACTTCGAGACGCTTAAACTGGCGAACAAAAACTGGTATATACCTTTGGCACAAAAAGAAGAAATAGCCTGCACAAGCACTGCGATAGTGCGTTCCGAGGCCGAAATGAGCTCAAATCACGATTTCGGCACCACAAAGTGAAGCTGTTTTGATCTCTGAAACACGCTGAGTATGCTCGCCAAAATTGGTGCGATTCTGAGACTACAAACGGAGGAGTGTCGACGGTGCCCTAGATGAAGCGACGACCTGCTCTGATACCAATTGTTGGAGATAGATGTCTGCAGAAGCACGCGAACAACACAAGGAGGAAGAAGAAGCTTGGAGCACAAACACACAATACTGAATGTATTACTAGAGAATGTACAAAGATAAGTAGCCCATTAGGGCAATAGGCATATATACAAGCCGGGGGAAAAAAACCTCCTAAAGAGGGAAAAAAGTGCCCCGGCGGTCCTAGTGTGTTCACACACATCACTACCTAAATATATCAACAAGTCCTAAACTATCGGATTTATTCTCTCTTCAATTATCTACCAAGTAAATCGAGGGTTGATTCCTCCTAAGTCCACATGAGAGTAGTCCAATAAACATAGGAACTTTTACAAAGATAAAAGGTAAAGTGACTTTTACAAGGGAATAGTCATATGTGACTATATGTGATACATGCTAATTATCTAGGTAAGTAGGCTTGGACTCTTTTGTAACAACAAAAACATTAGTGTACAATGCCGTATACACCTCAATAGAATGGAGTTGCTAAACAGAAGAACAAGTCACTCATGGAGATGGTGAGGTGTATGGTCAAGAGTTAGGCTTTACCACATAGTTTTTGGCTTGAGGCTGTCATGTGTCCCACTAAAGCACTGCAGTCTATCACTCCATATGAGGCTTGGCATGGTCACAAGCCATTTCTTGCTCACCTACGTGTTTTTGGTTTTTCTGGCATATGCATTAGTGCGATAACAACATCGTAGGAAATTGGATGATAAAGCAATAAAATGTATTTTTGTTGCGTACAGGTTTGAAAGCAAAGGCTATTATTTGCATCATCCATAGGGTAAACACATTTTGGTTAGCCATGATGTTGTTTTTGTGGAAGATGCTATTCAACCTTTACTTTCATGTATGAAGGAGACATCTGTTAGCTCCAAAGACATGTATGATACTTTGCTGCCTCTTTTTACAAGTGGAAAGTCTTTTTTGCCTTTGCAGGTTTCATGTGATGATGGAGATCATTCCATTTCTAATGCAGATTTACATGATGCACTTGTTGATGAGAGAGCTTATATTGAGGAGGCAAAAACTATGCCAAAATGGATGGTGCAGACTTTGTGTGATAACAAATTAGATGCATCTCTGTCATATTCTACTCGATCAGGCTCTCATGGTGCCTCTTTTGCATCAAATTGCTATGCTATGGCTGCATCTAGTCTCTTGATGAGAATGAGCCTGTTTTTTTTTGATGAAGCACAAAATTCCAAAAGTTGGATGGAATGGTACTTGATCTTTATGTGACTTGCCTCTTGGCAAGAAGGCCATTGGCACTAAGTGGGTATACAAGTTGAAGCATAAGCATGATGGAACAGTTGAAAGGTATAAGGTTAGGATTGTTGCAAAGGGTTATGCTCAGGAAAGAGGCATTGATTTTGATGAGATCTTTGCTCCCTCTTGCCGAATGAATACTATTTGTAGCACCTCTGCACTTGCAGCTCATCATGGTTGGAATGTAGATCAGTTGGACATTAAAAAAACATTTCTGAATGGTGACTTGCATGAAGAAGTGTATGTTTTTCAACCCTTTGGCTTTGTGCAGAAAGGGCATGAAAAATATGTGTGCAGGTTAAAGAAGGCATTATATGGTTTAACACAAGCACCATGTGCTGCATATGAAAATATACATGCCTATCTGATTGCACATGGTTTTGAGAACAATCCAACTAAAAGCAACTTATATATTAAGCATGATGATGATGTGCTTGTGATCATTTTTGTGTATGTTGATGACATGCTGCTTACTCGTCCTCATGACAAGCACATTGGTGATTTTAAGGCTAATTTGCATGCCTCATTTGAGATGTTTGATTTGGGTCATTTGCATCATTATTTGGGCATTCAGTTTATGCAAGTTGATGGTGGAATAGCTTTGTGTCAAAAACAATATATTGACACATTATTGTAGTATTTTGGCCTTGAGGGCTGAAATCCTATTGCCACTCCTATGGAGACAAGTTTACAATTGAGTCTTCATGATGCTTGAGATGCATTTTGATGGTGTTCTTTATCAGCAGGCTCTTGGATGCTTGATTTACTTATGCATTACTTGGTTAGATATTCAATTTTCTATCTCATAGATGAGCAGGTTTATGTATTGCCCAGGTGTTAAGAATTGGCATGCAATTAAGTGCATCTTTCGCTACTTGAGTGGTACCCAACTACTTTGTTTTATCCCAAGGGGGGATCATTACCGCTAGATTTGCGTGCTTTCTTTGATAGTGACTGGTCTGGTTGCTATGACATGCGTGTGTCCACTAGTGGCTTTTGCTTCATGCTTGGTTGCTCATGTATATCTTGGTTGAGCAAGAAGGAGCCTACTGTGGCCACTTCCAGTTGTGAGGTTGAGTATAGGGCAACTTTCACGGTGTCTGTTGAGTGTGTGTGGCTCAGACGTCTTATGGATGATTTGGGTGTTGGCCAGTCTTCTACCACCACCATCTTCACTAACAGTCAAAGCGCATTGGCAGTTGCTAGGAACCCCGTGTTCCATGCTCACACTAAGCACATTGAGGTCCATTATCATTGTGTTAGGGAGAGGTTCTCTGCTGGAGAGATTAGCTTGGCATATATGCCCAAATAGGAGAACATTGTAGACCTTTTCATGAAGGCTCTTCGTAGGGAAAAGTTTGAAGCTTTCCACAAAGCTTTGGGCTTACTTCCCTTTGGGGATTGATTCCACATAGCTTGGCACTTCCTTATACATGAGTGCCAGCTCCTTCTTCACAACATCACTTCCAGGGGGGATTTATTGATATATCTATGTAGTGATGTGTGTGAACACTCTAGGACCATCGGGGTACTTTTTTCCCTCTTTAGGAGGTTTTTTCCCGCGGCTTGTATATATGGGGTATAGCCTAACGGGTTACTTATCTTTGTACATTCTATTGGTAATACATTCAGTATTGTGTGTTGTGCTCCAAGCTTCTCCTTCTTCCTTGTGCTGGTTGCGTGCTTTTGCAGACATCTAACTCCAACATTCTCATGGGTTTGATTTTTGAAGTAGTGATAAAACAAGGCAAAGACCATGTGGGAATAGATCATCTATCTAAATTGACTATGAGAGAAAAGAAAATAGGGTAGATGATGAATTGCTTGATGCTTATCTCTTTAATGTGGAAGCCATACCCACTTTGGACAAATCTATAGCTCCACTACTATCATTTTAACCCGAATTCTGATAGAAGTCTTGTTTTAAGGAGATATATTAGAGTAAAGATTAAACTTTACTATCAAGTCATCTCTACCACATTCATAAACGAAGAATAATGTTGGTATGTATCTTTGGAGAATGAGAAGTAGGAGTATATGGAAAGAGAACATCAGAACAAGGATGTGTCACATGCTTCTAAGTCTAGGGCCGTGTTGAATGTGCATATGCTAGGAGGAAGTGAAGGATGCAATCTACAACATTTTTTACAAAAGTGTAAATTTTTTAATACACATCCTATACTTGAATATAGTACATTATTTTGGATTCGTAAAATCCTAGAATGGGGTAAAGACATTGTGGACTATGAAAAATTGGATGCCATTGAACCTAAGGAAATGTCCATGGGAAACTTATGACATTGGAATGAAAAGACTATTCCCTTATAGGTGATCAACCATATAAAAGAGGCAAAGATGGATATTTTAGGATTTTTGTAAGTGAAAGTGAATATTCACAAATCCTTGAATTAGCTCACTTAGGAGCAATAGCTAGACATTTCTCAACTACTATATTGTAAGATTGAGAATCTATGCATGACTTTGATGGCCTTCCATCCATCAAGATGCACACATATATGTTAAACGATGTGATGTTTGCTAAAGGACAAAGAGTCCCATAAGACAAAATGGCAATGCCACTAGTGAGGGCCCAACATTTGCGGAACTTAAATTCCAATTTAGATGAGCTCTTTGTGTGACCATTGATGGTAATAGATGATCTTTGTGGTCCTAACCATGAGGTTAGGTAGTACATAAATTTCCAAGCCATTGGGTTGCCATTCAAGGTAAAAATAGAGGCTTTGTGGTACCGTGTTGTTTCCCCATATAAGCTTAATGGGGGGAGTATAGAGGGCTACTTGTCCCCTTCTATAGGGTACATCGAGCGTATCCTTTACCTCATTGGGTTTATATGATAGGACTTCTAGTTATGGAGATATTGTCAAATATGATATTTTGTAAACTATTTTGTCTCTCTTGACTACGTTTTTCTATACCAACTCCCATTATAAAAGTTATATAAGCATGGCCTATGTGAAGCTTTAGATATCATTGCACTCTAGTAGGCCCTTCATATAGATTCTATCTAGATCTCCATCTAAGATCCACATTGGGAGCACACATGTGGATAAAACCATCTTTGTAGCTTCATTCCTCTTGGGTGAGAGTTGGAGTTCTCTTTCTCCTAGTCTATGTCTCTCTTTGTCTAGATTTTTTTTTCATCTTTGTCTATTTATCTATTCCACTATTCTATTTTTTCTTAGATGGTATTAAATATGAGGAGGCTCTGAGTGGTGTGTAAGAAGAAATGTAGAGGCTTCAACCACAAAGTAGAGAAGTTCAAGTGGTGCATCATGTTCTACAACTAGGAATCAAGGTGTTTCATCAACAAAAGTAGGTGGAGCACAAGCAAGGCTAACAATGATGCTGGTCATCCCAATCTTGTGGATATGATCACCAAAGTTCACAAAAGTTAAACTTGACAATACATATTACACCCTGTGGAAATTTAAATTTTTTGGGTGTGTGTAGAAGTTTGAGAGACTCATGAGGAGCATACACAAGGTGCACAAACCTTCACAAAAGTTAAACTTGATAGTACAAATTACAACTATGGAAATTTAATTTTTTTGCATGTGTGTAGAAGTGCGAGAGACTCATGAGAAGCATACACATGGAGAAGACGGATGTTTTGAATAGCTCTCTCTATTGATGATGAATAGAACTCAAGTAAGGTCTGAATAATATCCCTAAGTACAAAGGGTTGAGATATCAAGCTCAACATGTGATGATCCAGGATGACATGTATCAGTTTTTTGTTTCTCTGACATGTATAGTGGTTATGCCGATATACGTCAGGGCTACTTAATTGATCATTATTAGATTTATCTACCGAGAGTGATGGCACATTTGTTTCTTGCGAGCTCACTCATTCGTGGACATTAGGGTTTTCCTTATGTACTGGTTTGTACTTGGTTAGAAGCTTGAGGATCCTACTCTATGCTCTTGGCAAGCTCACTCTAATTCATCAGAGTTTTCCCATTTCATGGTATACTCCCTTTTGAGTCTCACACTCTTTCATTTTGTGAGCACACTTTTCTTTTCATTTTGCTTTTGTGCATGTACTCTCTAGATGGTATTAGAGCTCTAGGTGGAAGTCTTGGTGGTTCTTCTTGTGGTGGTGCTTTTGGAGGTGGTCATGGTGCTTGTGGCAACATTCTTTTGGTGGTGAATTTTTCATCATCATATTCATGCTTTGACAACATTTTGAATGCTATTTGTCCTCCTGCCCACCCTTTTCCACCACTCTTTGCCAGCCTCCACCCTTGCTCTTGATGATTGTGGAAATGCTTCATGGTCTTTCAACATTATTTATAATGAATTTCCACATTTTATAGTGCTTATAAGCACTCTTTAGCATACATGATGGTCATTTTCAAGGAGTTGGTTATTGATGGGAGCAACCGTGATCGAAGCTTTGGAGCTGCAGTTACTGACATTTCCTGTATTAGTTCCTATCCTAAGTTGGAGCTTGGTTATCATTCAACTTGCCTTGTGTCATCATCCTCTATGTTCACTTTTCTTGTGAGAGAGACTCATGGGATCCAAATAGGGAATATGTGTCATTTATAATCCATCTTGGGGGGTGTGCCATGCCCATCCTCTCTATCCTATCGAGGGTTAACTCACAATAGTGTATTCGACTTTGATGATACCTCCTCCTATTGTTGAAGGTTGATAAAGAAAACAAGCACGTTATGAGTAGAAGAAGCCCTTTCCTTAGATTTTTCTTTGTTTTTTGCCTAGGCATATGATGCTGGTCATGATGCCTGGCTACACATATATCCAAAGTTTTTGTAGGCTTGACAATCCTATCATATTGCATCAGATGGTGGTCTTCTCTACTTTCGATGTGGTTAATAGGAGGTAATAAGCATTACTTTGAGAAGGTTGAATGCATTTGATGTTGTACAAGTAATAAGCATTGGTCACATTAGAGAATTTATATGTACCTTTTTTGTCTGTAACTCTACATATTGTACTATGACAAACTCATTTTTGTGTGACATTCTCTACTCCTATAGCTCATGAGTCTTCAGACAAAGAGATGATCAAGATTTTTGATCCTAGGGAGCTAATTTGGTGGACTTATATGATCATTTACAAGAAGAGGTCAACCAACTATGCCATCAACAACCCTCTATAAGCACCAAGGCTCCAAAATATATTACGATTGGTGAAGATTCATAAGAGGTAGACAAATTACAATAGAAAATTGAAGAATTACAAGCCAAGTTGTTTCAATATGAGAGGCCACTGTTGCCACAAGGGGTACCAAAACAGATGAGGTAGTAGAGATCCCTGTAGAGGAAACTTTCAAAGACTACTATGAACCCCAGCCAATACAAGGAGGCCTTGTCACTGAGGAAGGCCAAGAAACATATGAAGCACCCAAGCCCCAATGGCTCAAACAAGTAGAAGAGATTGGACACATCCATGATGACCACATCACCATTCAAATACAATCAATTGCCAAACTTGAAGAAATAGTGCTTCAATCAAAGTACTTTCAAAAACTGTATCATCAATGCCTTATTACTACATACAAATTGCAATATATGCCCTACTTCATGCTATTGGCTGATTACAATGCAAAGATCAAGCGGGTTCACGCAGATCCCACATTCACAACCCAACTCCAACTGGATGATGTCCAAGAATGAGCACAATGTAGTACAATATTTCAACCTAACCGGAAACAAAACCTATTAGAAAATTATCCAAAGATGATGAGGACCTTTTCCACTGTACCACTGCATATCATGTAAAACCCATGTTACAGACAAGTTCCTAGAAGAAGACCATGGCCAACCTTTGCAGTCAAAGTCATGAATAATCTTGGGTGTTCAGATTGGTTGAATTATCCTTACTTTGCTCCACCTCGAGGATCTCCTACAATGTTCTATATGGTGTTAACAATCCACCACTAGAATCCACAATTGAAGAATATGCTTGATGTAGCGGCTAAGATGTGTACAAAGATCTTTGAACTCATGACTATGGTGTTCAAAATGTTATGCAAAGTTAAAGCTCCATATATCTCGGTGCTGGCTTCAATGAAGGAAATTTAGATCTGGTTTATGAAATGAGCACCACACCTTCTATAAATTCTGTGTATGCTTGGCACACTTGTATAAAATATTTACTGGCCTATTATAAAAAAACTTTTGAAGAGATGTTCTCCATTGGATTTTGGGAATATCATTAAGATATATTCATATCAAGGCCTGAAAGAGATGGGAGAGATTTGGAGAAGCTTGGAGTTGGTTTGTCTGATGATGAAGATGGTCCAACAAACCTGCATATGGCCTACCCTAGCTCTTTGTATAGGTAAAGTAGAACTTGTAGACTTGCGGTCAATACAATAAAACTCTATTGGTATTCTAGCACATCAATAAAGATAGATTGATGAAAAATCGATAAACTGTAGCTTGACCAGTTCATAGAAACTTTGTTGAATTAGAATTGAAGTTATGGTTGAAAAATACTCAGAGCAGCACCACAATAAGAGATTGAGAAAATTCCTCTTAATGAAGTTTCATACAAATTTTTAGTCTTTTTATATTGCATAAAAGAATCAATTAACAACAATCAATGAAATAGTAATCAATTTTAACTGTGATTGGTGGTCATTCCTATTTTTTTAGGAATGTGTAGAAGATGATTCCAAGACTAAAAATATGAGATTTATCTAAATGTGCTAAAGCAGATGACTTGAAACTTAATATACATAGTCACATCTTTCGAATGTATGCTTAATCAATGGATTTGAAGCTACGTAGAGAGAGCAAAAGCCTCTGCAAGTTGATTGTGTCTGAGTAAGAAGGAGCACAGAAATGAAGCAGCAAGACAATAATGTCCGAAGTATATGTATATTGCTTTCAACATCTACAACCACCAAGTGTACAATTTGTTGAGTCATTATATGGACTCTTGAGGATCTATCCATGCCTCTTGTTTATCAAATCAGATTTGAAATTAGGCACGTTTGGTAGTTCAGATTGATTGAGAACTTTTCTACAATTTAGGAAAAGTAATCTAATCAAGATCTACTTTTGGTGGCTGATTGATTGATTGATTGATTTATTGATTGAACTAATCACAACCACCTCTAACTCGTGATTTTAGAGCATTTTACTTTTTCTTTTACAAAGGTAATTGTTTTGCAACTTACATAAGAGTGTGATCATATGTGATCAATCACTTAATACAATAAATTAGTGCAATTATAAAAAGCTCTCCAATGAGTATCTAAAATACCATCCAAATGATGGTTTTGATGTAGATCATATTTATCGCAAACATAATGCAAGCTTGGTGTTTCAACAAATATAACTGTTTGTAAGAGAAGCTCATTGAGCAAAATCCAATTTAGCAAAATGGAACTTAGCAAAATTGGAGTCAGTAGGACTATATAACATCTGACTTAGCAGTGTTTTAAGAACTCCCCCTCAAGCTAAAGTATGCTTGAGTCCTTATTCTCTGATAGGTCGTGGGTCTTCCAAATCTTCTACTATTTGTATCTTTGGCTGTAGGCTCTTATACATTTCATGTTCCAAATCTAATTCTTTCATCCCTTGTCCTTTGGCTTGGGTTCGAGTAATGGCTTTTAATGGTACTATGTATTCTTTATCGCTTCCTGATGATTCAATCACTTCTATTACATTGATCTGCGCGGTGTTATGAGTCTTATCGGGATTTTTTGAGCAATCTCTAAATAGATGTTCCTTTTCACACTCATTGCAATACCCTTCCCATGTTCTAGGAGGTGGTGGGTTGTATGGAAATGTGCATTATCTTATGAAATGATCTCCTTCGCATCTATAACATGGTCCTCTTGGTACCGATGGTCTAATGGGTGGTCTCATAGGGGCTGGTGCTTTAGGTGTAGTGTACATCAAGTTTGCATATTCAGGTCCATAGGAATTGTTGTATCCTTCATAATCATAATATTTTTGTTTGTATGGTTGGTCATACTCGACTAGACAAGCATCATAAGGGTAGTATTCTCCCTGGGTCGACTCATGTCCCTGATTTGTCATTTGTGCACTAGCTATATGTTGGAGTTAGACGTCTACGAAAGCACGCGAACATCACATGGAAGAAGAAGAAGCTTGGAGCACAAACACAGAATATTGAATGTATTACTAGAGAATGTACAAAGATAAGTAGCCCATTAGGGCAATAGGCATATATACAAGCCGGGGGAAAAAACCTCCTAAAGAGGGAAAAAAGTGCCCCGGTGGTCCTAGTGTGTTCACACACATCACTACCTAAATATATCAACAAATCCCCCCTGGGAGTGATGCGGTGAACAAGGAGCTGGCACTCATGTATAAGGAAGTGCCAAGCTATGTGGAAATCACTCCACAAAAGGAAGTAAGCCCAAAGCTTTGCGGAAAGCTTCAAAATTCTCCCTAGGTAGAGCCTTCTTGAAAAGGTCTGCAATGTTCTCCTGCGTGGGCACATATGCCAAGCTGATCTCCCCAACTTAGAACCTCTCCCTGACATAGTGATAATGCACCTCAATGTGCTTAGTGCGAGCATGGAACACAGGGTTCCTCGCAACTGCCAATGTGCTTTGACTGTCAGTGAAGATGGTGGTGGCAGAAGACTGGCCAACACCCAAATAAGCCATAAGGCGTCTCACCCACACACACTCAACAGTCGTTGTGAAAGCTGCCCTATACTCAGCCTCACAACTGGAAGTGGCCACAGTAGGCTGCTTCTTGCTCAACCCAAGATATACATGAGCTACCAAGCATGAAGCAAAAACCACTGGTGGACACACGAGTGTCATAGCAACTAGCCCAATCTAAGTTAGAAAAAGCATGCAAATCTGGCGGTAGTGATCCCCGCTTGGGATAAAACAACCCAAGTAGCCGAGTACCACTCAAGTAGCGAAAGATGTGCTTAACTGCCTTCCAATGCGTGACTCCTGGGCAATGCATAAACCTACTCATCTGTGAGACAGCAAACTAAAATCTGGCCGAGTAATGCATAAGTAAATCAAGCATCCAACAGCCTGCTGATAGAGAACAATATCAACTGCATCTCCAACATCATGAAGACTCGATCGTAAATCTGTCTTCATAGGAGTGGCAATAGGCTTACATTCTTCAAGGCCAAAACACTACAATAATGTGTCAATATATTTCGTTTGACACAAAGCCATTCCACCATCAACTTGCATAAACTGAATGCCCAAATAGTGATGCAAATGCCCCAAATCAGACATCTCAAATGAGGCATGCAAATCAGCCTTGAAATCAGCAATATGCTTCTCAATAGGACCAGTGAGCAGCATGTCGTCAACATAGACAACAATGATCAGAAGCACATCATTAGCACACTTAACATATAAGGTGCTTTTAGTTGGACTGTTCTCAAAACCATGTGCAACCAGATAGGCATGTATCTTCTCATACCAAGCACGTGGTGCTTGATTTAAACCATATAATGCCTTCTTTAACTTGCACACCTGGTTTTCATGCCCTTTCTACACAAAGCCACGGGGCTGAAAAACATACACTTCTTCATGCAAGTCACCATTCAGAAATGCTGTTTTAATGTCCAACGAATGTACATTCCAACCATGATGGGCTGCAAGTGCACAAATACTCCGAACAGTAGTCATACGACATGTAGGTGCAAAGGTCTCATAAAAAATAATGCCTCTTTCCTATGCATAACCCTTTGCAACAAGCCTAGCCTTATACCTGTCAACTGTACCATCAGGTTTACACTTCAGCTTGTATACCCACTTAGTGCCAATGGCCTTCTTGCCAGGAGGCAAGTCACATAAAGACCATGTACCATTCTTCATTATAGCATCATATTCAGATTGCATAGCAGCCATCCAATTTTCTGAATTCTGTGCTTCATCAAAAGAAACAGGCTCATTCTCATCACAAAGACTAGACGCAGCAATAGCATAGCAATCTGATGCAAAGGAGGCACTATGAGAGCCTGAACGAGTACGATATGAAAAGGTGCATCTAATTTGCTATCACGCAAAGTCTGCACCAGCCATTTTGACATAGTTTTTGCCTGCTCAATATCATCTCTCTCATCAACAAGTGCATCATGTAAATCTGCATCAAAAATGGAATGATCTACATCATCATATGAAACCTACAAGGGTTGAGAATTTGCCTCATTAGGACCAGCACTAGACTGTCCACCTGTAAAAAGAGGCATCAAAGTATCATACATGTCTTTGGAGCTAACAGGTGTCTCCTTAGTACATGAAAGCAGTGGCTGAATAGCATCTTCCACAAAGACAACATCACGGCTAACCAGAATGCGTTTAGTCTGTGGATGATACAGACGATAGCCTTTACTTTCAGAACTGTACCCAACAAAAATACATTTTACTGCCTTATCATCCAATTTTCCGCGATGTTGTTCAGGCACTAGTGCATATGCCAAACAACCAAAAACCCGCAGATGAGCAACAGATGGCTTGCAATCATGCCAAGCTTCATATGGAGTGATAGACTGTAGCGCTTTAGTGGGACACCTGTTAAGTACATATGCTGCACACATGACAGCCTCAAGCCAGAAACTATGTGGTAAAGCCTGACTCTTGACCATACATCTCGCCATCTCCATGAGTGACCTGCTCTTCCATTCAGAAACTCCATTCTGTTGAGGTGTATACGACACTGTACACTAGTGTTTTATCCCACGTTCAGCTAGAAATGCATTAAAATCAGAAGACATATATTCCCCCCCTCGATCAGAACGGAGGGTGCCCATTTTACATGCTGACATATTTTAAGCCAAAACCAAAAACTGTTTGAAGCATAAAAACACTTCGGACTTTGCCTTCAATGGATATACCCATGCATGCCTAGAAAAATCATCAATGAAAGTCACAAAGTAAAGATAGTTTCCAAAAGAAGGTGTCTGCATAGGACCACAGACATCACTATGTACAAGCTGCAATTTTTGCGTAGCCCGAACTGAACCATCTTTTGGAAAGGAGGAACGCTGCATTTTGCCCAAAATACAGCCTTCACATACATGTTTTCCAGGTGCCTCAAGCTTGGGCAAAGAAGACACCATATAAGATTTCTGTAGGCGTAGCAAACTAGCAAAATTGAGATGACCAAAGCATGCATGCCAAAGCTTTGCATCTGAGATAGCCTGAGAACCATGAACTGCACATGCCGAATCATTCACAAATCTTTCATAGTCTATGAGCTTATATAGCCCACGACATAAAATGCCAGAAGCAATAATAACATCTCCATTTGACAGATCATGAACTGTACATCTGTCATCAACAAATTTCACAACCAAGCCAATCTTGGCTAATGCAGAAACTGATAACAGATTCTTCTTGATCCCTGGCACAAATAAAGCATCTGACAAGGTGAAAGAACTACCATCAACAGTAGTCAGAATGATCTTACCAACTCCCATAACAGGATAAGAGGAGTTGTTGGCGCATGTGATAGTATTCCCTGTAGGGGCAGGCTCGAGTGAAGAGAAGAAACTATGTTGCGAGGTAATATGTTTGGTCGCCCCACTGTCAAAGTATTGCAAACATCTGAGTATACTACAGACATGCACTGCTCATGAGAAGATGGGTCAAAACTGCAAACAGTAGTAAACACCCATTCTTCTTCCTGCACAAGATTAGCAGGCTCTGTTTTTGGTGTAGAGGCTTTTGCAACAACCATTCCAGCCTCCTTTTTCTTTGCCTCTTTTGCAACTAGTTTTGGACAGTTCTTTATGATATGATCATTCCCTTTACAGTACTTGCAAAACAATTTCTGCTTTTCTGATTTCTTCTCATCTTTATCCTGGTTCTTCGAATGTGTAGCATTTGCAGATTTCTGCTTACTAGTAGAAGAGGTCCATTTTCCTTTGCCCTTCTGACTAGCCAAGAAAGCTTGATCTGCAACACGCATAATGGACCTGTTCTGCCTGGACTGATCTTCCTACAACAGAACAGAGACTAACTCCTCAAATGACAAGGCATTTGGATTGCCTTTCATCATCAACCAAAGAGTAGAAGCAAAACTCTGATATGAAGCGGGAAGACCATTCAGTACGGTCCGCACAAGTGAGCTATCTGTTATAACGTCATCAGCAGAAATCAACTGTTCCTTCAAGTCTTTGATCTTTGATAGGAAACTGTCCATAGAATCACCTTCATTCATGTGCTCACTCTCCAACTGTTTTCGGAGGTAAGCAACACGAGCCTCATTCCTAGCTTGGTACAATGTGGTAAGTGTATCCCAAGCGTCCTTAGCTATTCTGCAAGAGCGAATATGAGGAATAATGGCACGTTTGATAGACAAAGCTATCGATGCATGTGCCTGGGCATCTCTGCCATCCCAACGAATCTGCTCTGTAGTAGGTGCAGCAAAAACAACAACACGAACAGGAATCTGCACAATATCATCTTCGACACCATCTTCATCAGCTCCAGCACCTGTATTTGCAGTACCTGTTGTTACAGGTGTAACAGGACGTCTTTCAACACCCTGCACAATGTTCCACAATCCTTTTGCAACCAATACATGTCGCATCATATAAGCCCATAATGGGTAGTTGGTACCATCCAACTTATCCTCAACAGGCAACATACGGAATACATCACTGATTTTAGCGATGGTCGGTGACTAAAAGACCTTGATGCAGAAAATTGACTGTATCTCAAAAAGTTGAACGGAATCGCCCAGATGAGTTCTGCTAAACCTGTAGCAGACTTCGAGATGCTTATACTGGCGAATCAAAACAGGTATATAGCTTTGGCACAAAAAGACAAAATAGCTTGCACAATCGCTGCGATAGTGCATTCGGAGGCCGAAACGAGCTCAGATCATGATTTTGGCACCACAAAGGGAAGCCGTTTTGATCTTTGAAACACCCTGAGTATGCTCACCAAATTTCGTGCGAATCTGAGACTGCAAACGGAGGAGTGTCGAAGGCGCCCTAGATGAAGCGACGACCTGCTCTGATACCAATTGTTGGAGTTAGACGTCTGTGGAAGCACGCGAACAACACATGGAAGAAGAAGAAGCTTGGAGCTCAAACACACAATACTGAATGTAATACTAGAGAATGTACAAAGATAAGTAGCCCATTAGGGCAATAGGCGTATATACAAGCCGGGGGAAAAAAACCTCCTAAAGAGGGAAAAAAGTGCCCCGGCGGTCCTAGTGTGTTCACACACATCACTACCTAAATATATCAACACTATAGGTGTAGTTGGTACTATGGCTCTTTCCACGTTTTCCTCTGGTTGAGTGTATTTGAATAGCACTACATTCTATGGATGGGGTGGTTGTTGTCCTAACACTGGTTGTGGTTGTCCATAACATCCTTGCTCATAAGGTCTAGGTGCTCCTTGTGGCCTTGAATAAGGGTTGTATTTAGGCATCTCTCTACCTTGCTCTCTCGGAGGGTATCGATAAGGTCTGTACTACGGTTGAGTAATTGGCCTTGGTTGCCTGTTAAATGGGAAATTTTCAGTAGCATCGTTGGTATATTTCTGCTCAATATGAAAATATAGGTTGGGTCCTTGAGGTGGCTGCCCATTGTATGGGTAAGGTTGTTGCATGCCTAAACCTTCTCTTGAACAAGTATGAGATGGATGATCTCCACCACACAGGCTGCATCTCCTTAACATTGGCATTCTCATTGGTGGGTTTTGATAATTTCTCTATCCATGCACTCCTAATTTTTTAGCTATCGATTCCGTTAGTTCCTCCACATTACTAGAACTAGTCATCACAATACTCCTAATGTCTTCTGATTTAGTGGAGCCTTGTGTATTTTTGAGGTCATCAGTAAGGTGGTCTTCTAAGTCAATGCATTCTTAGAGGCACTCACTCAATGTCTGTAGCCATTTTACATAAACTAAGGTTCTTAGTGTTCCATTAGTCAATCCATCCAAGAACAAAGATATCATCTTCTGCTATGAGGGTCTTTTTGTTACTAGGCATCTATTGACATATTGGTTAAATCTTCGAGCAACTGTTTTTATTGTTTCATTTGGGTTTTGTTTAGAACTATGAATTAGAGATGACGAGTTGTGTTTAATCCCTCGCTTGGTAAGCACCCCAATAAAATCTTGGAAAAAATGTTCAATATTTCCAAAATAGTTTGGAACCAAGTTAGGGCTGTTCCCATGAGGGTTAGTTCAAAAGACTCATATTGCACGAAGAAATCATCCACTTGTTCTACTTGCAACACTTCTTTGAACTCTACTATGTGGTCATAAGGCTCTCCCGTGCCATCATAGTGATTTCGCATACATTTAGTAACTTGAATTGGTCTCAGCCTTCTTACGAGTTCTGGGGGTCTGAGTATTATAGGATTTGCTGGTCTATTTGGATGCATTCTTGGTTGCACATCTGGTTGTGTCCTTGGTGTAACGCATGGTCTATTCATGTTTCCTATCCCTGGGTTGGTTTGGCTGTGTGAATGTATTCCTCGCATAGGGAATTACACATGTGGTTGGGCGGGGATGCTTTGTTGACTTGTTTGTTCTGACATTGTATTCTTCGTTCCTTGGTGGGATCCAAGAGGATTGTGCAAGGTAGTTGCCTGCTCATGAGGAGGGAATACATGCAACCCCATGTATTTCAATTGAGACCTATCAACTTCATCTACTGGCCAATACCTTCTTTGGTTTTGGGCTAGGTATGTGACTCCGGACTCATCTTTTGGATCCTTTAGCTCATAGATAGTCAGTGGGCTTACTTCTGCTCCTCGTATGGGTGAATCGGTTTGTAAAAGTAGGTCCGACCCATGGATCAGATAGATATCCAATAGGTAATCATCTTGAGGTATCAGATCCCCTCTCAAGTCCTGAGTTACTACAGACTTGCCCCTTGGGGTAGTCAGCGTGTCTTCATGGTTAGGTCTTTCAGAAGTTCCTTGTCCTTCTAGTTCCCCTCTCCCGTTGATGTGGTTAGGGTTTTCAATCACTACATAGATCTGACCTAACTTTTTCGTGTAAACTCCTCTTCCGTATTTGATTGCGGGTCTTGGAACTATTGCTGATTTCGTAGAGTTTACCATCCTTGCTACCGACCTATTTATGCCATCAAGGTAAATAGGGATTCCTTGTGAGTTGGTGGATACATACTATAAAGAGGTTCGGTAGTCACCTTGTATGGTTGACATGAAGTTCTCTCTAGGAGCTGAACCATGCATGTCCTCTAAGGCCATGGGTAGTTCCTCCTCTGAGTCACTTCATGTCTCCGAGTAGACTGAGTGATGGCTTGCTTGGGCTGCACTTCCTACAGATGAGATGATGCTTCTCTGGCTACTTAGCACCCATATACCCATGATGCACCGATACGATACTAAGAGACACGATACGATACTGCTCCAGGTGATACTTCACTGATGATATGATACTGCACTTGAGGAAATACGATACCAAGAGCTCACCATGATACGATACCGATTATTGGCATGATATGATACTACTGAGTCAAGATGATAGGATACTCAATTTTCCCTTGATATGATACCTCTATCGGTCATGATACGATACCAACTTCACAATATCATACCATCTTAATTCACGATACGATACTAGCAGTTAGGATGATACAATACCACTATGTGAATGATATGATACCAGTGTGCTCAATGATACAACACCTAGGTCCGATACGATACCAAACTTATGGCGATATGATACTAAGATAAGCACGATATGATATCGGTCACATGCACGATATGATACCGAGTTGAACGATACGATACTTGGTGGACCACTATACGATACCACCTAAAGATTGTGATCTCGATACCAACACTTGGTGATACACGGTACCTTGACGGTATTGTGATACCTCAATGTGGTATGCACGATATGATACTAGGCGAGTATCACGATACTAGGGAATTTTGGTATCGCGATACCAAAACTCAACCGATCGTGATACTATAGACAAAATTGATTAAAAATTAGAAATTTTTAGTGCAAGGTGTGTGTTTCTCTCCCCCTTCAATCTTAGCCCACTATGCTACTCAAAAATTCACTCAAAACCTCTTGTCCCCTTGCAATACCACATGTAATTTTGATTATGTTTGTGAGTGTTCTTTATATTTTCTATGGTTTTAGAGTTGAAGAACTCACCTTCAAGAATATCTTGCCTAAGCTTTGTGCTCACAATGCTTGTTATGTGCCTACTTGCCACGATACGACTCCTATGATACCAGTCATCACTCCCCACGATAGTTGTTCAAAACAAGTGACTGGAAAATGACTATTTTGGCAAGAAGGCCATTGGCACTAACTGGGTATAGAAGCTAAAGCATAAGCCTGATGGAAAAGTTGATAGGTATAAGGCTAGTCTTGTTGCAAAGGGTTATGCTCTCAAAAGAGGCATTGACTACATGCTGAATGACTATTGTTTGTAGCATCTGTGCACTTGCAGCTCATCATGGTTGGAATGTACAACAGTTGGATGTTAAAACTACATTTTTGAATGGTGACTTTCATGAAGAAGTGTATGTTTGTTAGTCCCATGGATTTGTGCAAAAAGGGCATGAAAACAAAGTGTGCAGGTTGAAGAAGGAATTGTATGGTTTAAAGCAAGCACCACATGCTTGGTATGAAAAGATACATGCCTATCTTATTGCACATGGTTTTGAGAACAATCCAACTAAAAGCACCTTATATGTTAAGCATGCAAATGATGTGCTTCTGATCATTGTTGTCTATTGATGACATGTTGCATATAGGTCCCCATGAGGTGCATATTGCTGATTTTAAGGTTGATCTACATGCCTCATTTGAGAAGTTTGATTTGCGGCATTTGCATCATTATTTGGGCATTGAATTTATGCAAATTGATGGTGGAATGTCTTTGTGTCAAATGAAATATGTTGACACTTTATTGCAACAATTTGTCCTTGAAGACTATAAAACTATTGCCACTCCTATGGAGACAAGTTTACGATTGAGTCTTCATGATGCTCGAGACGCATTTGATGTTATTCTCTATTGACAGGCTGTTGGATGCTTGATTTACTTATGCATAACTCAGGTAGATATTTAGTTTGTTGTCTAATAGATGAGCACATTTATGCATTTCCCAGGTGTCAAGTATTGGTAGTCGATTAAGCGCAACTTTTGCTACTTGATGGTACCCGACTACTTGGATTGTTTTATCCCAAGGGGAGATCACTACTGCCAAATTTACATGCTTTTTTGGACTTTGACTAGGCTAGTTGCTATGGCACTTGTGTGTCCACTAGTGGTTTTTGCTTCATGCTTGGTAGCTCATGTATATCTTGGTTGAGCAAGAAGCAGCCTACGGTGGGCACTTCTAGTTGTGAGGCTGAGTATAGGGCAGCTTTCACAGTGACTATTGAGTGTGTGTGGCTCAGATGCCTTATGGTTGATTTAGGTGTTGGTCAGTCTTCTACCACCACCATCTTCACTAATGGTAAGAGCGCATTGGCAGTTGCAAGGAACTATGTGTTCCATGTTTGCACTAAGCAAATTGAGGTGCATTATCATTATGCGAGGAAGAGGTTCTCTGTTGGAGAGATCAACTTGGCATATGTGCCCATGCAGGAGAACATTGTAGACCTTTTCATGAAGGCACTACCTAGGGAGAAGTTTGAAGCTTTTCGCAAAGTTTTGGGCTTACTTCTTTTTGTGGATTGATTCCACATAGTTTGGCACTTCCTTATATATGATTTCCAGCTCCTTGTCCACTGCATCACTCCCAAGGGGGATTTGTTTCTATATTTTGGTAGTGATGTGTTTGAACACACTAGGACCACTGGGTCACTTTTTTCCATCTTTAGGAGGTTTTTTCCCCTGGCTTGTATATATGCTTATTGCCCTAATGGGTTAATTATCTTTGTACACTCTAGTGGTAATACATTGAGTATTGTGTGTTGTGCTCCAAGCTTCTTCTTCTTCCTTGTGTTGTTCGCGTGCTTTTATAGACCTCAATCTCCAACAATCTGCAAATATATCTCTTAGCTGCTTTCCAATGAATCTTAAGTGGACTGTGCATGAATGTGTATAGTTGAGAAACTACAAATTGAATGTTGAGATATCTATTACATAACTATGTCAAGCAACCAAGTACTTGACTATATAATGTAGCATCAAATGGTATTGGATCTGCTTCTGTTTGTAATGCAACATTGATATCCATAGGTGTCTGCATAAGGTTAAAATATGTCATCTCAAACCTTTCCAATAATTTCTCAATGTATTTCTGCTCTATTATATAGATACAATCATTCTTGTACTTGAACTCAATCCAAAGATAATAATGTAGAATACCTAAGTCATTTACATCAAATGTATGCTTAAGTTGTGCTTTAAAATACTCAAGGTCTAAATCCTTGGGATATGTCATGTTCATATCATCAACATATATGATAATAATAATCAAAATATCTTTTTCATTGTTAACATAAAGAGTGGGAGTTTTATGTGAGTTTTCAAAACCAATAGATAGAAGATAGTCATGTATCCTCTCATACCAAGCACTTGGTGCTTGCTTTATTCCATACAAAGCTTTAATAAGCTTGCATACTAAATGCTCTTTACATGTCTCTTCAAAACCTTATGGCTACTAAACATAAACATGTTCATGTAGATCACTATTAAGAAATGCCATTTTGATATCTAACTGGTATACTTTCCAACCAAAGAATGTAGGTAAAGATACTTTCTTCCTGACTACTCTTATTCTAGATGTAGAAGAAAAAGTCTCATCATATTCAATACCTTTATTTTGTGCATACCTTTGATAATTAATCTTGCTTTCTATGATACCATCTGCTTTCCTTTTGATTTTGAAGATCCACTTAACACCATTAGCTTTCTTATCTTTTGGTAACTCACAAAGCTTCCATGTTTGATTCTTATGAATAGAATCAATCTCTTCTTGCATAGCTTTCTTCCATATAGGAATATGTAGTGCATCTTGGACACTAGCTCGTTCATTCTCAACTCAAGTAAGAGCTAAAATATTATGAATCTCAAAATGGTCTACATAATTTACTTGGTCTGTTTGTTGTGCCCTTGTTTGACTTCTGGTTCTTCCAGTGTATTCCTTTATATGAGTGTCCTTCCAAGTTTGATATAACCACTTTGGTGTATCATTGAAAAGTGGTGGAATGCTTTCTGGTTCTTTGGTATTTCTTTCTTTTGGAACTCTCAAACCTTTTCCTACTTCATAAGTCGAAACTTCAAGAGGTACTGATGATGGACTAGGTACGGATGTAAGTAATGAAAATCTCTCTTCACTTGCATCTCTTGGGGTTTGAGAAGGTTCATCACCCCCTTGTATGGCTGAATATAAGAATCCAAATTCCTTCTAGTAAATATATAGTCATTTTCTTTTATGAATTTTGGAATCTCTTCCTTCTTTTCATAAATCTAACTTTCTGTAATATATGCAATGCATGAGAGTAAGATATCACCTATATCTAGAGCATAGAATCTGTATCCTTTGCTTTCAATTGCATAGTTAATAAAGATGGATTTAATAGATTTTACATCAAGCTTACCACAATCCTTCTTCTCAATGTGAACATAAGCTAGGGAACCAAAAACTTTGAAATAACTCACATTGGGTTTCTTCCCATAATAAGCTTCATAAGGTGTGATTTCAAAGCTTTTGTGGAAGACCTATTCAGAATGTGATTAGTTTTCTCTCTGCAATACCATTCTATTCTGGCATTCAAGCAATAATGAGTTGACGAGAAATACATTTGTCTTCAAGAAAAGAATTAAACTCTTTAGACATGTATTCTCCTCCTTTATCACTTCTCAAAATCTAGATCTTTGACTGACTTTCATTTTCAACCATATCTAAGAATTTCTCAAAAGTAGGAAAACATCTGACTTCACTCTAAGATAGTAAATCCATGAATATCTTGAGAAATCATCACAAAATAACAAAGTACCTGAAACCTTGAATTGAATATGTTCTCTTTCGACCATTCACATCTGAATGTATGATTTGCAACTTCCTTGTGGTCGTGATGTATGCATACTTCTTGAAAAGAAGTTTATGAAGCTTTCCTTCAAGACATGCGTCACATGACTCTACATCATTTGACAGGCCCAAAGTAAGCAAACTCTTTATCATACCTTGATCTTTGATATGTTTGAGAGCTATGTAACTAATATTACTAAATCTAGCTCCTCATTAGGTGAGAGGATCCGACATGAAGCTTACAACTTTATAATCATCTGACAAGAAAGTATAGATAGAGAGCAAATTATTCTTCATGTCTGGAACATAAAGAACATTGGAAATTGTGAAATTTCAACCTTTAGCATACACACCTTAAGACTCAAAAACAAGATGAGTGAGAGAATAGATGAGATTTTCCAAAGTGTATGGTAAGCTAGGATGATCACCTATACTAACTTATATTCCAATGTGAAATTACAACGTGTGTGAATATGATACAAATTTATAATATCTGAATCTAGGTAGAAATAGGAACTAGATACAAGAAATTGTGTTCCTAAGAGGTATGAAGAGTGTGTGTGTGAGAATATGGATAATATGAACATTTTAGAGCTTTTTTACAACAAACCCAAATTTTGATTAACCTAAATAAAAAACTAGTGAATGAACAAGTGAGGATAGATGTAGACTTGTTACTCACAGTATGTTGGTTGACACAAACTCCTCCAAATGTCTCTAGATGTAGAGCACAACTTCTCCAAGATTATAGAACTCTTCCTATAAGAGGACCTCCCCCTTAATGAACTCCTTGAGTGATAGCTAGAGAAGATTAAGTGATGCTCAAACTATGAGCCTAAGCCTCCTTATGTATTAATTACTTCTATGTGAAAAGCCCCTTCAAAAAGCAAAACACATGTGAAAAAGCTACGATTGCAATGAGAAAATCGATGCCATGAGAAAGCCTATGCAAAAAAATCACCCCACATTGTTTTGCGAAGCAATCAATCCAGGTCACCTGGATGAAAGAGATTTGTTCTAGCCAATGCGCCCAATGCATTTCTTGTAGGGGGTACTAGGAGAAAACTACATATTATTGCCTCAAACTTTGGAGGTTGGATCATTTGACCATTGTTTCCAACACAATCTTTGTAATTGGTTCTAGGGCATGCTCCTAATGAAGAATCATCAACTTATGGATTGATGGTCTTACTTGTCACATCCATCCCTATCTCATAGAAGTCTAAATTGAAAATTCATTACTCTATACTCATACATGCTAATGTTGTTTACTAGAACACCTAGAAATAATTATGCAACCTACTCAAAATCAAGGTTTATACTTTCCATACACATCAAATTTGGACATTAAACTTTACTGAGATGCAGATTGGGCAGGTTGCAAGGATGACAGGAGGAGTACTTTTGGTTATCTTTCTTTTGCAGTGATAAGCCCATTTCATGGTCCTCCACGAAGCAACCTACTGTTTCTCTATCTTCAACAAAGAAATGAAATGTGGATTAGATTGCTATATTCAGATTCGGGACTTCACACCCACTCACCTATGATTTTTGGTGACAATACAAGCTCTTTGCATCTTGCAGCTAATCCCATCTATCATGCAAGAACCAAGCATATAGAAGTACATTATCACTATGTTAGAGAAAAGCTATTGAGCAAGGAGATTCAATTGGCATATGTGTCTGCAAATATGCAATGTGCAGACTTATTGAACAAAGCACTTGATGGTACTAAACTTTGTAGGCTCAAAGCTATGCTTGGATTGTAGGACATTCAAGAAGATTTATGAAGAGGTACAAGACAAGATGTTTGGCTTGAGGGGGAGCTGTTGGTGCAAATTCAGGCCTTCACATTTGGCTAGACATTGAAGAAGATACGTATAACCATGTGATGGATCATATGAACCATACCTTGTAATTGTTTTGATCATTAACCATTGTAAGAGCTATTTTTACTTGAAGAATCTTGTAATTCCTTACATCTTGTGGAGTTTGGAGAACTAAAAGCTACGAATCCCATTTGGTAGAACCACTCCTAACTTATAGGAGTACTTTTAGATGGAGCCTCATTTGAATTTCAAATTCAATTTGGAAGAGAAACATTTATATAATAGCCTCTTCTAGGAGCTCACTTTCTGATCTTTTGTAGAGGTTGAGGGGCATACACTATAGCTCACTCATCTCACTATCATTGTGCATCATCGTAATGCCAATGAGGTTGTAAAATCATGTGATATAATATATACATTTCATTGATCACATCTGTCTACATCTGTGCTATGTCTACTCAGAACAATGTACTTGGGATGACCATATCTCAGTGGTCTCTCCATTATTTTTCATGTTCTATAACTTGTTTTAACCAGATCAAAGTCTACTTCAAGCTATCAAACTTTGAAGACATTTTATTTATTCAATTTTGAGAAATTAACGTCGAAGTCATCTTTGGTCATTCTCTGTATAGTCCCTAAAAAGTCGAGGGTAAGCATCCAAATGCTAAATTAATTTCTCAGTGTATTGTTCATCCTTTTAAGTGATTCCACTTGCAATCAGAGCTATCTAAGCTAATTAGATACTCTCAAAAGGAAGTTTCCTAATTTCTATTGTACTAAGAGCACTGAGCAAAAGATCTAGTAGGTGTCAAGACCAAAATAGCAAGTTTTTTATCGTTAGCTATTTGCAAAGTTATCTGTTTTGATCTAATTATTTGAAGCATCATCTTCAAAGTACATAGGTGCTTATTTGGTATTATTTTCAAGCTATGAGGGCCTAATACATAATCCTGAAGTGAAATAGGGCAGGTACAAAGCAGGTTTTGGCAATACTGCCTCACTTCCTTGAGGTATCCATCCATCTCTTCCAACAAGAATAAACCTAGTCATTTTGGTTAACCTATCCAGAATTACCCAGACAAAGCCATGCCCTCTCTGTGTCTTAGGTAATCCAACTATAGAATCCATGGAGATACTCTCCCACTTCCCATTGGGAATATCCAATGGTGGAGTAGTCCTCCAACCCTCAACCTTTCAACTTTATTGACCTGGCATTTAGTGCACCTAAGCACATACTCTAGGATGTCCTTATGAAGTCTAGGCCAATAAAATTTCCTCTTAACAAGATCATAAGCCTTGTTAACTCCTAGGTGTCCCACACGAGGTGTGTCATGACACTCATACAAAATGTGTTGTCTCATCTCAATATCTCTAGGGACACACACCTTACCTTTATATAATAGATATCTATCATGGATACTGTAATTCTTCCACTTGAATCCTTCTTGAGTACCCTTCAATACTCCATCCTCAATGGAAACTCATGCATCACGATCCCTATTCTCTATGGCTTCCCAAATCTCAAAATATGCAGGATCAGTTCTACATTTCCTTCTAATGGACTCAGGTAGCTCACTACTGATCTGAGTAAAACTCAATTCATTTGGGCATAGGCATGCGGCTAAGTGAATCAGCCACTACATTAAACTTTCCCTTCCTATACCTAAGCTCATAATCAAAATCCTAAAGGGTCTCTGCCCATCGGGCCTTATGACCTTTAAGGTCTGTTTGATTAGAGAGCAGCTTAATGCTCTATCAAACACTATCGTAACTTTGGCACCATATAGATAATGATACCACTTCTTCAAAGCATGGACAATTGCATACAACTCCTTCTCATAGATGGAGTAATTCTTCTAAGCTGGTTCTAGTTTCTTACTCTCAAAAGCTACTAGTCGACCATCCTGAACTAAAAACTGCTCACATAGCAAAATCACTCACATTAGTCTAAACCACAAAGGGCTTATTGGGATTTGCTATATGTAAAAGTGGACCTGTAGCAATTACTACTTTCAATTTCTCCATACTTTCCTCTGTTCGTCTCCCCAATGAAAGGCTTTCCCTTTCCCTTTAAGTTGTTCCATCATCAGGATAGAAATTTTGACAAAATTCTTAATCAATCTTCGATAGAAGCTTGATAAACCTAGGAAGATCTATAGCTCTTCTAGGTTCTTGGGATGTGGCCATTCCATAATAGCCCTTCTTTTTAGGATTCATTTGGATTCCATTTTGGGAGACTATATGCCCAAGGTATCTAGCCTCTATTTTGAAAAATTCACACTTTGACTCCTTAGCAAAGAGTGAATTTTCTCTTAACACTTGGAATACTTTTCTTAAGTGTTCCAACAACTCCTATTGTGATCCACTATAGATTCGAATATCATCTAGGAAGTCTACTACAAAGTGCCCTAGATAAGGCCATAATACATTATTCATAAGCTTCATGAAAGTGGAAGGAGCATTGGTGAGACCAAAAGGCATCATCAAAAACTCATAGTGCCCATATCTAGTTCTGAATCTTGACTTTCACAATTTCAACTACCTGGTACTTCTACACTTCAAACCTAATGTTTTCATGTTGCTCTGACTTTCTCTACAACTCTTTCTGCCAATCTTGCACTTGTGTTTGCTACATCTGATATTCTTCATAATTGAGAATTTCATTTATTAGCTTCAAATTAGCACATGAAAACCATTGCATTCTCAAGAAAGCACTTAACATAATCTTGGACCAACAACTATCAATAAAACATGCCACCACCGAACAAAATGTAGATAAATAGGCCTTCTTACTTCTATGATCAGTAATGTTGCTAATCTCATTTTCAAAATTAAACATTGCCTACACTAAATTAGATGACAACCAATCCATATGTGGTGGCTTCCCTTGAAATTTCTTCAAATGAAATCCATTGATCAGTTTTTCCATTCTTGTGCCAAACACATCAGCTAGTAAAAAAGTTCCTTGACCTAAGTCCTGCACAATCTGATACAGACCTTTATATCTCAATGTAAGTTTTCTTGGATGAGGCCCTAATTTGGAGTTGTACACCATCACCCAATCTTCTTCTTGAAATAAATTGAATTTCACATTCATATTAACCCAAGCCTATCTCCTTCTTGGAATAATTTCTATAATGTATGCACTAACTAAATGATCCTCCTCCATTCGAAGAAGGTACTTACTTCTATGCTTAATTGAAACTTTGGGAGACATCTTTTCAACTGTTACCCACAAACTTGGAACGACAAACTCCATTGTTACTACAGCTTCAAGCCCATATACCAATCTGAATGGTGTCATAGATGTTGTCACTTTGAAAGCTGTTTAAAATGACCATAATGCTGAATCAAGTAACAAATCCCAATTTTTTTTATTATCATGAACTAGCTAGCTTTTTAAGAATACTCAGCAAAGTCTTCTTGGTACTTTTCGCTTGACCATTCGCTTATGGATGGTAAGCGGTAGAATTTTTATGCATAATGGGATGTGTTCTTGTTAACTTTGAAATCACTTCATTGAGAAAGTGAGCACCTCTATCATTAACCAACTCTATTAGACAACCAAACCTAGTCATAATGTTGTGGTAGAGGAACTTTGCCACACTTTCCGCCTTGTTGTCTTTCAATGCTACTACTTCTACCTTCGTGCAATAATCTGTAGCTACTAAAATATATTATTACCACATTGAGTCCAACAAAATCCATACCCCATTTTTGAAATAGATCCAATGGTAAAACAGGATGATGAGACATCCGATCTGAATTATTTGGTTAGCCTATTTTTTGACAAATCACACATCTTTTAGCATATTCATGAGCATCCTTTAATACAGTAGGCCACCACAATCCTGCTTGTAAAACCTTTTTACCTGTAATACCTCTTGACAAATGACCTCTTGTTGGACCCGAATGTGCTTCTTGAAACACAACTTGTTGTTCAAAGTCTGGTACACACCTTCGAATGACTTGATCTACCCCTTTCTCATATAGTGCACCAACTATAACCGAATATGGTCTACTTTTGAGAACAAACTTCCTCCTCTGATCCAGTGTAAAATGTTGAGGTAATGCTCCATCAGTTAGAAACACTAATAACTCATCATACCAGGAATCCGATTCAGCAATTTGTGCATTGAATAACTCGGCATCTAGAAATTCATCATTTACACATGTAGGTGCTTCACCTAATTCCAATCTAGTAAAGTAATCTACCATTGCGTGCTCTTTCCCTGGAGTGTGAATAATAAAAAAATCAAATTCTTGCAACAAAAGCACCCACCTAGCCAACCTTCCTGTCAATAAAGGCTTCTTGATCAAACACACCAAAGTCGTATGATCAACATGAAAAATCACTTTATTACCCAATAAATAATGTCTAAACTTGTTAAGAGCATACACCATTGCTAAAGCTTCTCTTTCAATCACCGGATAGTTTCATTCAGCTGCACACAACACCTTACTAGCATAATATACTCGCCTATACCATCCTTTTTCCTTCTGCTGCATCAAAACTGCTCCTATAGCCACATCTGATGCATCCACAAATATGTGGAATGGCAACAACCAATCTGGAGGCTGCAAAATCGGTGCTACTGAAACCATCTTCCTTAATAACTGAAATGCTTTTTCTTGAGCTTCATCTCATACAAATAGAACATCCTTCTTTGTCAAATGTGTGAGTGGTAAAGAAATATTGGCCAAGTACCTTAAATACCTAGCATGCCACTTAATCTAGCCAACAAACCTCATTACTTCATTGACATTTGTGGGAGCTTTTGCAGTCCTAATAGCTTCAATATTCTTAACATCTATAGCCATTCCTTTTTGAGAAATAACATGGCCTAATAAGATGCCACTCTTCATAACAATGACACTCTTGAACAAATTGAGCACCATCCTGAATTTCCTGCATCGATCAAAACAAGATTTCAGATGCAGCAAGTGTTGTATCATTTTTCCAAACACTGAAAAGTCGTCCACAAAGACTTGCATGAAATCCTGCAAATAAGATTCAAACACTTTGTGTGCCACATAATTGAACGAGGACAGTCCATTCTTCAATCCAAAACTCATGACTGTAAACACATAAGAACCAAATTCTATAATGAATGCAGTTTTGTGATGATCCTCCTCACCAACATGAATTTGATTGTAACCAAAAAATCCATCCAAAAAATGATACATCTCATGTCCAGCTACTGCATCCTATATCGCATCACAAAAGGGCATAGGGAAGGGATCCGTAATTGTTGCTGCATTTAACTTTCTATAATCAACACAAATTCTCAACTTCCCATTCTTTTTAGGGACCATTATAATAGGAGACGACCATGTGATTTGATTAACTGGTTTAATAAATCCAATTGCCAATAGTTTATCAATTTCCTCTTTAACCTACTTAATAAAATTAAGATTCATTCGATACCTTTGCTGCATAACTGAAACTGCATCCTTCTTTAAATTAATGTGATGTTGATGTAGATCAAGGTCTATACCTTTCACTTGTGAGTAATCCCAAGCAAAAACATCCACATATTCCTTTAACAAACAAATAAGGTCTTCCATGAATGGACCCCTCTAGTTCTTTGCTTACTCTCACCATCTTTGGTTCAGTCTCTGTTCGCAAATTAATTTCTTGAATTTCGTCCTCTTTACCCTACCAGAACTTGCATATTTTTGTTCATAAATATTTTCAGCCAAATTAATTACCTCTTTCTCTTGCTGCTCCAATTTTTGCTGCGCAGGAACTTCCAAACTTTGTTCAAACATCCGTCTCAACAATGTACCCTCCAATGCATCCGTCTCAACTATGTACCCTCCAATGCATCCCCAATCTTGCTTAACCTTAGCCAACGTGAACCAAGGTATTCCCAATAACATTTCATATGGGTATGCGGAATCTGACATTCTAATCACCACGAAGTTTACCATGAATGACATCGGTGCAATTATGATTTGTTGCTACTTCAGAATGCCCAACGACTGGACTCTAGTTTGATCTGCCATTTTTACTTGAAAAGGCGCTGGAGCTAAAGCCCCATTTCCCATTTCTATAAAAACATGCTCAGGTAATATATTCACTCTTGAGCCACCATCAAGCAACACTTCATCAAATCATCTTTGGTTATACTGTGCCTAATTACTCGAACAACAAAATCTACATCCGTCAGATCAATGTTGTTAGCGGATGTCGATGGTGCCTACATAGTTTCTGGCTCTCACTACTGTCCACAAGCTTCTTCAATAATTTTCCTCTAAAAGCTGGTGCCAAAGATAATAACTGGTCTAAGGAAAATTGCAAAGGAGATTTAATGATCACCTCAAATGAGTCATTTTTTAAATCTTACATGGACTTAATCTTATCCTCCTTCTTGAGTTTTTGTAAGAATACTACATCCTCCTCCTCTTGAGATGAACTTGGAAATTGCACCTGTTTTTGTTGATCCCGCTAGATCCGTTCCTAAACTTGGTCTCTTATATGTCTTTGTTCCTGCCAATGGGACCTTTATTTTTAGACCTTGTAACTGCCAAGACATCCACTTCTTTGACCTTACCACACTGCTTGCAATCACAATGCTGCTGATTTTCATGATTCAGATGTAGACTTCCTGATGTACTAGCACCTACATCATTACTACACTCCTGATCTGATAATTCTATAACTATAGCATTGGCCTGAGCAGCCTACTGAGCCTGTTGTTGCTTCTACCCCTATTGATTATTTTGATTATAGCGAACCACTGGTATATCCCTTTCTTCTCTATGCTTCACCCATAAAGGACAATTAGGCCCTATCCAATGATCAAGTGCTGAACAATACCCATAGGGCATCATCCTAGGTGGTCTATCCTATTGATTTCCTTGTTGTTTATTACCTTGTTGGTTCATCTGTTCTCTCAATGGTGGCCATCCTTGTTGTTGCCTCTAAAAATTACCTTGTGCTTGGACTGGAATAGCCTGATTGGCAGCCACTTCATTATTATTTCTATTATCCTGTCTTGAACTTTGCCCTCTATGCTTGGGGTTATACCAACACTGATTTGTTGTGTGTCCATCTTTATCACAAATGTCACAAAATATTCTCTCTTTCGGAGCTATTATAGAATATCCATGTTTCTTTAACTTACTAATCAAGGCTTCCTCTTTACTTTGTTTACCTTTATGTTTGCAGTGCCTTCTCACCACCACTTCTTCATCTTGAGTTTTAAAATCAGAATCAGTTGTCCCTTTCTCTAATTCCATTTTTGAATCTGATTCAACATTTGAACTAGAGTCATTGTGCCTCTTCTTGGATCTGCCAAATCTTCGTTCCACTCTTGGAGCTGCTAACACTAATACATAAAAAACAATAGCTATATCCACCCTTGCAACTACATGTTTGATGCTGCTTCTTAATCCTTTTAGGAAGTAACCCGCCAACATCTCGTCGGTAGGTCTCTTGTTACCCTGTAATCTTTCGATTAAAGTTCTAAATTTCTGAGCATAGTCTTCTACTAACATGGTCCTTTGTCTAATTGCTCTCAACTTCCTCAATCAGAGGGAGTTTTTTCTTTCCCAAATCTTTGTAAAAATAATGTTTTTAATGCATCATATGTAGAGAAATAAGCAATACCGTATTGACTAAACCAGCTCATTGCTCTTCCTTCCAATGTTGTTGCAAATTGCTAGAGTTTGATGTCATCACCATATATGGCTAGATATCCATTTGCTATCCACTTTATCTCGAATTGAGCAATGTGATAGTCAGCATCTTCTTTAGAACCTCCTCTAAAATGGGCTGTTTTGACCTTGAGATTTGGAGGTGGTTGCACCATTGGTTGTGGCTGAGGTGCACACCTAGTTCTTTGATCGTTCACCCCTCCAAGTGGGTCGAACTGGAGTCTTCTTCTTACTCCTACAGTGCCTGCTATCAGGATCAATGCTCCTAGTATTCCGCCCATCAGCCTTACCTCTGCTACACTTGTTCCTCCTTCCTCCTCTTCAACTTGTGCTTTGTACCAATTGTAAAATTCAAAAGATGACTCCACATTAGCTGCTTTTGTTTGCACTCTTGTATAATAAACTTTACAAAATCTTCCTCTTCTTCCTTTTATGCATCTCTTGCTTCTTTAGCGAATGCAATAGGATCGCCAAATGTGTTGGAGTTCAGGAACACATAGCTACTTACACACACTAAAAACTTCCAAGGAATTCATCTTCAGCACTGATCTACTTACACAGAGAAAAATAATCACAAATAGGCTTCATATTCATCACTTTTTTGTTGTGATAGAATATTATTCAAGAGAGTTTTTCTCTAATAGAGAGAGAATTAGACTTGCACTGGGTAGAAAATATAGAATTCTTCATTAAAGTTCTTCGAAATCAAAATGATTACAAGATAAACTGGAGTAACACTTCTTTGAACAATGATAATGTTGCTGCACCTGATCTGTATTCAGTTTGTGCAAGAAAACAGGTTCAGAGACTCTCCTTTCATCTTCTTGGATATATACTCTCTTCTTCCTCTTTTTGTTCGTCTCCCCCTCTTGAAAGATGCTTCTTCTCCCTTTTTTGTCTCTTGAAAGATGCTTCTTCTTCCCATTACATACATGCATGACAAAATACAATGGACTTAATCACACGACATTGATGCCTAACTAAATTGTAATTGTCTATTAAAAATCTGAGTCAGCAACATTCCAATTTAGTAAAATTCGATTCAACAAAATTCTGAGTCAGCAGAATTCCGATTCAATAGACTCCGAGTCAGAAGATCTTCAAAAATATGACTCACTTCTTATTCTTCCAATTTCTCTCCCCTCAACAATTCCCAAGGTGAGTTACTAGGTTTAATGAGGCCTTTATCTAAATAGTCCTATAATTGCTTCTTAACCTCCTCATGCTGAGAAACACTAAGCCTATAAGGTGGCTTACAAATAGGGTTCATGTTAGTAACTATGTCAATAGCATGGTCAATGTCCCCTCTCTTAGGTGGTAGCCCTCTATGGAAGTTAGTGGGAAAAACATCTCTAAATTTAAACATAAGATCTTTAAAACCTTTAACAACACACTCTTGCAAGAAAGAATAGTAAAATTTCATGTACATATTTACATTTCTAGCATGAAAATATACATAAGATGAAATACCAGTACAATGCTCAAAGTCCTAACTATACAACAAAAAGATCGTCTCTACATGTTGAAAATGACAAAGACTACAACTCTAAAGATGAGATGAAAGGTGCACTAGGTACATCTCTTTCTCCCTATATACAAAATTTACTTCCATTTCTTTTAAACTCAAGGGTGTTGTTTTGATAACTGTGTTTGAGTTTGTCTCCCAACCCCCATAACCACTCTCTTCCTAACACAAGGTCTGTCCTCTCCATATTCATAATTTGGAAGTGCATGTGGACAGTATAATCCTTCATCTTCACTTCCAAAGTGGATACCATAGTATCCCATATCCTCTTGTCTTCCCCGTGCATCATAGATACTATGTATTTATGTGCACTAAGCTGCTACGGAATCTTTAGCTTTTTTACTAGAACATAGTTTATGAAGTTATGAGTGGTAGGGTCATCTATCATGATTCACACTCTGATCCCGTATACACTACCATGACGTTTAACCAAGTCATGTGGTCCAAACTGAGGGGACCACAATGATTGAGTCAAACAATAGGTGTGCTCAATATCCTCGTGCATCACCTCTACTCCCTTGTAGCTAGAGCTGCCATAAATAGGAACTGTCTGCACTAGGTGGACTACCTTTTTGCCCTTATCAGGGGCCTTACTAGCCTCTAGTCCTCTCTTCTTTTCTTCCCCCTTCTTGAGTGGAGAGTTCCATTGTGAATGGCTAGGAGACAAAGGCCTAAAGCACAAGTTCTCTCTATTGGCCCTCTCAAATTGCTCGGTAGGTAACCTAGGCCCTTGGGATCTCTATTTCTTAATGAAGATTTTGTGTTTCCCTAATGGTACTTTCTTCTTGAACTTATTCATGCTAAGAGGTTTGAGGGGCTGATCTGTCTCCATAGAAGTATACTGAGGATGATTATGATCATCATAAATCTGAGCATACTTGATCGCCTCCTCAAACGTCTTAGGTGCATTTCTTCTTACCTCTCTTTTAATGGCTTTATCTAAGCCCCTAACAAACCCTCTTGTTTTTTGGAATTCATCTAATGCCTTAAGTTTCAAAATGATCTTCCTATAGTGGGATATGTAAACTATCAAAGGTCTACCTCTCTAAGTGATCCTATCCCACTTGTCCTAGTTCCTCTCTTCCTCATTCTCAAGAAAAATTGAGCCCAGTTTGTAGGGATATAATTAGCCTCCTTGAGACTCATCCACCACTTATAAGCACACAGGCGAAGCGAGAGACTCGCTTCTAGCACACGGTACTCAGGTGGGGTGCCCTTCAGTTGATGCAAATCATTCCACTTTTTCAAAAAAGTGTAGATTGCATCCTTGTTTCTCTCACAGTCATCCCCCATAAAGGTAGGTGGCTTCAAGTGTTTTCGGAGGGGAGCTTCACTAGAACTCTCTCCTTTGTGCTTAATAGGAAAATAAGAATCTTTCCTAGCCATGTCTATAGGAAGAGTAGGGGTTTCTCTTTCTTTTCTCACTAGGAAAGAGGTGACATGTGTCTCAAGTGAAATCATTTGAGGCTTAAGTTGTTCAATGAGAGACGTCATGCTACCTATGTCTCTCTCTAAACTAAGGGTCTATTCTTTTAACTCATTGATTTTTTTTTTAGTAACAAACTCATCGTTGAGTTCCACAGAAGAGTATTCTTCTTCTTGTGCTCTTTTCCCTCTACCATTTGCTCAACTTCTTTCTCAAGCTCTAACTCTTCCATCCTATGGTCAGGGTCCTCTAGTTGTTCTTTAGTTGGAGAAGTGTGGTCTATGATTTATTTACCCTTGGAATCCATATTTCACTCCCCCCATTTACTAACTAGAGTATGTGAAATGAATGGACATAAACTTAAATGTGCAAGAAGAAGAGAAATATCATACTAGAGCACTTCCATGATACAAAATGAAGCTCCCAAAGTGAAATTCCAAGCAATCTTTGACATGTGGAGGTATTGATCTGCAATCTTCACCACGCCCAAACAAAAATTCAAAATGTCTGGTTGGCCCGAGGAGGTTCTAGTCACCAAAAACTATCAAGAATGACGCCAAAAACATATAATAATAGACTCAAATGAGCAAACTGAGTCAAACTGAAGCACTTTTAATTTTCATCAGTCCTTGCCAATCCAAAATAGGTATTCTACCACTTGTACTTCAAGAATATGAAGCTATTCTAAGTGAAAAAGTTCGATTCAGATGCCAAATAATGAAAAACTAGGCTCAAAAGTGGTTGCCTAGTTTCTGTTGATGCATTGTAGAGGGATTTTGGTTCATCAAATCTTCTCCAAATCAATCATTTTTGTTTTTTAGCAAAGCTTAGGATTCAGCTCACAAAGCTATGAGTAGGAGAAGGCGAGTATGTCAAGAGTAAGAAGCAGAAAAACCATTCTTCATGAAGGGGTGACTTTGGAAGGCCCAAACTGAGAACTTGAAGCTTTTTTAGATATCCCAATGACCCATAGCCCAAATCCACATCCCAATATACATATGTACAAATTCATTTCCCTCCATTATGTTTCATAATAATTCTGATTCTTGCTTTATTTTGAAGGAAAATTTTGAAAAAGAGTAATTTCAACTACCCTTTGAAGGTGGCTCCTCTCCTCCATAGCATAATGGATCCACTTATCCCACATAGCAGGTTCACAAAACCAAAATTGGGTATATAAGATTTGCCCTCATAAGCTCTTCTCCATCCAAGGATGAGGGAGAGAGCATAAGGAGGAGTCTCTTCCTCCACTCCTTCTTGGGTTGCTGCGAGCATGTGTGCTGCTTTTGTTGTGTGCCTTCGCAGATGCTTCCTATTGTGCGCCTTCACAGGCATTCCTACCTTCAGTTGGCATCGCGTTGTCAGTTGGCTTTGATACCAATGATATATTCTTCTATCCCTCCTGATGATTCCTAGTATCTTTTGCTGTCAGTCAACAATTTCGAAGTGTCTTGAGACTCCAAGAATGAGGCATGGAGATCGATGTGATTCTTGTCACCTAGGTGCATGTAGTACTTCATATATTCTCTCCCTCTCTCTAATTACCCACAAGGCAATTTCTCATAGACTCTCACATGAGTGCCACTTGGCACTCATGTGAGTATCCTATTCTTTATATCTAAGAGGTGGTTCACACCATGAAGGATACTCCATGCTAGAGTATTATCCTAAAGTAAGTCATGAAAGTTGATCTACCCTAAGGTGGGTCTTACCTTTCCTAACAACTACTTCAAAATGATATTCCATTAATAAAAGAAACCATCTTACTAACCTATCGATATTGCAAGGTTTGTTCACCAAGTATAGTAAGGCTTGATGGTCTATAAAATTTTTGAGCTTATTTGCAAGAAAATAATGTCGAAACATTTTAACCACATAGACCATGCACAATCCTTCACTTTCACTAGTCGTATAATTTTTGTCTATTGGGTTCAACTATCTATTTGTGTATCCTATGGGAGGTCTATGTTTCCTCTATTATTGGTTGTGCTAGCATGCGTGCAATGGAAAAATTGGAAATCCACATGAACATGGAAAGGTTTACTCTAATCTGGCATTGTCAAAATAGGGGTTGAGCACAAAAAAATCATTTTAGCTCTATAAATAATTTCCTTCATTCTTTGTTCCACTTGCAATTCATCAAAAAGTTATAGAAGGGTTTAGCGATGGTTGTGTACATGTGTATAAAACATCAGTAGTATCCACAATGACCCATAAAGGCTTGTGTTTCCTTAACTATGCTTGGCCTTGGTAATTCCAATATAGCTCTCACTTTGCCTTCATTCGTTGATATTCCATTATTTTGACACAATGTGACCTAGGAGTTTACCTTGTCTGACCATTGTTGGTGCAAGAAGAAAGCCTATGAGCTTTGCTTATGATTTTGGACTTCTCTCACCTTTTGTCACACATAAATGTATTAATTCATATGATCTTATGTTTGTAAAGTCCAAAGGTTAAAACCTTGGACTTATCTTAGTCAAATGTAAAAGCTAAAATTAGAAGAAATCTTGTGAATGAAGGGAGCCAAAAGCTACTAATTAAGTTGGAATTCGAATTCAAATTTACCCTAAGATGTAGGAATACGTTTAGGTGGATGAAAACCATATTCAAATTCAAAAAATATGTATAAAAGTACTACATTCTAGTCGTTGGATGAGAGAGCCCTCTTATGAGTTTTGAGCAGAATTTATGAGTGTACATTGTACTCACTTGGAGCAAGAGAAGTCCTCCACAAATGATGCCAATACTAAGAAGCAAGGGCCAACCAACACAAGAGGAGCAAGAAAGGTTGAATGCATGGTGATCAAAAGATGCTTTGGCAAGGTTATCCATTGTCAACTCTATCTCTAACTTTTTAATCCCTCAAATTAGGAATTGCAAGACATCTCAAGAGACATGGAGTTCTATGGAAGCATTCTTTTCATCAATGAACAAAGACAAGAAGAATCAACTATGAATGGAGTTTACAACACTCAAGAAAATGCCCATGCAAAGTGTGATTGATTTTTTCACCAAGATGGACATTGCAGAAAACCTTGGAAGCGTCATAAAGGTCATTCATGAAGTGTCATCAATGGGACCAAGGCAGATGAGAGATGGGAAGCCTTCACCACAAGTATAGTGAGGCAAGTCATCAATGGGATCAAAACTAATGATAGATGGGAAGCTTTCACCACAGATATGGACCTCTACATGGACATGTATTGGGGAATTCTTTAGTTGAAAGGGGCTTGAGTGTTTGTAGGAGAAGAATGGAGAAGAATAAGAAAGAAACATTGCACCAAAAGCATCTATGTCTTTATTAACATAACAGATTACAGTATCTTTTTCTAGAATAAGAAAAAATGTTCTTGTGTGTAGCCATTAAGATGAAGAAATAGACAAACAAGATGGAAAGCATAAAGTTAAAAGGGACACCACACATAAGCTCTTGTGTACCATGTTCACTTCTTATTTTTTCCATTTTTGACCTTAGTCTCTCCAATATGTTTGCATAAGGGAGGGTTCATCTAGGACTTCCATAACACTTTAAAAGCCTTAAAAATCCTTCAAAAAGACCTTTTTTGCAACTTTCACTTAACTTTTCCTACAACACCATTGTGAATAAACTATTTGTGCATTACCTATACACCCATGTTCTTGGCCACTTGCACAACACTTTGTCGAGTCAACACTCTGAGGAGCTCAATAATTGCCCACCATTTCAAGGTCTCTCCATCTTCGACAATGAATAGCAAAACAATGAGCATACATTAGCCACCACAACACAAGAGTAGGGTAAAACCTTGAAAAGAACGTATGAGCAATCTAGCAGGAGAAGGAAAGAAAAAAATCGCAAGGGAATATCAAAATTGGACTCTAGAGCGAGCATTGAAAATAGAGGAAAGAGAAGGTGTGGAAGAAGGGATAATTAAGGAAAGGGCAGGGAGGGGTAAGGGGAAATTGAGGATAGGGAAAGGGAGTGAGGGGCTAATGAGGAAAGGGTAGGGAGGAGGGAGGGGTAGGTCTAGGTTTTTGTATAAAGGAAGGGGTAGGGAGGAGGATGTGGGGTTGGTGACAGGGAAAATTTGTAAAAACGTAGAAGAGACATGTGATCCATATAAAAAATGTCAAACATGTGGAAAAATGAAGAGGGAAGGGACCATGTGAAACATGTGAAAATTGAAAATCAGATGATTGATGTGTGCAAAACATATGGAGTTTGACCAAATGAAGGAAAATTTTTGGAATTTGGGGAAACTAATAATAAAAATTAGTTTAAAGCTATCACGAAACATGAAAACAACTCCAAGTTTGAAAACAAATGGTCACCCAAAGTATAATGTAGAGCGACGGAGTTTATACTAGTAAAAAAACAAAAAAATGTAGACCCTAGGATAAAAACATAGATCCTACGGTCTTGGGAGGAGAGAGAGAGAGAGGGGGCGAGGGGGAAGAGAGGTACATGTTGGAACATAAATCTTATGCTATTCTTGAAGTGGATTTGTTCTACTTCATCAAACTATCATGTGGAATGTATCAAAGATATCCCTTGAAGAGGTTCTCCATTAATATTTATTTTTATGGTATTTTCATAAGGATTTTTTATGGATCATTTACCAATGTAAAATCCTAGATATTTACACTTGTAAAAGTCAAAACAAGAGTTCAAGCTCCATGAATTTGAGGTGTTTGAGCTTGACAATAAATCAATCACCAAAAGTAGATTAGATTAGATTTTCACTTTTCCTAGATTTTAGGAAACTGATCTGATTCTCCTCAACAATGTATTGTGCCTTGATTTGAATTCAAATTTCACTTTTAGAATTATTGAAACACTTAAAGAGTCTACATAAAGACTTGAAATCACTTGTACATTATTTTGAGGCAATATACATACACTTTGGGTCATCATTGTGTTACTCCATTTATTTGCACCATCTTCTTCAATAAGAGTGAATGTGTAGAGCCTCCTGTGCTCTCTGTAAAGCTTCAAATTTGATAAGTGAGCATTCAATAGCAAGGTATTTGTGTCTACATTATGTGTACAAATGTTCAAGGCATTTGGTGCTATAGACTTTGAGAAATTGTAATTTTACTTGCTCAGGGTCTATCTCTGCACAACCCTGAAAAATCAAGGGTAACTCTCTTGAGTGTTAAGTTCATTCTAGAAGCATATCTTTCTTATTAATTATACTCTGATGCATTTTAGATACTCAAAACTATTTATAACATTCCTCCAAAAGGAAGTCTTCCAATTGTAATCATGATGGTTGCTATGAGCATTTCAAGTTCATTGGTTCATCCAAAGATAGCAAATTTTTTTAGCTAGTCAAGGTGCAAACTTATTGGATTTGTACCAAATCTTTCTCTTTGATGATCCAAAGTACATACTGGATTTGATTTCACTAATCACATTCCTATAGGGTCTATTTGACTCTCCAAAAGCTCAAGGGCTGGTCGTGTGTTGGTTGGCTAGACCAAACTTCATCACTTTAGAACTCATTTACATCAGAGCTAGATCAAGATTGGTGATGCTTTCCCTAAATGATTGAAAATCTTTATTAAAAAAACTATGCTAGTTGGCAAATCATAATGAAGGCCTCTATCTAGCCAAATATCTGAATTGATTATGAAGAAACCTTTTCACCTGTGGCAAAGATGCCAAGTGTCAAAGTGCTTATGAGCATTGCAACTTCCAAGAATCAGAAGATCTACCAAATGGATGTCAAAATTCTTTTTTAAATGGATGGATATGTGAACAAGTATACATGGTTCAACCTCCTAATTTTGAAGACTCCTCATGCTTGAGTATGTATGTAGGTTATTCATTATGAGCAAAGCAAATACTTACCTCTTCATTAAGAGGAATCAATATGAAGTCATATACCTCTATGTATATGTTGATGATATCGTATTTATAGGTAATGATGCTAAAGGTATAAGGAAGATCAAACTTCAAATCAAAGAAGAACTCAAAATCAGCTATCTAGGGCAACTCACTTATTTCCTAGGGTTTGAAATAGTGTATGCACAAAAGGGTATGTATCTTACTCAGAGAAAGTATATCGAAGATATGCTTGCAAAGTTCAAAATGGAGAATTCAAACGTTGCAAGTACACATATGGAGATGAACCTGAAGTTAAGTGCTCATAAACGTGAGCAAATTGAAGATATAACTAGCTATTAGAGTGAGTTCGTAGTTTAGACTATGCTATCTTGACAAGGGTTGACATTTTCTATGGAGTAAGTGGCTTAAGTCACTTCATGCATACTCCACTTGAAAGCAATCAAAAGGATACTTAAATACCTGAAGGGAATTGTCAGTGAAGGTTTCTATTTCCCTTAGAAATATGATATAGATATCAAGATTTTTTCATATGTAGATTGGGCAAGAACTAAAGATGATAGGAGAAGTACATCTAGATACCTCACCTATAAGTCCAAACAAACACCTCCCTATATTTTCTTGAAAAATATGTCAATTCTTCCTCCTCTTCCTCACTTAGTTTACTTTATTCATCTTTGTCTTCGATCATCACCACTACTATGTGGGTTTGTTCTTTATTATCACAATCTTCTCCCATGAGAGCTTCTCTCCTTGACATTTTTCACATGATATTTCTATCTTTCTATCTGAAAACTATGGTTCTTCTTCTTGTGTGGAGGGATTCTTTTTAGCTTCTCTTAATTTCCATGTTTACTTGCATTGCTAAACATCACATCATTCCTACACTCATTTCATCCATGAGTCTCAACAACTATCAAGTATAACTAATCTTCTTTCAACTCACAAAGTGGATCCAGAAAAATCAATTGTAAATCCTCATCACTCTTCGTCTAGGTCTATATTAGGCTCACATTCCTTGATTATTGGTTTGCACATGAACACTGAGACCAACCCAAATGAAATTACAATTGGCCAGTGGTCATGTAGATCACCCTTTAGGCTTATAGGAAAATGTTGCATTAACAACATTTTGAGTAGATTTAGGCATACTTTGGCCACATGTCAATTTTCTAAGGCAAAAAACTATGAGATGGTCCTTGGGAGATCCTTCATGCATCAGCTCAAGGTGGTACATTATTGAGGAAGAGATTCTTTATATCTATAACACCATGGAACAACCACAAAGATTGATGTACAAAAATTCTCCTATAGAGATCTTCCCCCTCTCTCCAATGGAATTGTATACATAAAGAAATGGATGAAGTTTCTCTTCATAGTATATATTATAATGACCAATCATGGATGCATGAAGACACACATCTTTAGATGTGCATGGTATTTAAGAGAGAAGGGGAGGCTTCAAAATTGAATGCTAATGAGTGCATAAAAAAGTCCAATAGAGGATACAATCTAAATGCCATAAATTTTTTCTCATGCAATTTTTGAACCATATGAATGGATTAGGATTTTGAGCACCTTAGATGTGTGTGTAAATGAGCAAGTAATAACGATGATGGAATGCATAGACAAGGATTGATTTGATATAATTCTCTTCATTATGATGTGGGAGGAAGAAGTTGATATTGAGCAAGTTTATTTAGATTATAAGGAAGAAGGTATTATAATGGACCCAGAGTTTGAATAAGAAACATACTTAGATGTAGTAGCATCATTCATTTTGATTCAAACCATTATGCAATCAGGTGTAGACTAAGAAAACCAATTGAAATACTTGTTGAGGGAGTAGAGGGGTGTCTTTGCATGGATTTACAAGCAGTTCAAAGGAGTGGATCCAAAACAAAAAACTCATAGGATCCCAATGACCCTAGAGGCTATGCCATCGAAACAAAAAATCCTATACATGGCTAAGATTAAAGAAGAGATAGAAAAATTTCTTGTTGAGGATTCATTTATGCGATCAAACACATGTAATGGCTAAGATTAAAGAAGAGATAGACAAATTGGCTAAGATTAAAGAAGAGATAGAAAAATTGTTTGATGAGGGATTCATTTATGGGATCAGACACACATAATGGATATCCCCAATAATAGTTGTCTATGAAAAAATACAAGCTTAGGGTGTTTATAATCTTGAAGAAAGTAAATGCGCTATCTGAGATAGCTACCCTTTCCCTATACCTGATCATCTCTTTGAAAGAGAAGTAGGCAAGGAGCTATATGAACTCCTTGATGGATTTTCAGGATACAATCAAGTTTTTATTGCTTTCAAAAAAAACAAAATTTTTCCTACAAAGCGGGGCATCTATGCCTTCAAATGTTGGATTTTGAGGTCTATAGAAGCATGCAACAACACAAGGAAAAAGAAAAAGCTTGGAGCACAACACACAATACTCAATGTATTACCAAGATAATGTACAAAGGGGAAAAAAACCGCCTCAAGAGGGAAAAAAGTTCCCCGGTAGTCCTAGTGTGTTCACACACATCACTACCTAAATATATCAACAAATCCCCCCTAGGAGTGATGCGACGAACAAGGAGCTCGCACTCATGTATAAGGAAGTGCCAAGCTATGTGGAATCAATTCACAAAAGTAAGCCCCTCCAAAGCTTTGCGGAAAGATTCAAACTTCTCCCTAGGTAGAGCCTTTGTGAAAAGGTTTGCAATGTTCTCGTATGTGGGCACATATGCCAAATTGATCTCTCTAGTAAAGAACCTCTCCTTGACACAATGATAGTGCACCTCAATGTGTTTAGTGCGAGCATGGAACATAGGGTTCCTCACAACTGTCAATTCTTTCTTCTTTGCCTCTTTTGCATCTAGTTTTGGAAAACTCTTTATTACATGATCATTTCATTTACAATATTTGCAAAACAACTTTTATTTTTTTTGTTTTCTTTGCGTCTCTATCATCCTTCTTTGATTGTGCAGAATTAGTGTAGAAGAGCTCCATTTACCTTTGCCCTTCTGACTAGCCAAGAAAGCTTGATCTGCAACACACATAATGGACCTATTTTTCCTAGACTGATCTTCTTGCAATAGAACAGAGATTAATTCCTCAAATGTTAAGGCATTTAGATTGCCTTTCATCATCAATCGAAGAGTAGAAGTAAAACTCTGATATGAATCTGGAAGACCATTTAGAATAGTTTGCACAAGTGAACTATCAGGTAAGACTTCATCAACAGAAATCAACTGTGCTTGCAAATCTTTGATCTTTGTAAAAAATTGTCCATGGCATCTCCTTCATTCATGTGCTCTCTCTGTAGCAGTTTTTGGAGGTAAGCAACACGAGCCTCATTCCTTGCATGGTATAAAGTAGTTAGTGTATCCCAAGCATCCTTTGCTATTTTCTAGGAGTGAATGTGGGGAATAATGGCAGGCTTGACACACAAGGTTATCAATGCATGTGCTTGAGCATCTTTGCCCTCCCACCAAAGTTGCTCTATAGTAGGTGCAACAAGAATTGAAACACAAACAAGAACCTGAAGAATATCACTATCTTGAATGCCATCTGCATCACCTTCAACAACTATGTTTGCAGGTGAAATAGGACGTTTTTCAACACCCTGCACAATATTCCACTATCCTTTTGCAACCAATACATGGTGCATCATATAAGCCCATAATGGGTAGTTGCTACCATCCAACTTATCCTCAACATCCAACATATGGAATACATCACTACTTTCAGCCATGGCCATTTACTAAAATTCCCTAATGTAGAAAAATGATTGTATCTCAAAAAGTTGAATAGAACTACTCTATCAAGTTCTACTAAAAGTGTAGTAAACTTTGAGATGCTTATATTGGGGAACCAAAACTTGTATATATCTTTGGCACAAGAAGATGAAGTAGCCTTCACACGCATTACGATAGTGCATTCAGAGGTCAAAACGAGCTCGGATTGTGATTTTGACCACATAGCAAAGCAAGTTTGAACTCCTAATAAGCTTGAGTATGCTCACCAAATTTCATGTGATTCTGAGATTGTGATTGGAGGGGTTTTTGATGATGCCCTAGATGAAATGGTGACCTGCTCTGATACCAATTGTTGGAGTTTGAGGTCTACTAAAGCACACAACAACACAAGGAAGAAGAAGAAGCTTGGAGCATGATGCACAATATTGAATGTATTACCAAATGAATGTACAAAGATAAGTAAACCATTAGGGTAATAGGCGTATATACAAGCCACACCGAAAAAAAACCTCCTAAAGAGGGAAAAAAGTGCCTTGGTGGTCCTAGTGTGTTCACAAGCATCACTACCTAAATATATCAACATCAAAGTCATGCCTTTTGGCTTGAATAATGCACCAATTACTTTCCAATGGTTAATGCATCATGTATCTACTCATTTAAAAGAGATTCTCATATTCTAGAACTTCTAAATGGTTTTGGAAAATGCAGACAATATAGGGTATTTTTAAACCTAGAAAAGTGTTTTTTCATGGTTACATAAGGCAAAACTATAGGGCACATTGTCTCAAGAAATGAAATTTCAATGGATGAGAATAAAACAAAAGTCATCTTAGATCTTTGGAGACCAAACACTGTAAAATAAATGTAGTGATTTATGAACCATTATGCTTACTATCATCGATTTATCCACATTATGAATATGATCATGGGTTTATGCACCATTATATGGCTTATTTACCAACTTTGAATGGATAGATGATTGCAAGAAGGAATTCAATGAAGTAAAGAAGAGTTTGAGCTCCTCTCCTATTCTTCAAGTGTGAGATTGGAACATATTTTTCCACATTTGTGTCGAATACTTAGAACTTTGCAATGAGATGTATTCATACACATCGAATAGATGAATGAAAAATAAACCATGGAACTTTGTATGAAAGTAGATAATTGAATAATGAAAAATGGAATTATACTACTAGAGAGAGAGAGAGAGAGAGAGAGAGAGAGAGAGAGAGAGAGAGAAGGATTAAGAATAGTATATAAAATCAAAAAATTTAGACACTATCTTGAAGCCAATAAGTTCAAATTTTTTGTAGACCACAAAGCCTTGCTCTATCTATCTAACAAACACTTTAACATTGAGAGGTTGGTTAGATGTTTTTTAGTACTCATGGAGTTTGACTTTTATGTGGTACTAAAAAGGGAAATACTCATGAACATGGTGATCATTTATCCAAAATGACTCATGGTGAACCTCTTACAAGGGTAGCTGATGAAATTCTAGAAACATGTCGTTTTAACTTGATGATCCCATGTTTGGATGAAAATGATAGTACCAATATTGATTCATGAACCTAATCATATAATCAACCTTATAAGTGACCTAAATTTGATGAGAGCAAGGAACTACCGAATCTTAGTAGGTAGTTTATATTACAAGGACTTAAATGACATCTTGTTAAGATGTGTAGAGGATGATCAGAGGACAACCCTAATCCAACAACTCATGATAAAAAGTGTGAAATATATCAAAGGACAAAGGATACACTAAGAAGAGGTAAGATGCCTCTTTGACTCACAGTCAATGTGACAGCCTTTTCAAATTGGGGAGTAGACTTAATTAGACCTATTAACCTACCTCCAAAGAATTTTCTTGTTGAATATATGATTTTGGTGAATGGTTGCCTCAACAAATGGGTAGAACCAAGAGCAACAAGAAGAGTTATGCTAAGACAACTACCAAGTTTTTATTTGAAAAAAATTCAAATGCTTTGGGCTACCAATTGAGATTGTAAGTGATAGAGTCACCCATTTTATTAATGAAATGGTGGAGTCATTTTTAAGTTATTTTATGGTAATCCATAAGAAATCAACACCTTATCATCCATATCCTAATAGAAAAGATGAAATTTCATTTAAAATACTCTATGCTATTCTAGCCAAAATAGTGACAAGTAGAGGGTCGGATCGGAAAAAGTAGCTATATCATATTGTTTAGGCATTCAAAGTGGTGTGCAAAAATACCCATAGAACTAGTCCTATTGATCTAGACTATGGCCAAAATTCCATTTCCTCGATTAAATTTTAAGTACCAACTTTGTGAATGGCAAAAGACCACGAATGGATTAGCCATGAGTTATCACAATAGCTTGAACAAATTAAGAAATTGTAAGAAATGCACGTACAAGTTATTGCAGGGATATGCACAACCAAACATATGCAAAAAGCATATAACAATGCACACATAAAAGATAATGGATTAAAAATTTGATATTTGGTGTGTTATGTACACATTAAACAACACACAAAAGCTTTAGAAAAATGTTATGGCCCTTTGCTAATTAAAAAAATCTCCTCAAGGTGAGATATAAATCTAGCTACATTGGATAGGACCAATTTAAGCAAATACATTAGTTAGTGTAGAATCATGGTCTACAAGGAGCTTCGTATTTGTTGGGGGATTCTTAGACAAGAAGGAGTTTGAGGGTTTGTAGGAGAAAAGGAAAAGACCAGGAGAGGAAATGCACCTTGGAAGCTTCTGTCGATTGATTACAGTAAGACAATTACAATGTTTGAAGCACAATACAAACCAATACTTCTGTGCACAATCCCACAGAGGGCTCAATGACAAAATACCAAATACCCCAAAGTCTTCTTGCCGCCGGCCTCCTCTGCACCAGACCTCCACTTGCTTCAAGCTTATCCTTGTGCACACCTTGCACCAAGCTTCCACTAAGGGGGAGGAATGAATACCTTCTGTCGGCACGCGCACACTACAAGGAGACCTTGAGATCCTTGGGGGAGTAGCTTAGCACTCTCTGCACAATCCCTTAGTCACTCTCCATGCACTCCTTCAACTCCACTTCTCTACATCGCACACTGGTGACTCTTGCACTTCACTCTCTTGCTTTACTTAAACTATGCTTCTCTTGCTTACTCTAGAATTGGTCCAAGAATAGTCCTTGCTTTGATTTGAGTGTGTCGATCACGTACGCTCCTAACTGCAATAGTATCTTGGTGCTCACTTTGATGTCCCAAGATCACCTTCACAAGTGGCAGCCAACGACTCCCTGTTTTGTCGTGTAGTGACTTTAGACTAAAACCAAACATTTTAATTGGGGGACCATACTTTCCCCTGTGCGTACGCTGCCGCTTCACATACCTTCACATTTCCTTTTAAGTCTTCACTTTTGCACATAAGAGAGGGTTCACCTGAACCTTCCAAAATACTTTAAAACACTTTGAACCTTAGGGAAATTAGAGAAAATACCTCTACAACCTGCAACCCACTTTCTCCAATTTACCCTTTGTGGACAATTAATTGTGCACTACCTGTGCACTTTGACACCTGCACTTTAGCACTTTGACTTTGCACCTATTGACTTTGACCTCGACCTTATTGACTTTGATTAGTTGACTTTGACCTTTCGACTTTGACTACAGTTGAGTTTTGATCAATATGACTTTTATGGGCTCAACAGTTGCCCACCACCTAATGTGCTCTCCGTCCCGGAGAGCTACAGTCAAAACTCTGAGCATATAGGACAACATGATAAGAGAGCTGCAAAAAGTGGAAGAGGACATCTGAGCAACAACCAATTCCACCAAAAGCAGGATAGAACAAGCACCAGAAAAGAACCAAAAATTGGATTTTGCCATGGAAAAGCAAAGGGTTGTAATGGGAGGGTAGAAAGGAGGTGGAGGGGAGGGCTGAGGGGCGGGGATTGAAGGGATAGGGAGGGTTAAGGATGTGGCTGGGCAGATTGGTGAAGGGAGGGCATGGGGGTATGATGATGGGGTCTGGAGGGGGTGAAAATGATCAAACAATAGAGCTACAGAGGGTGCATGTGGGAGATTATGAAACATAAGGTAAGATAAGGTGAGAATAGACCATGTGGACAATGTGGTGAAATAAAAACATGTGATAATTGTGTTCAAAACATGTGGGTTTTGACCAAAAGATGTGATTTGGATAAAATTAATGCAAAAATTAAATCCAGAGGTGCCAAAAAACATGAAAATGACTCCAGTTTTGTAAAAAACGGCCAACCGAGGCATGATCCCCAGCCAAAAGCCTTGAGCCATAAAAATAAAAAAAAATAATAATTTTTTTTTCTCGAACGCCCATACAAAAAAATAAAATAATAAAAAATAAATAATAAAATAAATAAAATAAAATTAAAAATAAAATTAATAAAATAATAAAATAATAAAATAAATAAAATAAAAAATAAAAAATAAAAATGGGGGGGGGGAGGGAGGTGTGTCAGAACGGCGGGGGGGGGGGGGGGGGGGGGGTGATTGGTCAGTGAGGGGTTGGTCGGTGGGGGTGGGGGGGGGGGGGGGAGAGAGAGAGGGGGGTGGGGCGGGGGGGGAGGGTGGGGAGAGGGGGAGGGGGGGGGGGGATTGGTTGGTGAGGGGTTGGTCGGTGGGGGGGGAGGGGGGGGGGGATTGGTCGGTGGGGTTGGGGGGGGGCGGGGGGGGGGGGGTTTTTTTTTTTTAATAGGGGGGCGGGGGGATTTTTTTTTTTGGTGCAGAAAAAGAAAACGCCCTTGGGGGGCTTTTTTTTTTTTCAATTATGCCAAAAAACCAAAGAAAAATACATAAAAAATCCAAAAAAATTGCAAAAAAAATCCAAAAAATCTTCAAAAAATTCTGAAAAAATTTCCTAGAGTGTTAGGCCAGTTTCTTCACTCAAAACCACAGAGAGCTTCCTTTATTCCCCAAATGTGGCAAGAAAAACACACTTGAAAAAGGAGAAAAATGCTAGAAAAAATTCTAAAAAATGCTTGAAAAATTCCTAAAAATTCAAAAAATTGTACCTTTGCAAAGTTGATGAAATGGCTGCTAAAATTGCTAAAAACTCAAGAAACAAGCATGAAATGGATAAAGAAAACTACTAAAACTTAAGTAAAAGTGACGAGAAAAGACTGTACAACCTGGACAAATTTTGCAGGTTCCAAGTAATCCATAATTCTTCAATTGGCTTGATGATATTCCTTTAGCCATGATCTTTATATGTTGACCCCAAGAAACTCCTCCATAATTTCCAATTGTATTGCATTTCATTTGTTTTAGCTTCTTGTTGGGCACACTGATGATCTGATAGGGGTATCCTGAATCCTTCAGAAAAAATATTATCTCCTTCGTACTGCATCCTTTGTATCTTTTTCTCAGCCACATTATGACTTAATCTGCAAAATTTTATTTTTGCTATTCCGGCTTCTTCATCCAATGGAATTCCAAAGACTGGCAGGTACACCTTCCACATTCTTGTAAAGCCCTGCACTTGCTATCATAAGAATTGACATAACAGATGATAGCCATACCAGTATCCATAAAAAAATGGCCATTGACATATGAATTGGAGTAGCATCATCACTGCTGCATGTAAGGGCTTTGCTTTTCTTCTCTTTGCTATGGCCTTTGACTGAGACTGTTTCAACCTGAGTGATTTCCTCTTTTTCTTCATATGCTTCTTCTCTACTTGAGTTTGGAAAACTTCCATAGCAAGAAGATGGGTCTTCTGCATGGAGCCAAGCCAACATGTTTTCATCTTCATATAAATCTGCTCCTTCAAATAGATCTGCTTCTGGGTTGTCCACCACTTATTCTTCCATACAAATACCAATTGTCTGCATCATGCTAGTATTTCTCTAATTGTCTGGTCCTTCTTCTAGAATTATCTACTACAACTCTTTTCCCTCCTGCTTTACCCACATTGTGTCCTTGTCCCAGTCATGCAGCACATTGGCATGCCTTAACCAAGGTCTCCTAATTAACAGAGGGAAGCTTCCTTCTACCTGTGGCAGCCTTAAAACAACAAAGTCCAAGTTGAAGATGGTACCTTGTATCTTGACTGGAACTCCAGGGACCACTCCCATAGGCCTTACTATGCTTTGTTCTGCTATTGTTACAGTGAAGTTGGCAGGTCGTGAAGGGTATAGTCCAATCTTTTTCATGGTATATTCAGGCATCAAGTTAATGCCAGAACCACCATCCACAATAACTCCTTGAAACTCATGACCTTTAATAGAGACTCTTAGCCGAGGGCTCTTGTAATCTGTGAGGGGTGCTTCCCCTACACTTCTATCTTTATGCATAACAACAGCCTTTGCCACTAAACTTGTTGTGGATATTTCATCAATTATCTGCAAGAGTTCTAACCTGAATTTCCCATCCATCTTTATTAAATAAAAAATACTAACCTCCTTTTTCATGGACTTGAGTAGTCTGGAGGCTTCTGATTCCTTAAGAGCCTGGGCCCCATTTGACTTATCAAACTCCTCATGAGCCCTGTTGAATGCATGTCCAATAGCATCACTGGTACCTATGAAAATTTCTTTTTGCCTTGTGTCTACACATGTGGTGGCTTTGTACTCAGACACACCTTTGTCTTTGTTTAATCCATTAATCACTGATTCTTGACCCATGTCCACTGGAGCCTTCCCCTTGCTTCTTGTCTGCACTGTAAAAGATTCAATTTCCTCTAACTGCACCACCCTGGTAGATGGTGATGGCACCTTAACTTGACCTACCATTTCTTCTTCCTGCACAAAAATCATTGAATGTGGGGCCCGGATGAAGAGGCTTGATTCTTGGGACAACAATTTGTATAGTGGTCTCTGGCCTCTAGGTAGTTTCTACAAGGAGGGGCATTTTCTGGTAGGGTGTGCCTACTTTGATAGTGCCCACATTCTCCACATCTGAAACAAATAATTGGCCTCCTTGGCCCATTTCCAAAGTTATCCCTCTGTCTAGGGTTATAAGTGTTACCTTGATTGGGTGCAGCTGCCATCACATTTGCTGGTGGTAGGGGTCCTCATTGTGTCCAGTATGTTGTTGCAAGAATTCCCCTTGATTGGCATTCATGGGCCTCATGACCAACTTTCCTGCATAATTGGAAAGTTACACTTAACAGAGGATACTCACTTACTATGTGACCTTGCTTGCTCCACATGGAACACCAAAGTCCACTCTTGATGCCACCCCCTTTGAGTTCCTGCAGCTCCTGTTGCAGCTGAGCCAATTCCTCTACTTGGGCCTCCTCCTCCTTTTGGAGCTTTAGTGCTTCAATCTCCCTTCTCAACTGAGCAACAACATTCTCCTCCTCTTTGTAGGGCTTATTTCTTTTTAAGCCCTCCAGCTCCTTCCTTAGCTGGATCACTGGATCCTCCATTTCTGTACCATATGTTGGTTGGGAAGAAGTTGCTCCATACTGGTGCCTTATCTGCTCCAAGCGTGTGGCTGTGTTGATGAAATCCTCTATGGAGGCTGTAGGTAACACTAATTCCTTTATTTTGCATTGGGTGGCCACTGGTAGGGGATTAGCTAACCATTTCTTAACAAAAAAATCATGTGGTGGATCTGGCAATTTAGCCATTAGTGCTTTGGCCCTAGTCACAAACTCTGGGAACTTTTCTCCTGGACCCAATCTCAAATTTTCTAGTTCTTCTATGATGATCTCCGCAGTGTTGCCCTGCTGGAATTGACTTTTAAATGCCTCTTTCATCAAATACCAAGTTGTAAAATGGTTTTCAGCAAACTGGCTGAACCACTTATCTGCTAATCCTTCTAATGTGGCAGGGAAGAGAATCAAGAAGGCATCCTCCCTACCCATTAAGCCTCTAGTCTTACATAGTGCCAAAAACCTTCTAATGTGTTCATCTCGATCCTCCTGAGCTAGGCCTTTGAAAGAAGGAAACTTTATATTTAATCTTGAGAGTAAGGTTTCCAAGTCTACCTGTCCCGCCATGCTCTTTACTGATGAGGTTGAAGATAGTGGACTGGAGGACCTTCTAGCAACCTTCCTTCTTATTTGCTTGCAGGTGACCCTCAATGTTTGGGACCGGGTTGCGATCATGAGCTGCTCATAGTCTACTTAGTGTGAGACACTTGATAAGAATATTTACCTTTTGGATGATGAAGTAGCACTGTAGACATGTGACCTCTGCTATACTTTGCACTTGGTTTCTCCTAAGCTCAAATCTCCTTGGAAATCCCACCGGGTGTGCCAAATTTTGTTGGGGGATTCTTAGACAAGAAGGAGTTTCAGGGTTTGTAGGAGAAAAGGAAAAGACCAGGAGAGGAAATACACCTTGGAAGCTTCTGCCGATTGATTACAGTAAGACAATTACAATGTTCGAAGCACAATACAAACCAATACTTTTGTGCACAATCCCACAAAGTGCTCAATGAAAAAATACCAAATACCCCAAAGTCTTCTTGCCGCCAGCCTCCTCTGCACCAGACCTCCACCTGCTTCAAGCTTATCCTTGTGCACACCTTGCACCAAGCTTCCACTAAGGGGGAGGAATGAATACCTTCTCTCGGCACGTGCACAGTGCAAGGAGACCTTGAGATCCTTGGGGGACTAGCTTAGCACTCTCTGCACAATCCCTTATTCACTCTCCATGCACTCCTTCAACTCCACTTCTCTGCGTCGCACACTGGTGACTCTTGCACTTCTCTCTCTTGCTTCACTTAGACTATGCTTCTCTTGCTTACTCTAGAATTGGTCCAAGAATAGTCCTTGCCTTGATTTGAGTGTGTCGATCACGTACGCTCCTAACTGCAATAGTATCTTGGTGCTCACTTTGATGTCCCAAGATTACCTTCACAAGTGGCAGCCAACGACTCCCTGTTTTGTCCTATAGTGACTTTAGACTAAAACCAAACATTTTAATTGGGGGACCATACTTTCCCCTGTGCGTACGCTGCCGCTTCACATACCTTCACATTTCCTTTTAAGTCTTCACTTTTGCACATAAGAGAGGGTTCACCTGAACCTTCCAAAATACTTTAAAAACACTTTGAACCTTAGGGAAATTAGAGAAAATACCTCTGCAACCTGCAATCCACTTTCTCCAATTTTCCCTTTGTGGACAATTAATTGTGCACTACCTGTGCACTTTGACACCTGCACTTTAGCACTTTGACTTTGCACCTCTTGACTTTGACCTTGACCTTGTTTACTTTGACCAGTTGACTTTGATCTTCTGACTTTGACTACAGTTGACTTTGACTAATATGACTTTTATGGGCTCAACAGTATTGAACCTATGCCATGATGGGGGATGATTCTAACACCCCAATGCAAAAATGGAAGATGGCTGCCCTCCACTACGTCCACAAGTAGTGATATATGCTCACTATTTTGAACTTTTCTCTTCACTAGTACAGAGACTTAAAATGCAATTTTGGAGACTTGTAGTAGACTATAAGAGCTATCCCACAAGCTTTAAATCATCCCAAATGAATATTCCAGCTGGGACAACCACCCTCTGCAAAAAAGGCTACCTGTTTGCAACACTCTCTGCCTATGTGTAGAGATATACCTTCACAAAGTTGGCAATTTCTCACAACTCACTCAGCCAAATAACTTGAAACTTTGGCAAAGTTCAAGGAACAATATGAAAGACCATATGAAGCTTAAAATCAATGAAAATGAGTACAATGATAGAGCAAACAATGCTCTGCAATCTGGTACAATCAGATTTGGAAAAGCCTAACTATACCTCTACATAGAGCGGAGCAAAATCATGAAAAAATGTGGTAAGCAAGCAAGGGGGCTGCTTGCTGGAGTTTATAAGTTCACTAAACTAAGTGGGAAACTTGTGGAATGCATACAACTCAAGAAACAAAGGCGGGATGATTCTTATATAGACTTTTACTTTTCCTACAATCTAGCTAACCACCCACCAATCAATTTAGGTGCACTTTTTGGTGGCTGATTTGATGAGATTTGAATTTGATTGAGTTTGGTGGAGCTTCTAACTTTATTCCACAATTTTGGGTCCTCCTTTTTTATTGGTCCACTTGCAAAGTGGTTGAGCCTTTTTGCATGATTGAGACTTGATTTTCAACACTCCCCCTCAAGTCTCAATGCCTAGGTCCTTCATTCCAATGCATGCCTTGAAGTGTTGTAGCTTTACTCCATCCAATGCTTTGGTAAACATATCTGCATATTGGTCCTTTGTATTGACATGCTCCACCTTGACATCCTTTGACATGATCTTCTCTCGAATAAAGTGGTAATGCACTTCTATATGCTTTGACCTTGCATGGAACACCAGATTTTGAGCCAAGCATATGCTACTTATGTTGTCACAAAAAATAGGTACTTGCTTAACCTGCAAATCAAGATCAACAAACAACTTCTTTAGCCACATAAGCTCACATGAGACTTGTGCTAAGCCTCTATACTCAGCTTCGGTCGATGAAAGAGCCACGGTTGGTTGTTTCTTTGACATCCATGAGATGTTCTTCTTCCCTAGCATGATAACATATCCACTAGTGCTCCTCTTGTCATCTTTGGAACCTGCCCAATCAGCATCACAATAAGCTTGTACATATAATCCATCATCAAATGGATAATATAGACCTCCATTCACTGATCCTTTGAGGTACCTAAGTACCCTTTTGGCTGCAACAAGATGAGGTACTCTTGGTGCTTGCAAAAATTGAGATAGCACTCCAACCACATGTGCAATATCCGGTCTTGTCATAGTAGCATACAAGAGAGAACCAATTATTGACCTATACATGGTCACATCCTTCACTTCTTCACCTTCATGAGCACTTAATTTAACATTTACTTCTAACGGATTTGAAATGGGCTTGCAATCACACAAGCCAAACTTCTTCAAAAGATCAAGAATGTATTTCCTTTGCATCAAGTATATACCTTCCTCTTTATATAGTACTTCAATCCCAAGGAAGTACCTTAAAATCCCTAAATCTGAGATTTTAAATTCACATCCAAGCTTCCCCTTTATGTCCTTGATGTTGACTTCATCATCCCCTGTAATGATCAAATCATCAACATATATACAAATGAAAACAATTTTGCTACCTTCCTTCTTCACAAAGAGTGATGGGTCTGCATGACTCTGAATGTATCCACATTTTACTAAGTAGTCTGGAAGTCTTTGCTTCCAAGATCTTGGGGCTCCTTTGAGTCCATAAAGAGCCTTCTTTAGCCTGCATACATGATGTGGAAACCTCTCATCTTCAAAGCCTTGGGGCTGGTCCATGAAGACTACCTCTTCAAGCTCTCCATTTAGGAAAGCATTCTTCACATCCAACTGGTAAATCTTCCAATTTTTTGAGGCTGAAATTGCAATCAAACTTCTGATGGTGGAAATCTTAGCTACTGGACTAAAGTTTTCCTCAAAGTCTATGCCATAGGTTTGAGCAAAACCTTTGGCAACCAGCCTTGCTTTATACCTAGAGATGCTCCCATCTGCATGCCTTTTTACCTTGAACCCATTTGTTGCCAATGACTTTCATGTCCTTTGTTCTTGGCACCAATGACAAAGTATCATTTTCTTCAAGTGCTTTGACTTACTCCTTCATGGCTTCAATCCATTCCCTATGCTTATTTGCTTCTTCAAAAAAGTTAGGTTCTTCACAAGCTATAACTTGACTCATGTAGGCATAGTGTCTTGCAATGAATGAATCATAAGTTAACCTTTGAATAGGGTATTTAACCCTATTGGATGACCTTACCTCACCATTAGGTGATAGGAATATCCTCCTCCTTGGTTTAGATGCTTTAAATCCTGGAGTTTCCAATTTTTCCATATCTTCATCACTTGTAGATTCCATGTCTACCCATCGATGGTCTTCGTCATTTGCCTTTTTCTTTCTTTGCTACTTCCTTCACCTGAATGAGCTTCATTCCTTGTAATTCCATGCCAAGCTGATGTAGTACTCTCCTCTGATGGTGTGCTTGAAGTTGTTGGACCACTTATCTCCATGCTTTGTTGTTGCTCTTTGAACTTCTTCTCGGCTTCATATGCATCGTCAACCTGTAACATATCTTTGCTACCATACCAAGGTAGCAACTCATCAAATATTACATCCCTAGATACCTTAAGCTCTTTGATGCAAGGGTTATATCATCGAAAACCCTTTTGCTCTTTGATGCAAGGGTTATATCATTGAAAACCCTTTTGCTCTGAAGAATATCCAAGAAATATACATCTATCTGCCTTTGGGTCTAACTTGTGTCTCAATTGTTGAGGTATGTGAACCATTAGGAAAAAAGGTGAACCCTGTATGGGCCTTTTAGCTTAAGGAGTGATTAGTGATGGACCAATCAGAAGAGGGTGGTGGCCACAGTCTATACCCTATAAAATACTAGGCTGAAGGGGGAAGAGGGGACAAGATTCCTCTATGTTCAGGGTTGTCTTCCAGAGAGAGAAGAAATCTCGTAATCACGTTGGGCCCAAAAATTCAAAATTTTTTAAAAGTTGTAAAACTCATCATAATACCATTAAATGACCTCCATATCACTTTTCAGGGTCAAAAGTGCTATTTTTGACTTCTAATTCAAAATCCGTGCATGTTTTTGAACTAAAAAAGTGACTTTTTTCAAAATAACTAAAAAAACTCTATTTTCCCTCTTCAAACTCCCATTTTCATACCCAAAACCCAAAAAGTCATATTTTTCACCTCTATTCCCTCCATACCATACAACAAAAGCGTTGTTTCTCCTCCTACCATTCTCCCAACTTCTGCAGCAATGCCAACAACTCTTACTACCATGGAAAGCTCCAGAGCTCGTAGGAGACCAAAAGACGAAGTTCACACAATGACGTGCCACAACATCAAAACAATGGAAGGAAGTTGGCTACCACAAGAGTTTTGCAAAGGTGCATGGGTGTACATGCAGCCATCTGGACTTGGTCCTCATCGTGTTCGAGATCGTGGAAATTTGGATTTTCATTGGAAAGGTAAGCTCTTAGGCTTCAAGCAGCAAACGCATGGTGGGATGGTTGCTATTGTACAACATGTCTTCACAATTTCAACCATGAAGTTAGAAAACTCCAATAGAATTAGATATCCAATCCATTGTGAGTATTTCTAGTTTTTCAATGCTTCATGGTGTTAAATGTCTTAATTTCTCATCTCATATGTTTTTCATTGCTACAGTCATATTTCCTTCTAGTTTAGTGGAAGAGCAACCACTTCATAGTCTTACAGGAACTTTCAAAGCATTACATGCAGACATTGGGGCATTAGTGTTTCCAGATGTACCTCCTGCTAAACTTATTCGTGAAAGGATCTTCTTTTACACTCACAAGTACATTGTTCCTTCCACAGATGGTGAATATGGAAGGTTGGAGATTATCAAAGTTGACTCTCTTCTTAGTTTAGAAGGGCCAAAACTTGATTTTTGGTCCATATCATCTTTCAAGCGTAAGATGGTGATGGACATACATAACTCTTTGAAATTCACACGAGTGTCTATATCAATAGGTCTTCATTGGACTCTACCAATCCATTGCTTTGTTTTCATATTTCAAGGCATTCCTTTTGTAGAAACTCCTACAATGTTCTTATGTAAAGATATTACATACAAAGCAGTAGAAGGATTGTTAGGGGAAAACTGGGGTTATGTAGAAGGATTGTCAAAAGGGGATAGACATCGTTGTAGAATTGGTGACATAGGTATAGGGTTTTGCTATTTATACATATAGATATATACATATAGATATATATATATCTTATTCTATCACTATTGTTCATGATTTGAAAATGTTTTACTCTTTTATGAAATGTCCAGAGATTGGAAGACAAAATCAAGCTTCTTGCAGATTGGAGCATGGATGGAACTGGAATTTCATTGTCATAACTCTTTTTTGTAAAGATACTGTGAAACCTGTAAACAAACCTATTTTTGCAATGAAAAATTTTTCACATTTTCTTCAAGGATATTTTGGCCACATTCTACTTGTATCTATATATTCTCAAGGTTTTTCTTGAAAGAGCATTCTTATTGTTTATTTTCTTTGATGTGATCTCAAATGTCAAAGTTTTCCTTTCCAAGACTCTTATGTTTTAATTTAAGGAAAAGTCACTTCTATGAAAAAGTGGGACCCATCACTTAAAAATTCTAGAAAAGTTATAAATTGGAGTCCTCTCTCCTCATTTCTCACTTTTGCAACTACATTGAGTGTTAGAGCAGTCTGCATTTGCAAGCTATGGCTTCCACCTCTGTACCTACTAAGAGTGCACGCCACAAGTTTCTAGAATTTTTGGAGGATTCAGATTTTAAAGGTCAACATGACCTATATGATTTTCTCTCTAAGGTTCCTGACCTCCATGGAACCGTGCAAATGAATGCCGATGCTTTGGAGGAGCTACTTCAATATATGAAAGTTCATATATTGCGTTTCTCCATCGAAATACCACCATATGATGGAACCTGGGTTCCATGTGACCTTCTCACCTACATTCACAAAGGTGATGAGGCATTTGCAAAATGATTGAAACGGTTCCAGGTAATTGCAGAGGAAGTAGGGCACCTTCTTGATGAAACTGTGCCACTTATAAGGAGATTGAATAGGAAATGCAAGATGGGTGCAAAATATCTTTCATTCATTACTGCCACAATTTTCTTTGTGAGTGAGGAACCAGAACCAATTCCTCATGAGATCCCTCATCTTCTTAGAGGTGGTTTTGTGGAGGATAAAAAGGAACCACCTCAAGAACCCTTGAATCTCCTATTAGAGAGAGAAGCTATTGAGAAAACTTATCCTCTTGGTGTGGATGATAAGTTGAAAGAAGTGCCTAAGCCATCCACCTCTTCGGAGCCAGAAGCAACTATTCCAGAGGTGGAGATTGAAACTTTTTCAGTGGTTCTTGTCAAGGGAGAAGAATATTTGTTTTTACATGATGTAGAGAAGGCATTTGGGCTACGACTAGATGAATGCCTAAGTTTGTTTTGTACTTTGTCAGAGTGTCCTTTGGATAGTACCTCTGACTTGTTGGAGAAAAAGTGTTTGCCATTTGGTGACTCAGTGGCCGACACAATAAAACTGGTTTGCAATGACATACTTACAAGTGAACATCAACATATCACAGAAGAACAATTTAGTAATGCACAAGAAAGGATATTGGAATCAGAAGTTCCCGCCTCACCAGTAATCGAGTAGAGTGGGATGTCCCGCTCCAGCATTAATTTACATCTTCAAGAGAGAGGAGAAGAAGAAGATAGAGTTCAAGATGTAAGTATCTTCAATTCATGTCATTCATTCTTACAAACACATGCAGATACTAATCATAAAACTTTGTGCAAGAGGTGATTGAAGTTGACAAGTTTGCAGCAAGGAGTGGAGGTGATCGAGTGGCTTGTGGAGGTGGCTCATCCCTTGCAAACTACATTGGGAAACTTCCCAAAGAACATTTTGTAATTATACATAAAGAGTTCAGTCCGCAGGGCCTTCATGACATGGTGTCTAAAGGCCTTAAGTAAATTGCTTTGTTTATCAACCATTACACAGGGGAGTAATTGTATCTTTTTAGTTAAGAAATCCCTTGTAACTACAACCTTAGGTTCCAACTTCCATGGAAAGGTCTTAGGTCAAATAGGTATATCTCTAGGTCTAGGAGTTAGAAATGTTGATGAAATAGCAACCTCAATTTTGACTTACACCCTACCCATGGCTTTGGAGCGTCGAAAGAGAGTCATTGAGAAACTCAAAGCCAATTGATGTAAACAATTGAATTAATATCAAATTTTCACTTTGCTTTATTTACAATTGTCTCAAGTATTTCTTTTTGAGTATATTATCTAAAATTCTTTTGGACTGCATGTGATGTATTGAGGTCATGTAGGGCATTGGGAGGCATTGGGAGGTTCTTTACTTTCATTCTTTTGGACCTTCTTTCTCTCATTTAAGGTTTTGTAGGGCATTGGGAGGCCAAATAAAGCCCTGCCACAGAAACACGAGAGAAGGCCTTGCAAAATGTTTGCAGGGCCTTCTCCCGCGTTTCTGTGGCAGGGCTTTATTTGGCCTCCCAATGCCCTACATGACCTTAAATGAGAGAAATTTCACTAGATGGATATTATCAAGAATGCAAATTACCTATGTGACCTTACATGAGAATGAAACTTCACTAGATGGATATTTTCAAGAATGCAAATGTTCTAAGGTTCAAAATGCTCTGCTCATATGTTTCAAAGGTATAGGGAGGTCAAAATTTGTTCATATTCACTCCTCATGAACTAGATTTACTCCTCATGATCCTTCTTTACTCTCATTCTTTTGGACCTTCTTGTAGGGCATTGGGAGGCCAAATAAATCCCTGCCACATAAACGCGGGAGAAGGCCCTGCAAACGTTTTGCAGGGCCTTCTCCCGCGTTTCTGTGGTAGGGCTTTATTTGGCCTCCCAATGCCCTACATGCCCTACATGACCTTAAATAAGAAAGGAATTTCACTAGATGGATATTATCACTAGATGGATATTATCACTAGATCAAAATGACAAGATAAGAAAACAATCACTGATATATGAGAGATTATCACAAGAAAACACATGGAAATAGATTATCACAAGAAAACACATGGAAATGTAAAATCACTGCTCATGTTTCATTCTAAATAATGAGATTATAAAGGGAATAGAGGAAAAGTGCTAATGTTTCATTGAAAATGGCAATATTTACAAAAAATCTCTTGTCTATAGAGATTAGTTACAAAACTTAGCTACGATCACCCCTAATTCTCCTAGCTAACTTTATGTCCTTCGGTTGTATAGTGACTCGCTTAGCATGGATGGCGCACAGGTTCGAATCCTCTATCATTGATATCAAAAATGCTTCAGCTGCCTCTTGTAAAGCTTCTAAAGCTAGAGCTTGGATCCTTAACCCTGCACAATACCTTTGTAACTCTTCTTTGACCACCCTTGCAAAGGGTCTTCTAGGTATCAGAAGCTCAGCTGTCTTTTGATAGTGCCTTATCTCTGCAAATGCCTTCGTATATCCTCTTCATTGTGGTGCTCTAGCTTGTGGTGGTGGTGGTCTTCGTTGGACATTTTCTTGTGGTCTTGGTTGGGGTGGTGTACGATGGGGTTGAAAGACTTTCTTCTTTCGTTGCATGCGTCTTGAGCTTTCTCCTTGTTCAGGATGTTGTTGCTGGCTTTGCCCCCTCTCTTGATCATTGTGTATGGCCCCCTGATTTGATGGTAGTGTCTTTCCCGCTACAGTAACCCTATGATTTGTAGGTATTTCTTCGTTACCCCATGGTGGCAATGTTTGACTCTGCTCACTTGATTGTGAACGTTGTTGAGACACATCCTCATGCGATTCATCAAAATCATCATCAGAAACTACCTGTCTGTGAGCACGCTCCTTCACCCTTGTCTTTGTTGGTCTCTTTGGTGATGGAGGCTCATCATATGATGATGGTGGTGATTGGGGTTGATTTATGGCCTCTTCCCTGGATTGCCCATGTTCCACTTGTTCATGCAACTGTTCACTCCCAGAGGTATGACCACCACTTGTTTTGCGATGGGATGCAGAGCGCAAGACACTACGTCGCCTTTTGTGGCGATTCATCCATGGTGGCTTCTGAGTGCATTGCACATAGGTAGGAAAGTTAATGGGATGCTTCCTTGCAGTTTGCTTTGTTCGTGCCATCCTCTATAGTGCTAGAATGTTGAAATGAGACAATGAGTATCCTTTTATAATGTTTCACTTCTTTAACCCTTTCCTTCTTCTCTCATTTTTTTCCCTTTTCCTCTTTTTCTATATTTTCTTATTTCTCTTCTCCTTGAAAGATCATCTAAATAGGGGAGGAAGAAATTAGGCACACATGGTGCTCCTACTATTGGCTACATGAATGCCCTTCCCTTTCTTCTATTTATCTTTATAATAGGCATGGGACTAAAGAGTGCATGAGCATATTGATGGTTGTCTAATGCCTAAGTTTGAACGCTCCGAAGGCTATGAATAGATTATCAAATGGAAGGGATGGTTTTTATGTGGCCTCATGAATTTGCATGGTGCATCCTTCAAAATCCCACACAAGGCAAACCCATAGAAAAACTTCTATATAATGCACAATAACTCTTTCTCGTAGCAAGTAGTAGTGGAGGGAAGGAGAGGAGGCCTCTCTGCCTTTCATTCAACCATGAGCATAAGAGGAGGAAAGAGAGGCATTAACTCTTTCTCCCTCTTTTGTGCTAAGGCTTACTACCACCTCTATTGACCTCTCATGCATTGTCTGTTACACATATGGGTCCCTCGAGTAGCTTTAATATGAACCATTTCCCTATACATAGGCACTTCTTACTCTCAATCTGGTTAGGGGTATTCCCCCATGTAACCACAAATACATGATATAGTCATATGTGGTGGCACATAGTACCTAGGGTTTCACTTATACCTCTCGTTTCACTCATTCACATTATTTATCATTTTTCATCATCTAGCAATAGATATCTCTTCCAGTTATACATGTCCTCATATGTTGATCTCCTTGTTTGCTCTTGTGTGTATTTCTATTCATGCTTTCTTACTCTCTCACACATCCAACATTGGTATCACAACAAGTTCAACTCCTTCTCAACCTACTGTGTTTTTTGTCCGTCATTAGCACACTTTCAATAGTGAAAATCAGTTCGAGAGCATAGAAGTACAAGGCTTAGCACTCGTAAAACATTTCCACCACTTGCATTGGGGTTTATACCCCTTTTGAAGCCGTTCATGTAGTCAAAATTTCCATTAGAGTTCTCTACTCTATCATCAAGAGAAGGAGTAATTCACTATGTACCTAGCCCAAGACTCATCCCTACCTGTGAATAGGAGAGCCGCATCATCGGATGGTGATAAGAGATTCTAACATTGTAAAATCACCCATATTGAGTGGTTATCACTACAATGGGTGGAGCAAATCTATGGCCATAGTAATCCTATGCCAACAACTATTGAAGAGAAGGTAGAAGGACCACGGAGATCAAAGAGAATAGTGGAGCATAGGTGGGCCTTCACTTGCATAGTTAGTATACTCATGATGGTTGAGATTATGAAGGAAGTAATGAAGCTTCTAATTGAAGATGAAAACTTTTAGCTCTAGCATAGAAGGAGGTTATGCAAGCCAATTATGGCAATTTAAGGAAGAATGAAGCATGGAAGCTTAGTAGCACCAAGTGGGTAGCACATCATAGATGAAATCTTGGAATGTTATCAAGATACATTGATAGCATAAGGATTTTCACTAGTAAAGGGTTTTGGTTTTCAAGACTCTTTTGCTATAATGAACATTGCATAGTACTAGTCCTAGTAGCTCACATGAAGTGGCAAGTTCCCATGGTAGGCATCAAAGTAGAACTTTTGAATATTGACATCAAGGAGGAGCTACACGTGTCTCAACCACTAGGATTTGAGGCTCCACATCCAAAGAAGGCATTATATTGGATGAAACAAACCATAAGATCATTGTATCAACAAATACACATTGGAAGCTATATGAAGATCTTTGGTAGTCTTTATTATATACGATATCAACTTTCGAGTCAAAATTTTGAGAAGGCTTGGAAATGGACCTCATGAAGAACATAAGCAAGTGCACTTGAGTGGAATGGTGGACATAGTCTACTATCCACCTAAGAAGAATGCAGCAAGTACCTTCATGAAAGTGCTTACAAAGGATCTACTTCAGATTCATCTCCAAAGACTAGGCATTGGACCAAGAAGTTAGTTCACCTTTGGATGGACATTAAAGGTGGGGGTTAGAAATATTTAATGCTCCACTCTCATGGAGGACTTGGCATCATGCCAAGAAGTAGTTCACCTTTAGATGGACATTGAGGGGGGTGTTAAATATGTTCAATGTCTCACCCTTATGTAATGCCACCATTTTTCCATAACACTCTATTTTGTAAGACCCCCATTATGATGAGATGCCATGTGAGAGTGTTGGACATTGGTAGGTTGATTCCCTCTTCCTTACAAGAGATAGAGAAAGTAAATATTATTTATTTCATGGAAGTAAATTTATTTTGTTCATAGTGTTGTGTTTTGTAAAATTTCTTCTAGGAAATTTACTCCATGGTTATAAAATAAGATTAGAGATTTATCTCTAGAGGAATTAATAAATGTAATTTACCCTTAGAGAGATAGTCTAGATAGAACTTATCTCTTGGATTTCCTTGATAGGAGTGGAAAGATCATGATATAGGAAAAAGCGAGTTGGATATTGGTAATGATTAGATTAAGTCCAACCTAGAGACTCAAAAGGGAGAAGTTTTTATATCTATATCCAATTATTTCTAGGTGTTCTAGTAAACAACATTAGCATGTATGAGTATAGAGTAATGAATTTTCAATTTAGACTTCTACGAAATAGGGATGGATGTGCAAGTAAGAGCATCAATCCATAAGTTGGTGATTCTTCATTAGGATTATGTCCCAGAACCAAATACAAAGATTGTGTTCAAATGGTCCAACATCCAAAGTTTCAGGCAATAATATGTAGTTTTTCCTAGTACCCCCTACAAGAAATGCATTGGGCACATTGGCTAGAACAAATCTTTTTCACCTAGGTGACCCGGCTTGATTGCTTTGCAACATAGCACGGGGAGATTTTTTCGTGTATGCTTTTTCATGGCACCAAATTTCGCATTGAAATTATAGCTTTTTCACATGTGCTTTACTTTTTGAAGATGCTTTTTACATAGAAGTAATTAATACATAAGGAGGCTTCGGCTCATAGTTTGAGCATCACTTTTATGTTCAGTAGCCATAAGGTTTTGAAGAGACAAGTAAAGAGCATTTAGTATGCAAGCTTACTAAAGCTTTGTATAGAATAAAGCAAGCACTAAGAGCTTGGTATGAGAAGATACATGAATATCTTCTATCTATTGGTTTTGAAAACTCACATGAAACTCCCACTCTTTATGTTAAATCTGAGAAAGATATTTTGATTATTATTATCATATATGTTGATGATATGAACATGCCATATCCCAAGGATTCAGACCTTGAGTATTTTAATGCAGAACTTAAGCATACATTTGATATAAATGAATTAAGTATTCTACATTATTATCTTTGGATTGAGTTCAAGTACAAGAATGATTGTATCTATATAAAAGAGCAGAAATACATTGAGAAATTATTGGAAAGTTTGAGATGATAGATTCTAAGCTTATGTAGACACCTATGGATGTCAATGTTGCATTACAAACAGAAGCAGATCCAAAACCATTTGATGCTACATTATAAGTCAAGTAGTTGGTTGCTTGATATATTTATGTAATACACATCTCGAAATTCAGTTTGTAGTTTCTCAAATATCTAGGTTCATGCATAGTCTGCTTAAGATTCATTGCAAAGTAGCTAAGAGATATATTTACAGGTTGTTGGTGATCGAGGTCTATGAAAGCACGTGAACAACATAAGGAAGAAGAAGAAGCTTGGAGCATAACACACAATATTGAATGTATTACCACTAGAATGTACAAAGATAAGTAACACATTAGGGCAATATGCATATATACAAGCCAAGGAAAAAAAACCTCCTAAAGAGGGAAAAAAGTGTCCCAGTAGTCCTAGTGTGTTCACACACATCACTACCAAAATATAGCAACAAATCCCCCTTGGGATTGATGCATTGAACAAGGAGCTGGAACTCATGTATAAGGAAGTGTCAAGCTATGTGGAATCAATCCACAAATTGAATGCCCAAATAATGATGCAAAAGCCCCAAATCAAACATCTCAAATGAGGCATGCAGATTAGCCTTAAAATCAACAATATGCTCCTCATGTAGCATGTCATCAACATAGACAACAATGATTAGAAGCACATCATTTGCATACTTAACATATAAGGTGCTTTCGATTGGACTGATCTCAAAACCATGTGCAATGAGATAGGCATGTAACTTTTCATACCAAGAATGTGGTGCATGCTTTGAACCATACAATGCCTTCTTCAATTGGCACACTTTGTTTTCATGCCCTTTTTACACAAATCCATGGGGCTAAAAGACATACACGTCTTCATGCAAGTCACCACTCAGAAATGTAGTTTTAATGTCCAATTGATGTACATTCCAACCATGATGAGCTGCAAGTGCATAAATGCTACAAACAGTAGTCATTCAACATGTAGTCAATGCCTCTTTCCTGAGCATAACCATTTGCAACAATCCTAGCCTTATACCTATCAACGTTTCTATTAGTCTTACGCTTCAGCTTGTCCACTTAGTGCCAATGGCCTTCTTGCCAAGAGGCAAGTCATGTAAAGAATAGGTACCATTTTTTATGATAGCATCATATTCTAATTGCATAGTAGCCATTCAATTTTTAGAATTTTGTGCTTCATCAAACGAAATAGGCTCATTCTCATCGCAGAGACTAGATACAGCCATAGCATAGCAATCTGATGCAAAAGAAGCACTATGAGAACCAGAAGGAGTATTATATGACAAAGATGCATCTAACTTGTTGTCATGCAAATTCTGCACTAGCCATTTTGGCATGGTTTTTTCCTCCTCAATATCACCTCTCTCATCATCAAGTGCATCATGTAAATCTACATCTGAAATGCAATGATCTGCATCATCATATGAAACTTGTAAAGGCTAAGAAGTTGCCTCATTAGGACCACACTAGACTGTCCACCTATAGAAGATGTAGTGAAGTATCATACATGTCATTCAAGCTAACAAATGCCTCCTTAGTACATGAAAGCAATGGTTGAATAAAATCTTCCACAAGAACAACATCACGACTAACCAAAATGCATTTAGTCTGTGGATGATACAAATGATAGCCTTTGCTTTCAGAACTGTACCCAACAAAAGTACATTTCACTACTTTATCATGCAATTTCCTACATTGTTAACGCACTAATGCATATGTCAGACAACCAAAAACACACAGATGAGCAACAGATGTCTTATGACCATGCCAAGCCTCACATGAAGTAATAGAATACAATGCTTTAGTGGGACACCTGTTAAGCATATATGTTGCACACATGACAACCTCAAGTCAGAAACTATGTGGTTTCTTGATCCTTGGCACAAATAAAGCATCTGACAATGTAAAAGAACTACCATGAGTAGTAGTTACCAACTCACATGACATGATAGGAGGAGTGGTTGGCATATGTGATAGTATTCCCTATAGGGACAGGCTCGAATGAAGTGAACAAACTACACTGCAAGGTAATATGTTTGGTTGCCCCACTATCAAAGTACCAAACATTTGAGCCTACTACATACATATACTGTTCATGCGAAGATGGGTCATAAATCCAAATAGTGGTGAATTCCTATTCTTCATTCTGCACAAGATTAGTAGACTCTATTTTGGGTGTAGATGTTACACTTGTGTTCCTCGAGTAGCTTTGATGTGAACCTTTTCCCTATACATGGGCACTTTTTACTCTAGTGCTGGCTAGAGGTTTTTTCCCCATGTTACCACATACTTGATACTCTCATATGTGGTGGTACTTTGTACTTAGGGATATTATTTAGCTCTTACTTCAGTTTAGTTAATCGATCAATAGAGAGAGCTATTCCAGCCATCGTCTTCTCCGTGTGTCTTGCTACGTTTGTGCTCCTTGTGTGTGCTTCTTGTGTGTCTCTCGCACTTCTACACACACCCAACAGTGGTATCAGAGCAGGTTCAGCTTCTTCTCAAGGTTCGATTTTTCGCGTCGCGGCGCGCGTCCACTTCGGAGCATAGAAGTGTGAATTTCAGCAGCCCGGAAACATTTCCATCAGGTGCGCTGAAGTTTTACCCCCATTTTGAAGCCATTCGTGCAGTCAGAATCGCCATCAGAGTGACGATTTGTGAGTTGAAATTTCAACACTCATTTCAGTTTTCGTCGAAGTGAAGATTTTGTCACATTCTTGTTCCTTAGTGAAATGGCGGGCAGCAATGACTTGTTTGGCATGCTTGAAGCTGAAGATAAGCTTGATGGGACCAACTATCCGATGTGTTCTTACATGATGAAGTATGTTCTTTTTGCAAAACAACTTTGGAACATAGTGGCAGATGTAGATCGAAGACCGACAGGTGCTTCTACTTCGCAATCTACTGTCACAGATGGAGCTTCTTCTTCGAGTACAGTGGTTTCTCCTTCTCCACCTACACAAGAGCAGCTTAGATGGGATGGAAAAGATGCTCAAGCTCATGCTTTGATTGCGCTTTCAGTGAAGCGTCATATATTTCCACACATTCGGTCATGTTCTACATCGAGACAGGCATGGGACACTCTTGCTTCTTTGTATGCCGTGCGTAATGAAGCACGTGTTGCATACTTGAGGAAGCGACTTGAGGATGTATGTATGGCTGAAAATGAGTCAGTGGATGTGTATGTGACACGCATCAAGGACTTGAAAGAGCAATTGGCAAACATAGATGAGATCATTCTGGATGCATCACTCATTTCTACATTGTTGAAAGGATTACCAGAATCTTTTCAAAGCTTTGCTACTACACTTCGTTTGGTTGCAAAAGCAAATCCTAATATGTATGCATTTGATGAGGTTGTGTCTCTTCTTTTGCAAGAAGAGCAATCTAGAGTGAATAGGAGTGGTTTGATTGAAGGAATGCAAGCACTTGCTATCTCACAAAAGGGGAAAAGCAAGTATGGTTCAGCTTTGGGTTCATCAAAACCAAAGCCTCAAGCTTCCTCTTCCACTCATTCCTCTAATGATGGTGATTTGCAAAAGAAGAAGAGATGCAAATATTGTCGGAAGGCTGGTCATACTATTGATGAGTGTAAAAAGCTTGCAAAACGCAATGAAAAGAAGAAGGAATCCGGCATGTCTATTGCTGAAAATTCAACAAATGCAAAGAATGATGAAGCTAACATGGCTCAAGATTTTTGGGCATGTGTTGTTACATGTCATTATGATGCTTCTTTACATTCTAAATGTATGGTTGTGAGTGAGGCTGATTCGGATTGGTTCTTTGATAGTGGTGCTTCAAAGCACATAACATCATGTAAAAGATTTTTTGCCTCTTTGAAAGATGCACCTAAAGGAGGACATGTGGTGTGTGCAAACAATGCCTCTTATCCTATCATTGGAGTAGGAGAAATTGAGTTTACGACTGCAAATGGAGGTGTGATTCTCTTGAAAAATGCATTGTATGTGCCCAGTATCAAGAAGAACTTAATTTCAGTTCTGTTGATTGCCAAAGTTGGACTTCATGTACACTTTGTTGATGATAAGTGTATGGTTCATGATTTCAGCAATGGTGATGTTATCGTGATGTCCGATACTTATGTGATGGTTTGTATCGCATGGATACATACAAGAGGGCTGCCTCGAATGCCTTGGTTGCTCATACTTCTTCCATGGCTGAAATGGAGCTTTGGCATGCTCGTTTTGGTCACTTAAACTTCAATAGTTTGCTTTACTTGCAAAAGAAGGACATGGTTATTGGTTTGCCTACACTTGAGTCCATTGAAAAGCATGCATGTGAAGGTTGCATTCTTGGAAAAATGCATCATGCTTCTTTTCCAAAAGATAGTCATACACATACTACAAGAAAATTGCAACTTGTTCATAGTGATGTATGTGGTCCGGTCAAGACTCCATCTTTTGGGAAGCATGTATATTTTGTTACCTTCATTGATGATGCTACTCGCCATACATGGGTGTATCCTATGAAAGCAAAGAATGATGTATTTTCTTGCTTCAAAGCATTTTTAGCTATGGCTGAAAATTTTTCTTCACAAAAGCTTTTGACTCTACACACGGATCGTGGTGGTGAGTACATGTCACATGAGTTTAATGCTTTTCTTCGTGAAAGAGGTATTTCACACCAATGTACAGTGCCATATACACCTCAACAAAATGGTGTTGCCGAGCGTAAAAATAGAACTCTACTTGATATGGCACGATGTATGGTTAAAGGAAAGCATCTTCCTCATAAGTTTTGGATGGAAGCGGTCATGTGTGCAAATTATGTGTTGAATCGCTGCCCTACAAAAGCATTGAGAGTCATCACTCTTTATGAGGCTTGGAATGGTCATAAGCCTATGGTTAGTCATATGTGTGTGTTTGGTTGTTTGGCATATGCTCTTGTGCCATCACAACAACGTCACAAGCTTGATGACAAGGAAAATAAATGTATATTTGTTGGTTATAGTGCTGAAAGTAAGGGATATCGGTTGTACCATCCATTAACGAACACAATTATTGTGAGTCGAGATGTGGTATTTGCTGAAAATTCAGTTTTCCCTCTACTTGAATGCAAAAAACTGCCAACAGTTAGCTCACAAGATGTGTTTGATACACTCATGCCTTTGTTCCAAAATGGTACGCTTGACTATGGCCATGTAGGCCAGCCAATTGAGGTTCAAAGGGCTGAAAAATTCCAGCCAAATAGGGCTGAAAATGTAGAAAATTTCCAGCCAAACATGGCTGAAAAAATTCAGCCGAAAATTGGAAAAACTGCTAGAAATTGCCAGCCACATATGGCTGAACATTTGCGTCAAAATATGGCTGAAACTGAGCATGAAATTCAGCCCACACATGATGTACATATTGAAGATGTTTTGCATAATGAACACATGTCTATCAAGAGTGCACAATCTATGCCAAAGTGGTTGAAACAAACTTTACAGGACAGCAAATTGAGTGCACCTTTACTGTTGGTGCATTTTACCCAATCCTACATGCTTGATGTATTTGATATCATCCTCATTTGTAAGTCACATGAGTAGTCATGTGAACACCTCTTGTAAAAGAGCTCATTTTTATCTCTTGTAATTGAAAAAAGAAAAAGGAAAAGGATGGCTTACCTCATGCATAATGTAAAAGCAATTTTGTGGCTCTAACTACCAAAACCCATGACTTTTTGAGTTGAGGGAATATCTCCTAACTTTGGGGATCACTTTTAGGTGGAGCCATTCGAATTCGAATTCAAAACTCCCTCCAAGAATAGCTATAAAAGGAGCAAGAAGGAAGAGCCGATTAGCAAGCCGTGTACGTGACCACTTCATGTCATTTTGTAGAGATTGAAGAGCTTACTCCATAGCTCTATCGTTCTACTCCCATTGTGCAAAGATTCATTGCCAATGTGGTTGTAATCATATATGAATTTATACATTTATCATCATTCACTTCTCTGTTTTGTTCTCTGCTATACTCACTCAGAGCAGTACCTTCAAAAGGTCATATCTCGAGTTCTAATGAACCTTTTTCAGTGATTTAATGTGCGTTGGATAGCTCTTATTGTCTAGTTTTTGCAGATCCATTTTCAAAGTCATTGGATTTATAATTTTGGAGATATCTGCATTTTACTGCTCACTGGTCTATCTCTGCAGAGCCCCGAGAATGGTGGACATGTTCTAGAAATTGATGAAACTTGTTCTCAGTGCTCAATCCATCATTTGAAGTGTTTTAACTTGGATTGGCAAGCTTGCTAAGTCTATTTGCTATGCCCAAAAAGAATTTTTCTAATTCCTACCAGGTTGAGATCAGTGTTCATTTTTCCAGCAGGTGTATGTCCAAAAATAGCAAGTTTTGGGAGCCAGTCATTTCGCAACTAGTCTGTCTTGATTTAAACTTTTGGGATACATGTTCCAAAGTACTTGGCTGATATTTTGGTGGATTTAGGAAGCTTAAAGGGTCTACTAATCAACTCTGAAGTCTCAGTTGGATGGTGTGAAGCTGGTTGTAGCAGCACCTACTCATCTTTGGATTGCATCCACCATCTCTCTTCACATTTACTTGGTAGAACAAGATCAAGCTCTCACCATGCATCAAGTAATTTTGTGGATTATTCTCTTATTGCTACAACATGTAATGAAGAGCCACTTTCTTTTGAAGATGCATGTGATGATCCACAATGGATGAGTGCTATGCAATCAGAAATGGATTCCATACATAGGAATGATACTGGGGAGTTATGTGAATTGCCAAAAGGAAAGAATGACATTGGTACAAAGTGGGTTTACAAGATTAAGAGAAAATCTGATGGTAGCATTGATCGCTACAAAGCTAGATTGGTTGCCAAAGGATATGCACAACAATATGGCATTGACTATGAGGAAACTTTTACACCTACTTCACGCATGACTACCATTCGTACCGTGGTTGCATTGGCTGCCCATCGAGGTTGGAAAGTGCATCAATTGGACATAAAAACAGCCTTCTTGAATGGTGATTTGCAAGAAGAGGTCTATGTGAAGCAACCTCCTGGATTTGCTATGAAAGGGAAAGAGCATATGGTTTGTCGCTTGCATAAAGCTTTGTATGGTCTCAAGCAAGCTCCACGTGCATGGTATGACAAAATACATAAGCACTTGATTGCTCTTAACTTCACATGTAGTCCAATTGAAAGCACACTCTATGTACGCAAAAATGGGGCTGATCTTATAGTGCTTGTTCTTTATGTCGATGACATACTCTTGACTGGGTCATGTGATGCAAAACTTGACATTCTTATGGCTGATTTGCAGCATACTTTTGATGTCACTTATCTTGGTCTTTTGAGCTACTATCTTGGCATCCAGTTTGTATCCGTTGAGGGGGGAATTGTTATGCATCAAGCAAAGTATGTTGAAAAACTACTTCAGCGTTTTGATTTTGAGGATTATAAGCCAGTTTCCACACCAGTTGAGACATGATTCACGTTCTCAGTTGAGGATTCCAGTGATGCATTTGACACTTCTCTTTATCAGCAAGTTGTGGGATGTCTTATATATGCATGCAACACAAGGCCGGATATACAGTATGCAGTTTCCCAGTTGAGTCGATTCATGCATAGCCCTGGCACTAAGCATTGGCAAGTCGTGAAACGTGTGTTCAGATATCTTCGAGGCACTTTGAGCTTAGGTCTCTTTTATGGCAGAGATGGTTAGCCATGCTTGTATGCTTTTACAGATAGTGATTGGGCTGGTTGTTATGATACTCGCATGTCCACTAGTGGTAATTGCTTTTTTCTTGGAGACTCATGCATATCTTGGTTGAGTAAGAAGCAACCTACAGTGGCGACATCGAGTTGTGAAGCGGAGTACAGGGCATTTTTCACAGTGACAGTGGAGTGTGTATGGTTGAGACGCCTATTGATGGATCTTTGCATGGAGATTGATGCTGCTACACATATTCTCACAGATAGTCAGAGTGCTTTGGCTGTTGCACGAAACCCAGTGTTTCATGTACGGACCAAACATATTCAGGTGCATTATCACTATGTGAGAGAGCGCCTTCATGCAGGAGATATTGATTTGGTATATGTGCCTACACAAGATAATGTGGCAGACATATTTACCAAAGCTCTTCCACGGGAAAAGTTTGAAGCTTTTCGCAAAGCTTTAGGCTTGTTACCTTGTGGGGGCTGATCTGTCACTCCCTGTATGTGTTCACATCATTCGCTCCAAGGGGGTTTGTTACACTTATGTGTTCCTCGAGTAGCTTTGATGTGAACCTTTTCCCTATACATGGGCACTTTTTACTCTAGTGTTGGCTAGAGGTTTTTTCCCCATGTTACCACATACTTGATACTCTCATATGTGGTGGTACTTTGTACTTAGGGATATTATTCAGCTCTTACTTCAGTTCAGTTAATCGATCAATAGAGAGAGCTATTCCAGCCATCGTCTTCTCCGTGTGTCTTGCTTCGTTTGTGCTCTTTGTGTGTGCTTCTTGTGTGTCTCTCGCACTTCTACACACACCCAACAGTAGAGGCCTCTAAAACAACCATTCCAACCTCTTTCCTCCTTGCCTCTTTAGCAGCTAGTTTTGGACTGTTTTTTATGACTTCATCAACAGAAATCAACTCTTCCTTCAAATCTTTGATCTTTGTCAAAAAAATGTCCATGGAATCTCCTTCATTCATGTGCTCACTCTCCATTTATTTTTGGCAGTAAGCAACATGAGCCTCATTCCTTGTTTGTATAAATTGGTAAGTGTATGCATGTGCCTGAGCATCTTTGCCATCCCAACAAATTTTCTCTACAGTAGGTGCAACAAGAACTGCAACACAAACAAGAACATGAAGAATATCATCATCTTCAATGTTGTCTACATCACCTTTAGCACTTGTGTTTGCAAGTGTAATAGGACATTTTTCAACACCCACACAATATTCCATAGTCCCTTTGCAACCAATGCATGACGCACCATTTAAGCCCATAATGGGTAATTGGTATCATCCAACTTATCCTCAACAACCAATATACAAAATACATCATTGCTTTCAACCATGGTCATTGACTAAAATACCCTGATGTAGAAAATTGACTCTATCTCAAAAAGTTGACCAGAACTACCCTGTCAAATTCTTCTACTAGCGAATCGAAAATTGTATGTATCTTTGGCATAAAAAGACAAAATTGCCTACATAGGCACTATGATAGTGCCTTCGGAGGCCAAAACAAACTCAGATTGTGATTTTGGCACCATAGAGCGAAGATGTTTTGATCTCCTGATCACCCTGAGTATGGACACCAAATTTCGTGCGATTTTGAGATTGTGACCAAAGAGGTATCGACGATGGCCTAGATGAAGCAGCGACCTACTCTGATACAATTGTTGGAGATCAAGGTCTGCAGGAGCATGCAAACAACACAAGAAGAAGAAACTTGGAGCACAACACACAATACTAAATGTATTACCACTAGAATGTACAAAGATAAGTAACCCATTAGGGAAATAGGCGTATATACAAGCTGGGGGAAAAAACATCCTAAAGAGGGAAAAAAGTGCCCCGGTGGTCCTAGTGTGTTCATACACATCACTACCAAAATATATCAACACACATATCATACGTTTTGTAGGCTCTTGTACCATTATGACATTGAAGAAGGAATTGTTGGAAACAATGGTCAAATGGTCCAACATTCAAAGCTTGAAGCAATAATATGTAGTTTTCTCCTCCTACCCCCTACAAGAAATGCGTTGGGCACATTGGCTAGAACAATTGTGATCGTATTTTTCTCGCATATGTTTTTCTCTTTGAAGGTGCTTCCTACATAGAAGTAATTACTACATAAGGAGGCTTAGGCTCATAGTTTGAGCATCACTCAATCTTCTCTAGCTATCATTTAAGGAGTCCAACTTAAGGTGATCAAGGAGGAGGTTCTCTTAGAGGAAGAGTTCTATACTTTTGGACCATTTGTGCTCTACATATGAAGACATGTGGAGGATTTCAAGTCAGCCAACATACTGTGAGTAACAAGTCTACATATATCCTCACTCGTTCATTCACTAATTTCTAATTTAGGTTAATAAAAATTTGGGTCTACTATAAAGTAGTTCTAAACTGTTCATATTCTGACACACTCTTCATACCTCTTAGGCACACAATTTCTTTTATCTAGTTCCTATTTCTTCCTAGATTCAGAGATTGTCAATTTGTATCATATTCATACATTGTAATTTGTTATTGGAATAAATGTTAGTGTAGGTGAGCATCCTAACTTACCATAGACCTTGGAAAATCTCATATATTCTCTGTCTATCTCTCACTCATCTTCGTTTTGAGTCTTAAGGTGTGTGTGCTAAAGGTTCATGTGTTGGAAGATCCTTTAAACATGTGATTAATTGTTATTGAGACCCATCCTACTTCCAAATGATTGGCTCATTATTATTATTTAGGTTTCAAATAAGAATGATTTTAAGTTCAAATGAAAACTAAATGGAAATTAAATAGTTACAATTTTTCATCAAAGTCCCAAAAGATACTCCTAAAACGAACTTAGTCTACTTTTTTTATATGGAAATTAAGCCACAAACATCTTGGATAATAGAGCATAGAGATTTAATTATTCAAACAAGCACTTCTTATACATGAACATTGATAATGGATTATCATAGAACACAACCATGTTGAGTGTGTGAAAGAGTGAAGAAGCACAAATAGAAGTACACATAAGACTGAAGAAGAAGAGGGATATGGATGTACCAAGAAAGGTGATTGGCTAGAAGAGCTCTGTATAGATAGATGATCAGTAATATGATAATGTGTAAAGTGAGAGACATAAGTGAATCCATGAGTACAAAGTACCACCACATATGAGTATATCATGTATATGTGGTTACATGGAAAATAACCTCTAGCAAACATTAGAGTAAAAAGTGCTCATGTATAGAAAAGTAGTTCACATCAAAGCTACTCAAGGCACACATAAATGTAACAAACCCCCATGAGAGAATGATGTGAACACAAATTGGGAATAAAAAATTATCCCCCGCAAGGTAATAAGCCAAAAGCTTTTCGAAAAACTTCAAACTTTTATTGTGGAAGAGCTTTGGTGAATATGTCTTCCACATTATCTTATGTAGGCACATATACCAAATCAATCTCTCTATCATGAAGGTGCTCTCTGGCATAATGATAATGACCCTCAATGTGATTTTTGCACACATCAAGAGATTTCTTACAATTCCCAATGCGATCCTCGTATCAATGAGAATATACATAGATGCATCAATTTCCATGCATAAATCCATCAGTAGGCATCTCATCCATATACACTCCACTCTAGCTATGAATGCTATCCTATATGCAACTTCACAAATTGATGTGGCTATAATAGATTGCTTCTTAGTCAACTAAGATGCATGATCCTCCAAGGAAAAAGCATTTGCTAGTACTGGAAACTCATGTATCATAACAACTAGCCCAATCACTATCTGTGAAAGCATGTAGGCATGGTTGCACATCTCTACCATAAAAGAGACCCAAAATCAAAGTGTGTTTGAGATTTTTAAACATGTGTTTTATGGTTTTCCAATGCTTAGTGCATGGGCTATGCATAAATCAACTCACTTGCGAAAGTGCATAATATATGTCTAGCCTCTTGTTACATGTATATATCAAACATTCCACCTATTTTTGATAAGGAGAAGTATCAAATGCATCATTTGCATCCATTGAGAAATTAAATAATGTTTTCACTGGTCTTGAAATATGCTTGTAGTCCTCAAAACCAAATCATTGAAGTATTTTCTCAATATACTTTGCTTGAGGCACAAGGATTCCGGCCCCCCTCAATGGATACATATTGGATGTGAATATAATAGTCCAAAAGACCAAGGTATGTGACATCAAATCTATTCTATAAACTGTCCATAAGCATGCCAATTTTCTCATCACATGATCCAATCAAGAGAATGGGCAAAACATAAATAACAAGCATTATACAATCAATGCCATCTTTGCATACATAAAGTGTGCTTTCAATTATACTACATGTAGAACTAAGAGCAATCAAATGATCATGTATCTTTTCATACCATGCACGTGGAGCTTTCGTAAGTCCATACAAAGCCTTCGGCAAGTGGAAACCCATATGCTCTTGACTTTTGATGGCAAATATAAGAGGTGCTTCACATAGATCTCTTCTTGCAAATCACCATTGGGCAACCAATGCAATCATACAACAAATGGTAGTCATGCACAACATAGGTGCAAATGTCTCCTCATGCTCAATGCCATATTTTGCACATAAACCTTTTGCAACTAATATGGCTTTATAGCGATCAATGCTACAATGTAATTTGCCTTTAATCATGTAAATGTACTTAGTATCAATGGCATTCTTACCTTTTAGCAATTCACATAACTCGCAAGCATATGTTTTATAAATAGAATTCAATTCCAATTGCATTGCACTCATAAAATTTGAATCATCACATGCATGTTCAAAAGTGAGGAGCTCTTCATTATATGAAGTTACAATATGTGAAACATCCGTTAAGTCCCTTGATGCATGATGAGAGCTTGATCTTGTTCTACCAAGTAAAGAATCACTTGATTCGCTATCTTACAATGTCTTTTGCAACCATTTTGGCATAGATTGTGCATCCTTGATAGTATTGAAATGAGGAAGCACTACTCCTACTCTAGGAATATCCATGCATTAAAAAAACTAAGGATAAAGGAATAATAAATATGAAAACATGATGAATGAATTAAAATAGTAGCATAGAACTCTCAACAGGTAGACATTTCTTCATCATTTAATACATCATCGAAATGTACAACAAAATTGGGATGAATACCATGTTGAATTTCAGCCATTTCTGCATATTTTGCAGATTTCCAACCATGTTTGGCTAGACATTTTAAGCCTTCTTTGGTTGGAAATTTTTAGTCATAATTCTCTACCATGTTTTTCTAGAATTTTTCAGCCATATTTGGCTAAAAATATTTAGATCTTTCAACCTCATTTGAATGGTGTATATGGCCATAGTCACGTGCACCACTTTGAAACAAAGGCATGAGTGTATCAAACATATCTTGTGAACTTTCAAGTAAAAGATAAGCTGAATTTTTAGAAGATACCACATCTTGAATTACAATAATTTTGCTCAACAATGGATGATATAATCTATAACCTTTACTCTCACTAATATACCCCAAAATATACATTTATTTGCCTTTTCATTAAGTTTCTAATGTTTTTGTGATGGCACAACACCACATGCCAAATAATCAAATATGTGCATATGAGTAACCATTGTCTCACATCCATTCCAAGCCTCATACAATGTAATTACTGTCAATGCTTTAGCAGGATAATGATTTGATAGACACTTTGCACACATGATCTCTTCCATCCAAAACATATCTAGAAGATGTTTTTCTTCAACCATACATCATGCCATTTATAGAAGTGTTCTATTATTGTGCTTCACAATATCCTTTCTTTGAGGTGTATATGTCACTATACATTGGTACACAATACCTCTTTCACAAGGAAAAACATTAAACCCATGAAACATGTATTCATTACCATGAACTTTGCAAAGAGTCCAAAGCTTATTTCCACAAAAAATTTCAGTTATACCTAAAAATATTTTTGATCAAGGGAATATGTTATTCTTTGATTTCATAGGATACACCCAAGTATGGCATGTTGCATAATCAATGAAGGTAACAAAGTATACATGCTTGGAAAAAGATGCAATCTTGATTGGACCACGTTTATCACTATGAATAAGTTGCAATTTTTGTGTAGCATGTGTAGCACCATCTTTGCGAAAAGAAGCATGATGAATTTTGCCAGGTATATAGCCTTCATATTTATTCCTTTCAATGGACTCAAGTGTTGGCAAACCAATAATCATATCTTTCATTTGAAAGTAAAGTAAACTATTCAAGTACAAATGAAAAAGCGAGCATGCCATAACTCCATTTAAGCCATAGAAGACATATGAAGGTTTATTCAAGAAATTTGGGAATTATTCAAGTCCCATTTATATTACTTACTATGTTAACTTCTTAAGTGTGAGCCCAACCTTAACACCCCATTTACAATAGGATTATCTGAATAATAAATTCTTAGTTTAATAAACTCCAATCTAGAGATAATAACATGTTCTACTGTGTGAATGAGTCATAAAGTAAATCATTCACACACAAAGAATTGTCTCAAAATCCTGTGTAATTCCCATTTTTCCTGAATAGGCCTTTATGTGTAAGCAAGGAATTTGAGGAAAGTCTATTATATGTATCCAAGCAATACAATCCATTGCATAATATCCTTAACATCACCATTTTTGAAATCATGAACTATCCATTTGTTATCAAAAGAGTATACATAAAGTTTGGCACTAGAAATAGTAGGAACAAAAATCAAGTTTTTTTTAATACCAGGTACATACAATGCATTATTGAGAGTAATAATAGCTCTATTTGTAGCCTTAAGATAAAATTTCTCCAACTTCAACGATAGGATTAGAAGAAATGCTTTCACACACAATTCCCTCCCTTGGGCGTACCTTTTAAAGATGCAAAAAATATTTTTCATGAAGAAGCACGATTATCAAAAAACCAATCTGAATTAGCCTCATTCATAGTCATACATGAAACAACACATGCCCAAAAATTTTGAGCAACATTAACTTCATCATTATGTGCATTTGATGTATTCTTGACGATAGATATGCCAGATCCTTTCTTCTTTTTATTACACTTGGAAAGTTTTCTACGTTCTTTAATGATATGTCTAGCCTTTCAACAATACTTGCATCTCTTCTTCTTTTGCATATCATCGAAAGAGGAAGAGGTGGAAGATGAAGAGAGAGGCTTTGGTTTTGATAAACCCAAAGTTAAACCATAGTTGTTTTTTCCTTTTTGTGTAATAGCAAGTGCTTGTGTTCCCTCAACTAAACCACTTCTATTTACTCTTGATTGCTCTTCTTGTAAAAGAAGAGACACAACCTCATCAAAAGTATGCATATTTGGATTTTTGTTTTCAACCAAACAATGTTTAGTAGAAAAAAATTGAAAAGATTTTGATAATCCTTTAAGTAATGTAGAAATAAGTGATGCACCTGAAATGATCTCATCGATGCATATAAAACACATATCCACTAACTCGTTTTAATCCATACATATATCTTCAAGTTTCCTTTTCAAGTAAGCAACATGTGCCTCATCATGCGCTTCATATAAAGAAGCAAGTGTATCCCAAGCTTGTCTTGAAGTAGTACATGATCGGATGTGTGGAGCAATATGTCACTTCCAAAAAAGAGAATTCAATGCATGAACTTGAGTATGCTTTCCATCCCATCTAATTTTCTCTTATTTAGGTGAAGAAAGTGTATTCATTGTATTTGAAGAAGAACCTGAGTCTATGGAAATAGGATAAGTAAGAGAAGGACCATGACTTTCTTGTCAACATATAGCACTATGTTCCATAGTTTCTTCTCGACAAGAACATGCATCATCATGTAAAAACACATTGAATAGTAGGTCCATCAAGTTTATCTTCAATTTGAAGCATGCCAATCAATTCATTGTTGCTTGCCATTGCACCGAAGAACTCAAAAGTATCAAGATATGAACTTTAAAAAACCTGACATGCAAGCACATATGTAGCTCACAATGAGTAACTCCGATGGCGAATTTCAGTGCAAAAATGGATTTCAAAGGAGGTTCAAAACCGAATGCACTTAGTGGAAATGATATATAAGTATTGAACTTTGTACTTCTATGATCCAAAACCAATTTCCTAATAAAATTGTGCACAACAATGGACGCGAAAACCAACAAGCAAAGAAGGAGCTCAACTTGTTGTGGTACCATTTTTGGTTGTGCGAGAGAGTAAGGAAGCACATATAGAAGTAGTCACAAGAGCAAAGTAGGAGATTCATGCACCAAGAAAGGGGATGTTTGGAAGAGATCTCTACAAATAGATGATTAGTAATATAAGAATGAGTAAAGTAAGAGCTACAAGTGAATCTTTAAGTACAAAGTATAATCACATATGATTATATCATGTATATGTTGTTACATTGGAAAAGACATCTAGTTAGCACTAGAATAGAAAGTGCCTATGTATAATGAAATAGTTCACATCAAAGCTACTAGAGGGACACATAAGTGTAACAAATCACAATATTAATCCAAAATTAGTACTTCATAGTACATTTTTAAAAAATCTAAAGTAATATGAGCGAAAGTGTATCATCTAGTACTAGAGGGTTTTGAAATCACTTAGTTTAAGGAACTTTTTTCAATGCATGGATGATTATATGGTTTATTAGCATCAGATAGTAATGGTTTATGGATAGTTGGCTTAACCTTTATACTAACAATCTTCCATATTAGTACTCTAGGAAGCCATACAAGAAATGAATAATCACATTTTATGGCCTTAAGTTGTTTAGATGATGTTTAATAAGATCAAAATAATAGTGGGGAGGATAGGGGCATGTAGGAGATAGTGGATAATTTTGAAAGATGATTTCCCAATGTTTACTAATCTTCCCAAGAAGAGCTTAAGGGAATCATTCAGATGGTTATTTCAATGTAGTACATGTGCTTAAACATGAACATATATTTTCATCTCTTCTATTGGACCTTCCAATAACACTTTTGATGATAAAAATGGAATAAAGAGGAGGTAATTCCATAAAGTGGCAACCCATTATAGTTTTTCATTATGGCTCAAAACGAGTGGAATGGAATTGAATAAGCTATGGAATAAAAATATAAAAAGGGTGAATGAACAAGAGGGTGGCATTAGTTGTGAGGAGAGATGGATTATCCTTCTTAAGATAAATCATTTTTTTATGCTTGGAAGTAGAATTTTTCTTCTAACAATATTATTTTTATATAATAACATAAAATCCTTACTTTATTTCATATATATTTTCTCCCCCTTGGATGTATATGCATCTAATCTGATTTCATTTAAGTGGTTATCAGTATAAGGATTCAATGCTTCTAAATTAAAGTGCTTATCAATCTAAGGATTCAATGCTTCTAAATTAACTGATGTTACATAGGAGATATCAAGCATGTAGAAGTGACAATATATTTAACATGTGGCATGTTCAAATAAGGAAGTAGAATAACGAATGTGTAAAGAAACAAAAGATTTATTATTTTCACGAATTATGGTATTTCACTCGCTAAGATGTACACCAATGGCCTTGCAAGCATTTCTTTTGGCATATTTTGAGTATCCCTATGAGAAGGCCCTTTCTTGAATCTAAATACACACAAAAAAAAAGAAAAAACAATATGTTTTCCTTTTCATAAAAAATCAATGGTGACGACTCTTGAATATTCCATAACATAATACATTTTCATAATAACAAAGTTAACAATGATAAGAAAAGATTAGAATAAATAAAGATTACCATAAAAGTCATTATATTATTCGAGTAATCATATTTGCACATACACCAATGCAAATGCATGTATATTCAAAACCATTTTAGAAAACTACCAAGCAATAACATAGGTTAATCTTGTATTAAGAGGATCTCACACAATGTTACCCATATATCATGGAAAATGAAATTCTCAATGAGAAATAAAAAATTAATTTGAATTATCACGAGGCATTGGCAGAGAGGGGTCCCTTGGCTGCTTGTTCATGATCTTTAAATCGAGTGGGTTGGTACATAGGAGGACTACTATCACTTATAAGATCTTCTAATGGAGAAACTAGTTGCTCTGGATTGAGTTGGTAGAAAGAAAGTATAGACACACGATTTTTATCTTTGTTCAAAACACCTCGATGTAAAGGGCTCTTGAAAATTCCATTGCTTGCTATCTGCACATGATGGAAATATTAGATAATGTTTGAAACCGTAAAAAATAGAATAATATAAAATTCATTTTACCCATTTTCACATTGCATCCACGTTGCCACGCATGCATGCACGCTTGGAGATTCATCAAATTCAAATAACATAGAAATTCATAGTATGAAAATCGTATGTTTAATTTATCAAATATCTACATGTTCTAACATATATAAGCATATAAAATCCCATAGCAGATTGTGCCACATGTTTCTTTTTTCTTTTTTTGTAAACTAAACATAACAAAACATAACAAAAGAATACATCTTTATAAATATCAAACATGAGATTAAGAAATCAAGAACATATAAATATTCAATTTTGGTATTAGCATAATTCAGTGTTCATATATTTTGGTAGTGATGTATGTGAACACACTTAGGACTACTCGGACACTTTTTTCCCTCTTTAGGAGGTTCTTGCCCCCTAGCTTGTATACATGCATATAATCCTAAGGTGTTACTTATCTTTCTTACATTCACTTGGTAATTCATTCAGCATTATGTTGGGCTCCAAGCTTCTTCTTCTTCTTCTTCTTCTTCTTCTTCTTCTTCCTTGTGATGTTCATGTGCTTCCGCAAATGTCAAACTCCAAGAATTGGTATCAAAGTAGGTTGCCTCTTCATTTATGGCATTGTTAACATCCCTTCGATCAAAGTCTCAAAATCGTATGAAAATTGATGAGTATACTCAAGGCAATTAGGAGTTCAAAATAGCTTGGCTATTTGGCATTGAAATTTTGATATGAGCTCATGTTCGCCTCTGAACGCACTATCACAATGCTTGTGTAAGTAATTCTATCTTTTTTCGCCAAACATATATATAGGTTTTGGTTCACCAATCCAAGCACCTTGAAGTCTATTACATGTTTAGTAGAGCTCGCTAGCGTGATTCTATTTAACTTCTTGAGATACAATCATTTTTCTGCATCAAGTCATTTAGTCAATCACCATGGCTCAAAGCAATGATATATTCCACATTGGCTATTGAGGAAAGGTTGGATGGCACTAATTACCCATTGTGGGCATATATGATGCATCATGTATCACTAGCAAAAGGATTGGTGGAATATTATGCACGGTGTTGAAAAACATACTACTACACCTACAAATATAGTTATTAAAGGTGATGTACATGGCATTGAAGATGATGCTCTTCCAAATTCTTATTCGTGCTACAGTTCCTACTGCACCTACTACAAACCAACTTTGTTGGGATAGCAGAGATGTTCAAGCACATGCACTAATAGCTTTGTCTATCAAACGTGCCATTATCCCTCACATTCACTCTTGCAAAATAGCAAAGGATGCTTGGGATACACTCATCACTTTAGAATAGGTAAGAAATGAAGATGGTGATGCTTGTGATCTGATGTAGATACCTTCTTTTGGAATCTCCTTTACTTCATGGCTTTTATTGATGATTTCTCTAGGCATACAAGGATATATCCATTGAAAGAAGATTCCAAAGTGTTTATGTGCTTCAAGAAATATTTAATAGACATAATTGTAATCTTATAGGTCCTTTTAATCTCAAGTGCTCAACAAAATAAGGATTCTCTTGTATACATGAGAGGGGATTTGAACTCGTGAATTTTTGGCTAGGAGTTTGATGGACTAACTACATGCCCTAAAATCCATGGTCAAGGATTACTTTCTAATCCTCCCTCTTAAGGTGCACTTCAACCATCTCCTACCTATCACTTTATGATATTCTTTTCCCCTTGGTTCGTCATTTTTCTTAATGATATGCTCTTCCATTCGTCTAGCCTCGTTGATCATACCTTAAAACTTCCTAAGTATCCCAAGAGCTTCATACTTCTCAGCAACTTTAAACATCTAAATAGTTCATTTCACAAACCTTCCAATGTTACCTTATATGTATCAATGTGACCTACCACTTAAGAGATCTGCTCCAATGTTTGTTAGGTAGAATTTTGAAAATGCAGCACCGTTGTGCCTTTTCATATGCTAGAGTTTCCAAGCACTCTTTCTAAAGATCATTAGGTACCCATGCATTCTCATAATACTTCCTACTTCTTAGGATATGATACTAATGTTGTATGTAAGATGAGAAATTTGAACGTGTGATCTATCGGGTAAGAGTCTAGTGGGCTAAGCATATGCCCCAAAAGCCATAATTAAAGATTGCTTCCGAATCCTTTCTCTTATGGTGTGATTCAATCATGTATTGCAAGTCACTTTGTGATAGAAACCCTCTTTTATCTCTTCTCTTTTATGTTTCACTAGGTAATTTGAGTTTCCTACTTATATGGATAGCCTTGAGAGCAAAAAGCAATGATATTACTCTTTGGAGAATGACCAAATAATCCTTAAGATTATCATGGATGATAGTAATAATTCGATTATCAATGAAGAGTACTATCCTTGAGACCTTTGGGGTTACCTCAATACTTTTTGCAAGCCTTTGAGCCTATAGATTTAGCAACATGATGGTGGATATTTTAATCCTCAATAATCTCCTTTCACAGTGGAATCTGAATTAAATACATCAAGATATCAGGAGAAAATGGGTATTCCCAAAGGCATGCAAGTTCCTTTTTAGTAAAGAGGACATTAGGATATTCACAAGATTGAATTCAACTTCATTCCATGAAAGATCATGCAAGCTTGATAGGATAAAGAGACCCTTCATTATCAATATCATCATTCCTTCTACTTTGTGGTTTATGTCATGCTAGTGACTAGTGGCTGCAATATAAAGAGCTTCATAAGTTCGTTGTAATTTTTTATAAATCCTTTCTTTTTGGTAGGTACCACAATACAAAGAACTTTCCTAAAATTGACTTAAAAGGTTTATGGGCGGATTAAAAATTATCAACATTATGGAGCAATCTATAAGAAATGAAGTTTATAGATGGAAAGGATGTAGAATAAAGGTTTAGGGCTCATTGGCTCTTACTTACTTCAAATAATCTTAAAACTGAAAAAGAAAGATAATCTCTTGTTAATTTAAATTTTATTTTTCAAAAAAAAAAAAGAAAGTGGAGAACATCGTTCACTTCATTTCGAAGAGCCTCTACGTACCTGTACTTGATCAGCAACGATGATTGTCAAAGCACCACGCGCGGAACTGACGGGATGCCACTCTCCTTCACGAAGAACCTGCAGACCGACGACGTCGTCAGGTTGCCAAAGACAGGACACAGCGCCGACGTCAGTGTGAGTGTCGATGCCGATGGCCAGATCCGGCCGCGGGCAGGGAGGGTAATGGTTTACTAGTATCGTTTGCTGCATCTCTCCCATCATCTCTTCGAGCCTATGCGCAGAAAGACCCAAGCTCTCCGACATCAGCCGGAGGACATTGATTTGCAGCTTCCGCACCTCATCTGAGTAGCGCTCGATCACTTTTCTGCACATTATGCAGGACATTTGTACCAGAAATATGATGATCTAATGCGTGCGTGTGCGTGTGTATGTGAGTGTGTGTGTGTGTGTACGCGCGCGCGTGTTAGATAGCGGGGCGCTGGCTGTGTGTGCGCTTGTGTCTCTGACGTGCACGCAAGCTCTCAAGCCTGTGAATGTCAACATGCAGGTATGTATCAATGTATGTGGGGAGCTCTGCGAGCACGATCACGTTCGCCCTCGTACACGATACGGCTGAGGATGTACTGACGATAGGGATGATGGCTACAATTTAGAATGGATGTACCTGAGCGCGCGCGCTGTTAGATAGCGGGGCGCTGTGTGTGTGTGTGCGCGCGCGCGCGCTGTTAGATAGCGGGGCGCTGGCTGTGTGTGCGCTTGTGTCTCTGACGTGCACGCAAGCTCTCAAGCCTGTGAATGTCAACATGCAGGTATGTATCAATGTATGTGGGGAGCTCTGCGAGCACGATCACGTTCGCCCTCGTACACGATGAGGCTGAGGATGTACTGACGATAGGGGTGATGGCTACAATTTAGAATGGATGTACCTGAGCTCCGGACTCGGCGGCCATGCCTCGTAGTGGCGGCGATGGAGGGGATACGTGTAGACACGCAGAAAGTCACGCCACTCCGTGGTGCCAGTTGATAGCCTAACAAATCCAGATCCATATCCCTGAGCGTGGTTACCGAGCTTCTGCGCGCCTCGCAGGGCTACAGGCAGCGCAAGAAATTTTTGTACGTGCAGTCCGAGGTCGCTTAGTAGGTCCTCCGGGACTCCATGATTATAGACATGGAAGATTCCCCAATTCGCACAGGCACAGTATAACTGGCGGAGAAAGATCGACCGCGTACTGCCATAGCTACTAGCAGCAGCGAGATCGATGACAGGAACTTCTTCTGGAGAGACACGCAGGACATCTGCTGTGTTAGGAAGAGAAAGAGGACGTCTACCTGGAGGGAGGACAAAGCGCGAAGGTATTGTATTTTCGTCATCGATACAGTTATCTGTTGCAGCAGATGGCAGGGGGATGCTAATGGCCGTAGCTCCTCGGTATTGAGCAGAGATCTGGACTGCGAGCACGAAATCCTTGTTCTCCGCCATTGCCATTAGCTAGAGCTCCCTGCTCAGAAGTCAGCGGAGTCACATCTACCAAAAGAAGGCACGAGTTAACAAGTGCAAGAACCCCATTTCGTTCTATCCAATGGAACTCTGACACGTCTTCGAGGCTCCAGCCTTGCTGATTGTTGACCCTTCCTCGTGGTCTGCATGCAGCTCGTTTTCCAAAGAGATATTGTCATTTTCTTGGATATCTTCAGGCTTTCAATGAAGCCCATAGATATCTTAAGCCCATAGATATCTTCAGGTAAGGGCCTAAAATTGATGTCTGATGGCACGTTCATTCACGTTTGGTGCTAACCAAGTAGCAACTCACAATGGAAGGTGCAACTCTACCAAGCATTCTTTTCTCCAATGGTTGATCATCCATCAAGGGCTTTGGGTGGGCCTCAGAGTAGGAAAATATTTATTGATGGAGGTAAATGTGCATTATGTGACAGGGTGGAGGATGTTTTTCACCTCTTTTTTTAATGTGTACATGCTAAGCCTTTTTGGGACCCTCTGGAAAACTTCCTTCAAAAAACTAAGGCTCCCAAGCTTCAGAAGTTGGATGCCTTGCTTGGATGTTGCAAAAAATATGGATCTTTTACTGTGGAACATCTGGAGAGGCAACATCCTATGGGCCATATGGTTGAGCAGGAATAACCGGGTTTTTGGTAATGTGAGGGAGAACTTCCTTATCACCCTCCCTAATACTCTTAGAAAGGTGTCTCTCAATTGTATCAAATGTATTATCAAGCCCTCTTTGTCCCCTCATGAATTACACTGTATCTTGTTTGACCATAAGTACACTAGATGGAAGGCCTTGGTGGCCCAGTTGTATTCCCACCACAGAGTTGCTATGTTGGCAACCCAGTTGTATTCCTCTGTTAGTTTATATTTTCTTGCTTTCTCAAAAAAAAAGTCAAAATCATGTTATATATATCCCAAATTTGATGAGTCGTATAGCACAAATCTCATATTTGAGTATGTTTTCTACACAAAAAAATTGTATTTTACCTACACCAAAGCACAAGAATATAAAGAGAGCAGATAATATCACATAATTTGTGATTTCTCAAACTTTTATTTTCCTACAAAAACAAAGCTAGGAATATTCATCTTCAAAAGATGTGGTCTAATGTACCCGAATTACCATAAGACCAAAGAAATCATGTGGAGTGAGGAACTTTTCTAAGTGCATTTTTATGCTCATTTTTCCTAATTACTTGAGATTAGTGAGATCTAGTGGATATCCAAAAAGAAAAATAATAGGACATACAAGGTAAAATATAGTGATTCAAGACAAATAATCTACAAGATAAAATAGTTTGGCGATTGAGCCACTTCACAATTTTAGGCGTGAATCTATTGAAGGCCTAGTCCTACCTATGTTCAATACATATCTTGAAACCTATGGGGACTCCAAAAAATCTAAAAATATTGCCATCCTCAATGATCGTATACATATCTTCAATACATATCTTGAAACCCATGGGGATTCCCAAAAAGATCGTATACATATCTTCAATACATATCTTGAAACCCATGGGGATTCCCAACAATCTAAAAATATTGCCATATTCAATGATCCTATAACTAAATTTTGATACCTTTGGGTCATAAAATTGTGAGAAGATGTATAACGAATTTTATGAATAGAATCACTAACAAAGCAAAAAACTAACACAATCTAAAAAGATTTTGTTGAATCTTTATGTACAAACAAAATAGCATGAGTATCATCGCCAAAGATTCGAAAATATAAATCAAAAGACATACATGGGATTTTGGTCCATCCTATCTTGCACTGCCTAGGCAAAGAACATAATTGCAAATCATAAAAAAGGAATGGACCAAGAGGAAAAACTTTCCTAATAGATTTTTGCATTCAATAGCATGTGTCATTGAATCATATGAAACAACTCTTGCATGATAATTTCCAAATAGTTATGGAAATTCCTAGCAAACATATTACTAACCCCAAGGCTATGCAGAGACTAAATCTAAAAATATTGCCTCCTCTTTGATCCTATAACTAAATTTTGATACCTTTGGGTCAGATTAATGAGCTTAAGGATATCAATATCCACCTTAACATGGATATCCCCAACTCTAATAATGTCTTGGAAAACTAATGTAGAACTCCTTTGAAATGCCATCATTGGGCCATGAGATTTTACCAATATTTGAGCTCAATGTAAACTCCGATGGATTACCATCTTTTTGTTGAAAGGAAAAAGGACTATTACTGCTACTCTATTCACATGTACACAGCTAACAAGCTAAGGAGGAAGGAACAAAAGATAACAAAACATGATGACTGAATTATAATAGAAATGACTTACATATGATGCTCTATGAGCATGGTGACTCCATGAGGAGAGTGAGGGCACTCTTGCAAAGAGCTTGAGTGAATGAATTGTGTGGAGTGAAGGGAGGCCTTGCTTATATGGAGTTCGGGAGAATTCCCTTGCATGTGAGATAAATGAACTTGCATGAGAATGAAACTAGCTTTGGACAAAAGGGCGGAGCATGGAACTCTCAACACCCCCCCTCCATGTGATGATCCTTTTGTTTCTAATATGGGGGACTAGTGACATATGGGATCACTTAGTCCATTGGTTTTTAGGATCTAAGGGCATATGGGATCCTTAGACATAACTTGGACATATGGGATCCAAGTGTGGGACATATGGCATCCCTTGGAATTTAGTTCCATGGACATATGGGATCCATGGTGTTTTTGTTGGGATCTAGGGACATATGGGATCCCTAGACATATGAAGGGTTTACATCATGGGGTAGGTGGCGTGTGTATTGTACTTGAGATCCTTTGGTAAGGTCCTTTGAGCTTTGGTCCTTTGCTCCTCATGGTCCTGGTTTGTAGCCTTACTCTTTCTCTTTGTGTTGTAGAAGCTTTTGTTGTTGTGGACTTCTTGGGATCTTTGGTATGCTACTTTTCCTTCTTGTGGGCTTTTGAGTAGCATGTGTTCAAGCCATTGGGAAGGTCTTACTCTTTTAAAGAGCAGTGTTTAGTCCCTTTACATGGGGCTTGAAATGATTTAGGGCTCAATAAGATTGTAACTTTTGGGGAGCTACATCAGAATTTCAACACTTGATGGCTTTGGGAAGGTCCTACCATGTATGTTCATGGTGGTCTCTAATCCCTTACAAGGAAATCCATATTTGTATATTTACTTCTCAATATAATAGTTGAGTAACATCGCACAATACAATAGCTGGAGTTAGATATTATGTTACACTAAATGCATAGGATAAGACCAAGCCGGATGCGGTTCTTATTTTCTGAGTGGACATAGTATGCCATGTTATTGTACACCTAGATGACTAATAAGGGACTTTGGCTTTTTCCTGCACTCTAGAAATGATGTCGGAACTTGGAAGTGAATGTGTTGTGACATCATAAAATAAACACCGCTCTCCTTGCTATTTCTGCCATCTTCAAAAAAGCGCAGACTTTAACACACCACTAGTTAAAGTATCCAGATGTGACATAAGCAATGAGCTAAATTCTCATCTCGTGAGTCATGGCTGCATTTTGGCACGAGCATTCAAGGCCAGTCACAATTTCTGGTCAGACTAGCTGGCGGTGGTTAGCGTTGCCTGCAAGCGCTAGAAGCAACTGCACGTTCGAGATGATATCGATGAAGATTTCTCCATTTTGAGTTGTTGTCCACAACTTGAGAGGTGCACATTGCTCCTTTACGTGGATCTACAGAGCACTCACATCATTGCTTGTGTCCTTTCCCACCACCATGATTTCCCCTGTGGCTCAGTCTTCAAAAGTCGCATTCAGTGCCAATTTTGTCTCGTGCATGCACGGCTTGAGCATCTGATGGAGAGTAGAAGGCCTCATGTCCACAATAGCATGTCTGCTCTTCACTAGTCATCTGCAAACAATAAGCAGTTCAGAGTCGCTTGATGAACTTGAAGTGCTTCTCTCCATCGTGTCATATCTATGCAGCCATGAAAGTTTAGCCGACCATTCTAGCGTTCTTTCTCTCTCAACCAGAGTTGAAGGTGAACTCAAGAAGACTCTAGCTTCTCTTTCGTTTGCTTCACCATGTAAGAAGCTTATGCCAGCCACATTCTCTACATTGGTTGCACCTCCAGAGCCTTGCTATCTCTAGAAATGGAGAGGAGTCGTCTGACGTGGACTTGCACTGCGTGTTCTGATTTGGCAAAGTTTTCATTGCTCCTTGTTGCTTGAGATGACTCCAAACAACAGAGTGCCATGTGGTAGTACGCTCTAGCTAACGTACTTGCTTTCATATGAAATCGGGCCTAGACCCTATACAGTTTGGTGCTTGTCTGATGAAGAAGGAAAATATTCGACATCTGCTGCCATAGTTACAAAACGCTACTACAGAGCACAAGGCGCGTAAGGAATAACTTTCGTGCTTTCTGTAGGATACCTACAACTCTTTTCAGTAGTCTGCAACCGAGTAGTCTTAGGTGGTTCGATTTTCCCTCTGGCTAATCCTCTTCAACCCTACAAACGCGTCAGGATCTTTGCATACTAGATGCATTGTCTACGCTTGATTTAGCCAAACCTTCATCTGTGCGATCGGATTTGGAAGAGCAGACTATAGATCTCTCAATCCTTGATGCACATCATGCTCTCCACAAGCTATTACTGCAATGCCCATGCTCTTCTTTCGTCTCTGTCACGGCTCTTCTCAGAATTGAGCCCCACTCTACTTCCTGCTTGTAGTGCTGTGCATAACACCTTCCCTCTTTCTTTTTGCATGGAGCAGATGTTCCATCCACTGTGGGGAGCGCTGCAATTGAAGTAAACAAAATTGTGCCAAAGCATACGAATACAAAGAACGCATGCCTATCACTCCATTGCTTCACGTGACGAGATGGAGAAGCACTCTAGTTATTGTCTTCTGATAGTCAAATGCGGGCATGTCATGGAAGATGACGGAGCCCACACAACGCTTAATCACTAGTGCTTATGACAGTGGTTAAAACACTTTTTATTCCAAGCAAAAAGAAAACTCCCGAACATACATGAATAATAAAGCAATGATGGAATGATGATGAAGCATATTTATGGAAAGGAAAGAGAGATTATGATAATAGAAAATAAATGGAAATTGATAAATAATTAGTGGACAATGAGATAGTGCTTAAAAGCACTCTTACTATAAGTGAGTGATAAGGGAGGGAGGGAGGTATTAACAATGAAATTCATACTAATGAAAAAAAAGTAACCGAAAACAAAAATCAAAAGAAAATACTATCAAGCGCTAACCTATGCTTTGATACCATGTTGAATGGAAAAAGGACTACTACTACTACTCTATTCACATGTACACATCTAACAAGCTAAGGAGGAAGGAACAAAAGATAACAAAACATGATGACTGAATTATAATAGAAATGACTTACATATGATGCTCTATGAGCATGGTGACTCCATGAGGAGAGTGAGGGCAGTCTTGCAAAGAGCTTGAGTGAATGACTTGTGTGGAGTGAAGGGAGGCCTTGCTTATATGGAGTTTGGGAGAATTCCCTTGCATGAGGGATAAATGAACTTGCATGAGAATGAAACTAGCTTTGGACAAAAGGTGGAGGATGGAACTCTCAACACTTTTTCATGGAATTTATCAATCCAATGCTTTTAAATGGTTCTTTTCCCCTCACACATAGTGAGAGAAAGGTCTAATGGCACAACCAGTTCATAAGGAATTGTGTTTCATCTTTTAAGAAACTTATGAGCATGCACCATTTGGATATGTGAAGTGGTGTGATGGTGATGCACCATAGTCGATTTCCCTTTGTGAGAACTTCATGATGATACTCTCATAGTTCAAAACCCCAATCTCTAGGTGATCCACATGATACTCTGCATAGGCCTATAAATCATGCAAAATACCCACTACACAAAAGATTCTGAACACTGATTTCCTAGGTTCTACAAATGTAGTTGATTTTCTAGTATGTGGCTCACCATGCCACTATATGTTTTATTTAGGAACATATAAAAAGTGTACGATGGTCATTTTCCCTTTCACATGCATACAACTGGTAACAATCTTCCACCAAAGTTGAATATGATCAAAGTGAACTATGGGAGAAAGAAATAAAGAATGACAAAGGATATCTGAGTATAAGTATACAAACAATACCTCCCACTTGATGGGCAAGTTACATAGTGTATAAGTAACTAAGCAAGATCATGAATCAAGTAGCCACCATCAAGTGACAATAGTATTGGGAGCTTTCTTGTGGCAGAGCTTTAGTCAAAGCATCTACATCATTATCTTGAGTATGAACCTTCCCAAGAATAAAGCACTGAATGGCTAAGTCATCCCTAATGACGTGATAACCAATAGTGGATGCTTCTACTCTACCCAAGCATAGACACTTGTACTTAGTGCCACTCAAATATCTCAAAATCATCTTTACCACTTCCCAATGCTTCTTATCAGGATGTCTCATCCCATAACATACATGAGACTACCAACAATAGACTCATAATGAATTTTGGTCATGAATTCCTTTTCCTCTTCTGATTTGTGGCAATCATCCTTGGTCAATTTCACATATGTAGGTGAAGGTGTACTCAATTCCTTTTCCACCTTGCATATTGAACATGTGAAGTACTTTGGATATATACTCACTTTGAGAAAATTATATGTATCTTTTACTCATATAATTGATACTTCATAAAATCATCAAACTTTTGGTACCATTGTCTAGGAGACCGTTTAAGTCCATATAAGCTCTTCTTAAGGTTACAAAATAGACTCTCTTTGCCAAGAATTATATAAAACCTCTCATTGTTCCATATGGATTTCATATGTAATATCTCCACACAAGAAAGTAGTTTTCGCATCCATTTGTACCAACTCCGAGTCCTTCGTTGCAACGAATCTAACTTAACACGCATAGTGTAGTCATCTTGAGTATATGAGAGGAGAGTTACTTTAGATTGACACCATGTTGTTTGCGTAAAACCCTTTGCAACCAATAGTGCTCAATACTTTGGAGAATCACTATCCCATGTGAAGTTGAGCTTATAGATGATTATTGACATGATTATAGACATGGAACATTCTCCATTTCGCACAGGCACAGTAAAGCTGGCGGAGAAAGATCGACCGTGTACTGCCATAGCTACTAACAGCAGCGAGATCGATGACAGGAACTTCTTCTGGAGAGACACGCAGGATATCTGCTGTATTAGGAAGAGAAAGAGGACGTCAACCTGGAGGGAGGACGAAGCGCAAAGGTATTGTATTTTCGCCATCGATACAGTTGTCTGTTGCAGCAGATGGCACCGGGATGCTAATGGCTGTAGCTCTTCGGCATTGAGCAGAGATCTGGTCTGCGAGCTCGAAATCCTTGTTTTCCGCCATCGCCATTAGCGAGAGCTCCCTGCGCAGAAGTCAACCGAGTCGCACTCAGCAAAGAGAGCCCGAATTAGCACGTTCCTCTGTCCAATGGAACTCTGACACGTTTTCCAACCTCCAGGCTTTGCTGATTGGTGAAGGCTTCCTCGTGGTCTGCATGCACCTCGTTTTCCAAAGAGATACTGCCATTTTCTTGGATATCTTCAGGCTTTCAATGAAGCCCATAGATATCTTCAGGTAAGGGCCTAAAATTGATGTCTGATGGCACGTTCATTCACCTTTGGTGGTAAGTTGGTAACCAAGTAGCAACTCACAATGGAAGGTGCAACTATACCAAAAAAAGTCAAAAATCATGTTATAGATCCCAAACGTGATGAGTCATAGAGCACAAACTTCATATTTGAGTATATTTTCTACACAAAAAAAATGTATTCCACCTATACCAAAGCACAGGAATATGAAGAGAGCAGATAATATCACATAATTTGTGATTTTTCAAACTTTTGTTTTCCTACAAAAACAAAACTATGAATATTCATCTTCAAAAGATGTGATCTAATGTACCCGAATTACCATAAGACCAAAGATATCATGTGGAGCGAGGAACTTTTCTAAGTCCATTTTAGATAATTGAGATCTAGTGGATATCCAGAAAGAAAAATAATAGGACATACAAGGTAAAATATAGTGATTCAAGTCAAATGATGTACAAGACAAACTAGTTTGGCGATTGAGCCACTTCACAATTTTAGGCGTGAATCTATTGAAGGCCTAGTCCTACCTCTGTTAAATACATATCTTGACACCCAAGGGGATTCCCAAAAATCTAAAAATATTGCCATCCTCAATGATCCTATAACAAAATTTTGATACCTTTGGCTCATAGAGTTGTGAGAAGATATAGAACGCATTTTATGAATAGAGTCACTAACATTAAGGTGAAAAACTCAACACAATCCTAAAAGGTTTTGTTACATCTTTATGTACAAACAAAAGAGCATGAGTATCATCACCAAAGATTTGAAAATATAAATCAAAAGACATACATGGGATTTTGGTACATCCTATCTTGCACTACCTAGGCAAAGAACATAATTGCGAATCGTAAAAAAGCAATGGACAAAGAGGAAAACCTTCCCTAATAGTTTTTTGCATTCAATAGGATGTATCATTGAATCATATGAAACATTTGCATGATAATTTCCAAATAGATTATGGACATACCTAGCGAACCTATTACTAACCCCAAGGCCATGCAGAGACTAAATCTAAAAATATTGTCATCTTCAATGATCCTACAACTAAATTTTGATACCTTTGGATTAGATGAATGAGCTTAAGGACATCAATATCTGTTGATATATTTAGGTAGTGATGTGTGTGAACGCACTAGGATCGTCGGGGCACTTTTTTACCTCTTTAGGAGGTTTTTTTTCCCGGCTTCTATATACACCTATTGCCCTAACGGGTCACTTATCTTTTGTACATTCTAGTGGTAATACATTCAGTATTGTGTGTTGTACTCCAAGCTTCTTCTTCTTCCTTGTGTCGTTCGCGTGCTTCCACAGACATCTAACTCCAACAATTGGTATCGGAGCAGGTTGTTGCTTCATCTAGGGCATCATCGACTCTCATCTAGTCACAATCTCAGAATCGCACGAAATTTGGTGTGCATAATCAGGATGATTAGGAGATCAAAGCGGCTTTGCTCTGTGGTGTCGAATCACGATCTAAGGTCTTTTCGGCCTCCGAATGCAATATCCTAGTGCTTATATAGGCTATTTCATCTTTTTGTGCTAAATATTTATACCTATTTCAGTTCGCCAATATAAGCATCTCAAAGTTTGGTACAGGTCTAACACAACTACTTTGGGTAATTCTGTTCAACCTTTTCAGATACAGTCATTTTTCTACATCAAGGTATTTTAATCAGTGGCCATGGCTGAAAGCAGTGATGTATTCCATATGTTGTCTCTTGAGGATAAGTTGGATGGTACCAATTATCCATTGTGGGCTTATATGATGCATCATGTATTGGTCCCAAAAGGAATGTGGAATATTGTGCATGGTGTTGAAAAAACATCCTATTACACTTGCAAATACAGGTACTGAAGCTGATGTAGATGGTGATATTCTACAGATTCCTGTTCGTGCTGCTGTTCTTGTTGCACCTATTGGAGAGAAAAATCGTTGGGATGGTAGAGATGCTCTGGAACATGCATTAATAGCGTTGTTTGCCAAACATGCAATTACTCCTCACATTCGCTCTTGCATAACAACAAAGGATGCTTGGAATATACTTACCACATTGTAACAAGCTAGAAATGAGGCTCGTGTTTCTTACCTCCGAAAACAGTTGGAGAGTGAGCATATGAATGAAGGTGATTCTATGGAAAGTTTGTGACAAAGATCAAGGATTTGAAGGAACAATTGATTTTTGCTGATGAAGTCTTTCCTGACAATTCACTTGTGGAGACTGTTTTGAATGGTCTTGCCAATTGATACTAGAGTTTTACGTTTACTCTTCATTTGATGATGAAATGCAATCCAAATACCTTAACATTTGAAGAGTTAGTTTCTGTTCTGTTACAGGAAGATCAGTCTAGGCAGAACATGTCCATTATGCATGTTGCGAATCAAGCTTTCTTGACTAGTCAAAAGGGCAAAGGAAAATGGAGCTCTTATACTAGTAAGCAGAAATCTGCTAATTCTGCACAATCGAAGAAGGAAAACAAAGATGAGAAGAAATTAGAAAAGCATAAATTATTTTGTAAATACTATAAAGCAAATGATCATGCCATTAAGAGCTATCCAAAACAAGCTGCTAAAGAGGCAAAGAAGAAAGAGGCTAGAATGGTTGTTGCAGAGGCCTCTACACCAAAAACAGATTCGGCTAATCTTGTGCAGGATGAAGAATAGGTATTGACTATTGTTTGTAGTTTTGACCCATCTTCTCATGAGCAGTGCATGCCTTTAGTCGAATCAGATGTTTGGTACTTTGATAGTGGGGCGACCAAACATATTACCTCGCAGCACAGTTTCTTCTCTTCACTCGAGCTTGCCCCTACATGGAATATTATTACATGGGACAACAACTCCTCTTATGTCATGGGAGTTGGTAAGATCATTCTGAATCTGTTCATGGTAGTTCTTTCACTTTGTCATATTCTTTATTTGTGCCAGGGATCAAGAAGAATCTGTTATCAATTTCGGCTTTAGCCAAGATTGTCTTGGTTGTGAAATTTGTTGATGACAGGTGTATAGTTCATGATCTATCAAATGGCAATGTTGTTATTGCTTCTGGCATTTTATGTCGTGGGTTGTATAAGCTCATAGACTATGAAAGATCTGTGAATGATTCAACATGTGGAGTACATGATTCTCATGCTACGTTAGATGCAAAGCTTTTGCATGCATGCTTTGGTCATTTGAATTTTGCTAGTTCGCTATGCCTGTAGAAATCTGAACTGGTGCCCTCTTTGCCCAAACTTGAGGCACCGCAAAAACATATCTATGAAGGCTATATTTTGGGCAAAATGCAGCATTCCTCCTTGTTCATAGTGATGTATGTGGTCCTATGGAGACACCCTCTCGTTCATAGTGATGTCTATGGTCCTATGGAGCTTGTTCATACCGATGTCTATAGTCCTATGGAGGACACCCTCTTTTTGAAACTATCTTTACTTCGTGACTTTCATTGATGCTTTTTCCAGGCATGCATGGGTATATCCATTGAAGGAAAAGTCCAAAGTGTTTATGTGTTTCAAATAGTTTTTGGTTTTGGTTGAAAATCTGTTAGCATGTAAAAATGGGCACCCTCCATTCTGATTGAGGGGGGGAATATATGTCTTCTGGATTTAATGCATTCTTGTTGAATGTGGGATAAAATGTCAGTGTATAGTGTCATATACACATCAATAGAATGGAGTTGCTGAATGGAAGAACATGACATCCATGGAGATGGTGAGGTGCATGGTCAAGAGCCAGGCCTTACCACATAGTTTCTAGCTTGAGGCTGTTATGTCTGCAGCATATGTACTTAGCAGGTGTCCCACTAAAGCGCTGTAGTCTATCACTCCATATGAGCCTTGGCATGGTCGCAAACCATCTGTTCCTCATCTACATATTTTTGGTTGTTTGGCATATGCATTAGTGCCTGAACAACATCATAGAAAATTGGATGATAAAGCAGTATATTGTATTTTTGTTGGGTACAGTTCTGAAAGCAAATGCTATCGTCTGTATCATCCACAGATTAAATGCATTCTGGTTAGCCATGATGTTGTTTCTATGGAAGATGCTATTCAACCCTTACTTTCATGTACGAAGGAGACATCTGTTAGTTCCCAAGACATGTATAGTACTTTGTTGCCTCTTTTTACAGGTGGATAGTCTAGTGTTGGTCCTAATGAGGAAACTTCTCATCCTTTGTAGGTTTCATATGATGATGTAGATCATTCCATTTCTAATGCAGATTTACATGATGCACTTGTTGACGAGAGAGCTGATATTGAGCAGGCAAAAGATATGCTAAAATGGCTGGTGTAGACTTTGCATGACAACAAATTAGATGCACCTCTATCATACCATACTCGTTCAGGCTCTCATAGTGTAGTGCATTTTTTGCATCAGATTGCTATGCTATGACTGCCTCTAGTCTCTGTGATGAGCAAGAGCCTGTTTCATTTGATGAAGCATAAAATTCTAAAAATTGGATGGTTGCTATGCAATCTGAATATGATGCTATAATGAAGAATGGTACCTAGTCTTTGCGACTTGGCTCCTGGTAAGAAGGCCATTGGCACTAAGTGGGTATACAAGCTCAAGTGTAAGCCTGATGGAACAATTGATAGGTATAAGACTAGGATTGTTGTGAACGGTTATGTGTAGGAAATAGGCATTGATTTTGATGAGAACTTTGCACCTACATGTCGAATGACTACTGTTCATAGCATCTATGCACTTGTAGCCCATCATGGTTGGAAGGTACATCAGTTGGACATTAAAACTGCATTTTTGAGTGGTGACTTGCATGAATAATTGTATGTTTTTCAGCCCCGTGGGTTTGTGCACAACGGGCATGAAAACCAGGTGTGCAAGTTAAAGAAGGCATTATATGGTTTAAAGCAAGCACCATGTGCTTGGTATGAAAAGTTAAATGCCTATCTGATTGCACATGGTTTTGATAACAGTCCAACTGAGAGCACCTTATATGTTAAGCATGCTAATGATGTGCTTCTGATCATTGTTGTGTATGTTGATGACATGCTGCTCACTAGTCCTCATGACAAGCATATTGCTGATTTTAAGGCTGATTTGCGTGCCTCATTTGAGATGTATGATTTGGGGCATTTGCATCATTATTTGGGCATTCAGTTTATGCAAGTTGATGGTGGAATGGCTTTGTGTCAAATGAAATATATTGACACATTATTGTAGTGTTTTGGCCTTGAAGAGTGTAAGCCTATTGCCACTCCTATGGAGACAGGTTTATGATTGAGTCTTCATGATGTTGGAGATGCATTTGATGTTTTCTCTATGAGCAGGATATTGGATGCTTGATTTACTTATGCATTACTCGGCCAAATATTCAGTTTGTTGTCTCACAGATGAGCAAATTTATGCATTGCCCAAGTGTCAAGCATTGGCAGGTGGTTAATCGCATATTTCGCTACTTGAGTGATACTCGACTACTTGGATTGTTTTATCCCAAGGGGGATCACTACCGCTAGATTTGCATGCTTTTTTTTACAGCGATTGGGCTGGTTGTTTGAAACTCGTGTGTCGACTAGTGGCTTTTGCTTCATGATTGGTAGCTCATGTATATCTTGGTTGAGCAAGAAGCAGCCTACTATAGACATTTCCACTTGTGAGGCTGAGTATAGGGCAACTTTCATAGTGATTGTTGAGTGTGTGTGGCTCAGATGCCTTATGATTGATTTGGGTGTTGGTCAGTCTTCTGCCACCACTATCTTCACTGACAGTCAGAGCACATTGGCAGTTGCGAGGAACCCTGTGTTCCATGCTCACACTAAGCACATTGAGGTGCATTATCATTATTTCAGGGAGAGGTTCTCTGCTCGAGAGATCAACTTGACATCTATGCCCACACAGGAGAACATTGTAGACCTTTTTACGAAGGCTCTACCTAGGGAGAAGTTTGAAGTTTTCCGCAAAGCTTTGGGCTTACTTCCTTTTATGAATTGATTCCACATAGCTTTGGCAATTATTTATACATGAGTGCTAGCTCCTTGTTGATTGCATCACTCTGAGGGGGGATTTGTTGATATATTTAGGTAGTGATGTGTGTGACCACACTAGGACCACCGAGGCACTTTTTTCCCTATTTAGGAGTTTTTTTCCCCGGCTTGTATATACGCCTAGTGCCCTAACAGGTCACTTATCGTTTGTACATTCTTGTGGTAATACATTCAGTATTGTGTGTTGTACTCCAAGTTTCTTCTTCTTCCTTGTGGTATTCGCATGCTTCCCTAGACATCTAACTTTAACAAAATCCACCTTGACATGTATATCACGAACTCTAATAAATGTCTTGGAAAACTAATGTAAAACTCTTTTGAAATGCCATCATTGGGCCATGTGATTTGCCAATATTTGAGCTCAATGTAAAAATCCTTTGGAATACCATCTTTTTCATGGGATTCACCAATCGAATGCTTTTGAATGGTTCCTTTCCCTCATCCATAGTGAGAGAAAGGTCTAGTGGCACAAGCATTTCAAAATGAATTGTGTTTCATCTTCTAATAAACTTATGAGAATGCACCATTTAGATATGTGACGTGGTGTGATGGTGATCCACCATAGTGGATTTTCCTTGGTGAGAGCTTTAGGATGATGCTCTCATAGTTCAAAAATCGGATCTCTGGGTGATCCACATAATACTCTGCATAGGTGTGAAAATCATGCAAAATACCCACTACACAAAAGATCATGAACACAAATTCCTAGGTTCTACAAATGTAGTTGAGGGGTTCTAGTGTGTAGCTCACCATGCCACTATATGTTTTATTAAAGAACATATAAAAAAGTGTTTGATGGTCATTTTCCCTTTCACATGCATACTACTAGTAAGAATCTCTCATCAAAGTCCAATATTATCAAAGTGAACAATGGGAGAAAGAAATAAAGAATGACAAAGGATATCTGAGTATAAGTATACAAACAGTACCTCCCACTTGATGGACATGTTACATAATGTACAAGTAACTATGCAAGATCATGATCACGTAACTACCATCAAGGGACAACAATATTGGAACCTTATTTGTGGTAGAGCTCTAGTCAAAGCATCTACATTATTATCTCGAGTATGAACCTTCTCAAGAATAATGCACTGAAAGGCTAAGGAGTCTTTAATGAAGTGATAAATTGCCTCAATGTTCTTGGTCTTCACCTAACTATCACAGAGCAAATGAGGTACATGCTGAGGTAGATGCATATCACAAGCAAGATGAGAAAGCTGCAATGTTTCATTACATGCATGATTACAACATACTCTGCTTCTCTAACGAAAATAGTTGTACATTCTTGAAGATGAGATCCCCAAGATGTAGGTTGTTTGATGATGGCTAATAGGTTCTCTTACTATGATACAAATAAATGATAAAGTGATCCAACTTTGCTTCCTTTCATAATAACCATATTTCTCTTTAATATGCAAAAGAATTGATCATAGAAAACCACTTTGTAACCAAGGCCATCAAGTTGATCAATTGACATCAAGCTACGTGATAACTGAGGCACATGGTGTACACTATGGATAGTAAATTTTAAACCATGAGTGAACTATACAACCACATTTCCAATCCCAACAACATTACATAAGTAAGAATCATTAAGTCTCATCATACAAAGAGACTTCTCTACAAATGTAGAGAACCATTCGCTATGGATATCACATGAAGAGAATCACCAAAACCTAGAAACCATGTGTGGGAAAGAGAATTGGACATAAGAACCTCACTAAGAATAATATTCTCAATTTTCAATACATCAACATCATAAAAAATGGCATTAATTTCTTCTATCTTTATAATCAAACTAGATGGTGTAGATAATTGTTTAACATACCCATCAACAAATTGTGATTTACTTTTAGAATTCTTTAAGGCACAATATTATTTCTTCATATGTTCTTTATCAATGAAAATAATGGTGCATAGTATTGCTCTTTCCCCATTGTTGATTATTTTCAGGGTATGAATGATGAACACTTTATGCATCATCACTCCAGGTGCTAACTATAGAATTTCTATGGATCTCCTCACTCAAGTGTGCTCCACATATCTCATCATAGAACATTTTACCACTAGGTGCACTATTGCTAAAAGCTAAGTATCCCATGATGATGGCAAGGTGCATAACAACAGAACTACTTTCATTTCATCATTCATCTTCATTTTCCAGTGTGATTGAGAAAATATAGCATCAAACTCATTTAGATGAGTAGTAATACTATCTCTGTCCTTCATGTGAAGATCATATAACTTTCTCATCACGTACACTTTATTTGGTATCATTTCTTTTTCATAAGTATTGCATAACTTCTTCCAAAGCTCCTCTTCACTTTCATAGTCTAATATTGTAAAGTAAACATTATCTTCCAAGTGCATTTGAATGGTAAACCTAGAAATTTTATACAACTCATCCCAATCATCAACATCCATATCAACAGGCTTCTTTGAGATTCCACTCTATAAAATTGCATAAAGCATCACAATAAGCGTCAAGCATGGAACGTGGCTTAAAAGATGAAAACTTCGACATTTTTATCGATGTGTGGTGCAATGGGATATGCAACGATTACATTGAGCATCGCTAAAGCAATGATTTATGCGACACTAATTTGCATTGCATAAGCGATGCTTATTATCATTGCTTATGTGCTGCCATCTGGACAGGAGTTTACGATGCTTTAGCATCGTTTACACAATGGGTTTTTTACTAAAACAAACTGTGGGGGCTCTTCGATCGGCATCTACACACATATGATTGTAGAGCTCTCCAACATTTACAATTGGGCTGCACTTATGAGTTGAAACAATCACTTGCTGAATTGTTGTTTTGTCTTATCTCTATCTTAATGTCTCTCTCTCTCTTTATCTCTTTCTACCTCTTTCTCTCTTTGAACTATCTCTCTCTCTCTCTCTTTCTTTATTGTAGGTTACTCAAGAAGTTAACCAAGCAAAAAATATGGCTAACTATTGTAAGTACAATTTCTATTCTTTGTATATCATTTAAATTGTGTTATTTTCATTAATTAGCATACGCACACTTATTGATATGCACATATACACTTATACATGAAGATGCTTGTTCACACATATACACATGCACATACACACACATATATACACACACATAAATGTGCACATACACTTACACATACACATGCATATGCACAAAGATTTCTACAACCACACAAAACAACTTGCATGCATGCATTATTGCATATATACATACACATACACACATTAACACATACTTAAATACATGTATATGCACATCCACATGCATGCACATTCACATGCATGCATATACACATGGATGCAAATGGAAATGCATCCACATGCACATGCATGTATCATACATATACACATGCATATACATACACTTGTATATGTTTATACACATACACATACATATGCACATATGTACATATGCACACACATACACATATATATGCACATACATACACACACATATGCACATGCAAAGACACATGCACATACATACATATACACATATACATGCACATACACACATATACACATACACTTACACATATACATGCACATACATACATATACACACACATACACATGCACATGCACATGCACATGCACATGCACATGCACATGCACATGCACATGCCCATGCCCATGCACATGCACATGCACATGCACATACACATACATACACATACACTTACACATGCACATGCACATACATGCATATACACATATACATATGTATATACATACATATAGACACACATATCACACACATATACATGCACATACGTACACACACATATGCACATACACACACATACACATGCACATACATACATATACACACATACACATGCATATAGATATATTTACACACATATTCATGCACATACACACATACACATACACTTACATATATACATGCACATACATACATACATACATATACACACATACACATGCACATACACATACATGCACACATACACTTACACATGCACATGCAGATACATGCATATAGACATATACATATGCACATACACATATACATATGCACATACATACATGCACATATATATACATAGATACATATATGTACATGCATATAGACACACTTACACAAATATAGATATATACCTACATGTGCATATATACATTTTATATTCACACAAGCACACATAAATATGAATGAGTTATATATTTAAAGTAATAAAACACATGCTAAATATAAACAATAATAAAAATCAATAGAACAAGACTTTTCATTACTTAGTACCATACACAAAATTCAAAACATAACTGAAATGCACTATATATATATATATATATATATATATATATATATATATATATATCAATGTAAACACATATCCAATGTCATAATCAAGAATCCTAATCATCATCATCATCATTGTAATAAAGTGATAGGATGGACATGATTGAACCACAACCTTGACATATAGGAGATGGTTGAGGATTAGGAAGTAATCCCCAACCATGGCTTTTGGGGCAAGTGGTTATCCCATCACATTCCTAACCAAGAGGTTGTGAGTTCAATTCTTACATTACATTCCTAACCAAGAGGTTGTGAGTTCAATTCCTTATACCAATGTAAGAACTGAACTCACAACCTCTTGGTTAGGAATGTGATGGGCTAACCACTTGCCCCAAAAGCCATGGTTGGGGATTACTTCCTAATCCTCTCTCTTAGGGTGTAGTTCAACCATCTCCTATATGTCAAGGTTGTGGTTCAATCATGTGCTTCCTATCACTTTATTACAATGATGATGATGATGATTAGGATTCTTGATTATGACATTGGATATGTGTTTACATTGATATATATATATATATATATATATATATATATATATATATATATATATATATATATATATATATATATATATATATATATATATCTTACATTACATTCCTAACCAAGAGGTTGTGAGTTCAATTCCTTATACCAATGTAAGAATTGAACTCACAACCTCTTGGTTAGGAATGTGATGGGCTAACCACTTGCCCCAAAAGCCATGGTTTAAGATTACTTCCTAATCCTCCCTCTTAGGGTGTATTTCAACCATCTCCTATCTATCAAGGGTGTGTTCCAACCATCCCCTACCTATCACTTTATTAGAATCATCATCCTCATCCTCATCATCACAATCACCCGCATGATCTAATGTATCTGTGTGAGCACTCTGTGATGATCGAGATCCTCCATCCTATGTCTGTCTCTCCACCTCATCCATATCTTCCTCTCCATAATACTCCTGTATTACATATAACAAACATAAATAAGTAAAACATACAAAACAACCATAAAAGTAATATATACATATATACATACATATATATATATATATATATATATATATATATATATATATATATATATATATATATATATATATATATATATATATATATATATATATATATATGAAATTTAATCATTCTCACAAAAGCATCCGGATGATCACATATACTCGCTCAAACGTTGATATCCAAAATGTTCAATCTCATGTTTCATAGGATATCTACCATAATCCGTTTGCTGCATTGAAACAAATAAAAAAGATTAGTTTCTTGCGTTTTAACTAAAATAAAAAATATATTTACAATAACACATATACTTACAAATGTAGCTACAAAACCATGATTTCCCATTTGGCCTAAGTGAGATGTGTGGCCCATCTCAACTCTCTTCTTTGCAGCAGCTTGTTTATTTAAATAGAAAAGAAATACATAAATTAAATGTAAAAAATTAATAAAACATATGATGAGGAAATGACTCCTAAAGATGTAGTTGTATACGAAAAAACTATCACGTCTCAGGAGGTATGTTAGCTCTCCTCTTATCTTTTTCCACCATACAATATCTCCTGTTATTTTAATCTCAAACAAAAAAAAAAGAATTAGAATACATACACATATATACACACATAGCATGTGCATACACATATACATACATACTAAATACATGCACACATACACATACACACACACACACACACACACACACACACACATATATATATATATATATATATATATATATATATATATATATATATATATATATATATATATATATATATATATACCTTCATATAGCAAATATATATATACCTATACATATATTTATATACATATTTATATACATACACACATACACATGCATGCATATACAACACATTCATACAAAATACATGCATTTATCCCACAAGAATGTGTATTTGTGTATATGTGAATATGTGTGTATATGTAAATGTGTATATGTGAATGTTTATGTATGTAAATAATCAAATTATTAATATCTAATATCATTATTTGTAGATTCCGATTAATTAGATGAAACTCCACCACCGTCTCCTATTTGTGCAAGGACTATATATTGTAAGTATATCAGACTTTTAATTTTAAATATATTTGATAGATACATAATTGACATATGTTTTTTTCTTGTTATAATCAGATTCTGATCAATCAAAGGGCACTCCACCACCTCCTACCCACGCAACGACTTCACATGTGTCCTCGGATAGAAATTATGATGAATTTCACTATCAAGAGCATATTATATGTTGATGTAACTCTTGCTATGCACGCATCAAAGACCACAATTGGAATGTATGGAACATGAGGCAGAGTATGGTACTTTTCAGCGGGCACCACCACCTAGTCAACGTGATAATGCTTGGGTATGTATTTTTTCTATAAATTAATGTCATTATTTTACTTTAAAACCATATACAAAATCAAATTATTGTTGATATACATGAATTCTTGCTCGATGATGATCATAATTCTCATACTCATAATGCTAATATACCTCATACACATCATGGATTTGTTGTGGATCCTCGTGATCGTTCTCTAGTACAAACATATGATAGAAGAAGATATGGAGGATGGAATAGAGGACCACTTCCTTTAGATGGAGATTGCTACATCCACTAGTAGTTGGGTAATCGCTATATGATTGCTACATCCACTAGTAGTTGTCAATGCTTTTACTACATTACATGCTAGTGATGAATTATTAGTGAATTATGGATGGCATAGACCTCCAAGAGCACATTTTAGCTAGAGAGAGAATGAAAATTTTCTATTAATATTTAATATCTTATATATTTAATTTTATGTTTAAAGTTTACTTTTGCATGGAATATTAATGATTTTTATTCATGTGTGTAGCTTCCAATGTATGATGTTGATGATATTCCACCACACCATTCACAATTACCAGTAAGACCTCATTTATCACAAGCTTCCATGAGGAGGCTATGCAAAAGTGATCCTGTGGAATATGCAAGGTTCAAAGACCTATATTCAAAAGAAGATAAAGTACAAGATTTGTGCGACAATGATGAACATGATGGCATGGTAGATTTTATTGAGGATTGGTATCAAAATGATAGTGAGAGCATTGATATTTCTAAAAATGAGAAATATCTTCAAGAGGAATGTCTAAAGCATGTATATGAAGGAAGTTATTTGACATGACTAAGTGTGAGCTTACTTATTCTCAATCTTCAAAATCTTTTTGCATGGATTAATGTATATGTTTCGGCACTATTAAGGTATAATTTTTAATTTTCTATCTATTTATATATATACATGCACAAATATATACATGTAAATACATGCATACATCGATAGACATACACAAATATATACATGAATGTATACACAGATATAAACATACACACACATATACACACATACACATGTTATGAGAGTAAGGTTAAATTATACATACGTGTATCGACTGAAGATATTTTGTCCATCTAGCCTTTGGAATTGTTCGCCTAGCCTTTATAATCTTCCTAACACATCTGCTTCTCCTATTCTAGTCGACCTAATATTTGTGTTACTAACTCTCTTATGAACTTTGCATACAAATATTAAGTATGAGTTAGCTATGGAGGTATTAGAGTGTTTGAGAAATAGGAGAAGAAAATTTATCTCAAAGATTTTGAAGGATGGAAGAATAATGTTAAAGGATGAACGGACAAAAAGTGTTCATTCAGTGCAGGTTTTTGTTTTTACCTTGGCTAAGGTAAGAACAAGAACTTGCATTGAATGAACACTTTCTGTCCACCCATCCTTTAAAACTATTCATCCATCTTTCAAAATCTTTGAGATAAATTTGATTGTCCTATTTTCCAAACGATGTAATACCTCCATAGCTAACTATTACTTAATCTTTGTAAACAAATATTTAAGTCTTAGTTAGCAAGGTAGATAATAGATTGACTATAAAATGGGAGATAGCCAAACGATTAAGAGGTCTAGATATCTATATGAAAGTCTACAAACCACAATTAAAAAAAAGAAAAATAAAACCGAAATCAAATATACACACCTATACATGCATACATACACATACATACATACGTACACATACATACATACGTACACATACATACATACATACATACATACACATATATACACACATACAGATACATATATGCATACACATACACATACGTATATTTACATACATATACACATATAAAACTCATATATACACATACATACATATACACATATGCATACGTATACGCATGCACATGCATATACACATCCACATACACATACACATAAGCATACACATATACAAAATCATATGCATATATATATATATACATATATATATGTATATTTATTTATTTATTTTTATTAATATGTCTTTTTTTCATGAACTTATAGGTTATTATTTGAAAAGTTTTTACCAAGTCAAAATATTCTTCCTGCCTCAGATGATGAAATGAAGAAGATAATCAACAATGTTGGTATAGATTATCAATGTATACATGCATGTCCTAATGATTTTATTTTATATAGAGGTGAATATGTAGACTCTTTTGTGAAGAGAGATGGTGGATGCAATCCAAAGATGAGTAGGTGCTGCTACAACCAGCTTCACACCAGCCAACTGAGACTTCTGAGTTGATTAGTAGACCCTTTAAGCTTCCTAAATCCACCAAAATATGAGCCAAGTACTTTGGAACATGTATCCCAAAAGTTTAAGTCAAGACAGACAAGTTGCAAGATGACTAGCTCCCAAAACTTGCTATTTTTGGACATACACCTTCTGGAAAAAATGAATAGTGCTCTCAACCTGGTAGGAATTAGAAAAATTCCTTTTGGGCATAGAAAATAGACTTAGCAAGCTTCCCAATCCAAGTTAAAACACTTCAAATGATGGACTGAGCACTGAGAACAAGTTTCATCAATTTCTGGAACATGCCCACCATTCTCGAGACTCTGTAGAGATAGACCAGTGAGCAGTAAAATGCTGATATCTCCAATACTGTAAATCCAATGACCTTGAAAATCTGTATATTAAAAGAGGACAGTAAGAGCTATCGAATGCACGTTAAAACATTGAAAAAGAGTTCGCAGAACTCGAGATATGACCTTCTGAAGTCACTGCTCTGAGTGAGTATAGAAGAGAACAAAACAGAGAAGTAGAGGATGATAAATGTATAGATTCACATATGATTACAACCACATTGGCAATGAATCTTTGCACAATGGGAGTAGAATGATAGAGCCATGGAGTAAGCTCTTCAATCTCTACAAAACAACATGAAGTGGTCATGTACAAGGCTTGCTAATTGCCTCTTCCTTCTTGCTCTTTTTATAGCTATTCTTGGAGGGAGTTTTGAATTCGAATTCGAATGGCTCCACCTAAAAGTAATCCCCAAAGTTAGGAGATATTCCCTCAGCTCAAAAATTCGTGGTTTTAGGTAGTTAGACCCATGAATTTGCTTTTACATCATGGATGAGGTAAGCCATTTTTTTCCTTTTTCCTTTTTCAATTACAAGAGATAAAAATGAACTCTTTTACAAGAGGTGTTCACATGACTACACATGTGACTTTGTACCATCAAGAGCTTTAGTCAACATGTCTGCACATTGCATATCTGTAGAGACATAGGATAGTTGAATATCCTTGCTCATTAGCTTCTCCCTTACATAATGGTAATGGACTTCAATATGCTTGGTTCTAGCATGGTATACCGGATTAGCTGCTAGATGTAGTGAGCTTGTGTTGTCACAAAAAATGTGAGGTGTTGAAGAATGAAGTCCAAGATCTGTGTACAAAGACTTTAACCACATGATTTCTTGAGTTGCATTAGCCAAACCTCTATATTCCGCTTCAGTAGAAGATAATGCCACGGTTGGTTGCTTCTTCGATGACCAAGAAATGATTTTTGAACCTGCAAATGATATATACTCGGATGTGCTTCTTCTATTATCTCTAGATCCGGCCCAATCTGCATCTGAGTAGACCTTTAGCTCAATATTTGAAGTATATGAATAAAACAAACCTTCATTCATGGTCCCCTTTAGGTACTTGAGGACTCTCTTGGCTGCTTCCATATGTGGTCTTCTTGGCTTATGCATAAACTGACTCAATATGCTAACACTATAGCATATATCCACCCTTGTGAGTGTTGCATAGTTCAAACTTCCAACCAAGCTTTGATAGCTTGTGATGTCTTCAATTGGCTCTCCTTCATAAGCACTAAGCTTATGATTTTGCTCCATAGGTGTACCTGCACACTTGGTATTTTCCATCTTGAACTTGATGAGCATGTCATGGACATACTTCCTTTGTGTGATGTATATACCTGGATCTGTGTAGATCAACTCCAATCCAAGAAAATAAGTGAGTGGTCCGAGGTCACTTATTTTGAACTCCTCCTTCATTTGACTCTTTACCTGTTTGATTCCTTCAAGATCATTGCCTGTGATAATAATATCATCAACATACACACATAAATAGATCACTTCAGATCCATTCCTCTTTATGAACAAAGAGGTATCCGCCTTGCTAGCTTTGAATCCTTGGTCCTGCAAATAAGTCACCAATCTGAAATTCCAAGCTCTTGGAGCTTGCTTCAATCCATACAAATCTTTCTTTAGTTTGCATACGTAGTTAGGATGATGTGCTTCCTCATATCCAGGAGGTTGTGTCATATACACTTCCTCAGAAATCCATCCATTCAAGAAGGCATTCTTTACATCAAGTTGATAGAGATTCCAATTTCTAGATGCAACAAGACTAATGAGAACCCTAATTGTAGGCATTTTTGCAATAGGAGAGAAAGTCTCCTCATATCAATACCATGGGTTTGAGCAAACCCTTTAGCAACTAACCTTGCTTTGTGTCTATTTATACTTCCATCTGGATTCCTCTTGATTTTGTATATCCATCGAGATCCAATTATCTTCATAGATGGCTTGTTAGGTACAAGCTCCCAAGTGTCATTCTCCTTCAAGGCTTCCATTTCTTCATCCATTGCATCTCTCCAAGCTTTCTTGTTTTGTGCTTCTTCGAATGTGGTAGATTCTTCATTGGTTGAATCCTTCGCAATGTAGATTGAGTGCTTGGTGACCAAAGAAGTATCATAACCAAACCTCTCAGGTTTCTTCTTCTCCCTAGAAGACCTTCTAAGTGGTTGATGTGAGCTCTCGGGTCCATATGTAGCATCTTGCATCTTTGCTTTACCTTTGTTCTTCCATAGCTTTAGTCTTTCCAAGTCTTCTAGGTCAATCTCCGAATCACTTTCTTCAATCTGCTTTGGCTCCTTTGGTTGAAATGATGGAAAATCTTCATTCAAGTCATATGCAACTTCACTTTCCTGTCATCATCAAACCATGATTTGTTTTCATCAAAAATTACATCTCTACTCACAGAAAATCCTTTATTGGTTGGATTGTACAATCTATATCCTTTTTGGTTTTGATCATAACCAATGAATACACACTTCTCTGCCTTGGGATCCAATTTCCCTCTTACTTGAGAAGGAATGTGAGCATAGGCTAAGCATCCAAAGATTTTACAATGCTCTAGACTATGTCTTCTTCCATTCCACACTTCATATGGAGTGGTTCCATCTAGTGACTTAGATGGAAGTCTATTTATGAGATATGTGGCTGTAGACACAGCCTCTGCCCATAGGTGGTTTGTCAATCCCTTTTCGTTGAGCATGGACCTTGCAGCTTCGACAATAGCTCTGTTCCTCCTCTTTGCTACACCATTGAGTTCGGGTGTATAGCTTGTAGTGACTTCCCTTTTAATGCCTCTTTCATGCAAGAAGGCATCAAATTCAGAAGAGAAGTATTCTCCTCCACCATCTGATCTGAGTCTTTTCAAAGTCCTACCTGTTTGGTTTTCAACAAGAGCAATATACTTCTTAAAGCAATTAAACACTTCATCCTTGTGCTTCATGAAAAACAGAATGGTCCACCTGCTACAATCATCTATGAAAGACACATAATATCTTTAGCCTGATATAGATGGCTCCTTACTTGGACCCCACACATCCGTGTGCACTAGATCCAAAGGATTTTGATACATATATCCTTTCTTATTGAAAGGTTGTCTATGAGCCTTGCCGAGTTGACAAGCTTCACACTTATAAATCATGTGTTGCCTTGTGATATTAGGCAAACCAAGTACACTTTGGTCCCTGCAAATTTGTTTGAGTGTCCTCTCACCAATGTGAGCAAGCCTTTTGTGCCATATCTCCAACTCTGTAAGAGTTTGAGATCCATAGCTAAACAAAGCTATGTTCTTTGTATCTTCCACTTCAAAAGTGAAAAGCCTTCCTGCCTTTTCTCCTTTGGCAATCCTTTGAAAGCCTTGCCTTGGGTGTTCAACATATGCTCCAAATCGGTTGAATCTAACATGCAATCCTTTTCAACAATCTGTCCAACACTTATTAAATTTTTGGTAATTGTAGGGACATACAAGACTTTGCTTAAGAGGTTCATATTCCCATCTGATGTCTTCACATTACCTATCTTCTCCACTGAGTGCTTTGTGTCATCTCCTGTCTGCACTTCATGCTTGTTATCAGGATCTTGCAAATCAGAAAGTAAAGCCATATTTCTTGCTACATGGTTTGAGCATCCCGAATCAATGTAAAATATGTGATCATTATCCTTACCCTTCTTTACTGATAGATTCATAATCAATAATGAATCTTCTTGACTTTGGTCCTCTGCATAGTTATTGTAGTCTCTTCTTCCTCTATGGCCACTTTGATAGTTGTTGTTGTTGTAATTGTTGTTGTAGTAGTTGTTGTTGTTGTAGCCTCCATTGTATCTGCCTCTATTTGATCCAGAGCCACCTCTATTGAATCCTCTTCCTCTTGAGTTCCTCGGGTTCCTGAAACATTCTTCAATAGTATGATTAGATAAGCCACATGTGTTGCAAGGTTGAGATGATTGGAATCTCCCCCTGCCTTGCTTTCCACTTCTGCCTCTTCCTCTAGCTCTTCCTCTACGTGCAAAGTTTGCTTGGAAAGAGCTACCTTCATCTTCATTCTTCCTATTCTTTGACTTGTCCTTGACCTTAGCTTTATCAGAATATAAGGCAGAAGTTTGATTACCTCTTGAGGACTCACCACCTTTGCTAATCTTTGCTTCATGAGTGAAGAGTTGGCCCATAAGTGTGTTGAGGTCGGGTACATGCATATCCATGTATAAATCCATGGCTGTTGTGAATGACTCGCACTTGTCGTCTGCTTTGATTCCATTTATGATTTGTCTAATGATTTGCTCCTCTTCAATTACCTCTCCAATGCTTCCAAGTTGGTTGCAAATCTCCTTCATCTTTGTGACATAATCAGTCACATTTTGCTTCGGGCTTTTCTTCATTGTTGTGAACTCCATCCACAATTGGTTCTTCCTTGCTCGAGTGTTGGAAGAGAAGAAAGAAGCAAGTGCATTCCAAGTCTTTCTTGATGTCTTGCATCGCTTGACATGAGGTAAAAGAAAATCAGAGTTTGAGTTTAGAATATAGGACCTTGCAAGTGCATCCTTCGAACACCAATTTGAAAGTCCTTCCACTTCTTCATGTGATGGTTGCCCTTTGTTCCTCATGGTTGGCATTGCTTCATCTCCGGATATGAATCCATATAGATTCCTCCCTTGAAGGTAAGCCTCCATCCTTAGAGACCATTCCGGGTGGTTGTTTCGATCCAATTTCACAATTGTTGATGGAAATCCATCTCCCATGTTGCTTGACTATGCTCTGATACCACTGTGAAGAGAGATGGTGGATGCAATCCAAAGATGAGTAGTTGCTGCTACAACCAGCTTCACACCAGCCAACTGAGACTTCAGAGTTGATTAGTATACCCTTTAAGCTTCCTAAATCCACCAAAATATCAGCCAAGTACTTTGGAACATGTATCCCAAAAGTTTAAGTCAAGACAGACAAGTTGCAAGATGACTAGCTCCCAAAACTTGCTATTTTTGGACATACACCTGCTGGAGAAAATGAACAGTGCTCTCAACCTGGTAGGAATTAGATAAATTACTTTTGGGCATAGCAAATAGACTTAGCAAGCTTCCAAACGCAAGTTAAAACACTTCAAATGATGGACTGAGCACTGAGAAAAAGTTTCATCAATTTCTGGAACATGCCCACCATTCTCGGGACTCTGCAGAGATAGACCAGTGAGCAGTAAAATGCAGATATCTCCAAAACTGTAAATCCAATGACCTTGAAACTTTATAGGCAGAAAGAGGACAGTAAGAGCTATCCAAAGCACATTAAAACACTGAAAAAAAATTCGTAGAACTTGAGATATCACCTTCTGAAGTCACTGCTCTGAGTGAGTATAACAGAGAACAAAACAGAGAAGTAGATGATGATAAATGTATAGATTCACATATGATTACAACTACATTGGCAATGAATCTTTGCACAATGGGAGTAGAATGATAGAGCTATGGAGTAAGCTCTTCAATCTAAAAAATGACATGAAGTGGTCACGTACAAGGCTTGCTAATCACCTCTTCCTTCTTGCTCTTTTTATAGCTATTCTTGGAGGGAGTTTTGAATTCAAATTCGAATGGATCCACCTAAAAGTAATGCCCAAAGTTAGGAGATATTCCCTCAGCTCAAAAATTCATGGTTTTAGGTAGTTAGACCCACGAATTGGCTTTTACATCATGGATGAGGTAAGCCATTTTTTTCCTTTTTCCTTTTTCAATTACAAGAGATAAAAATGAACTGTTTTTTAAGAGGTGTTCACATGACTACACATGTGACTTACAAATGAGGATAATATCAAGCTTATCAAGCATGTAGGCTTGGGTAAAATGCACCAACATCTTTGACATGTCAAAAATATCAATCTCCTTGATATAAGGACGAAGAAGGTAAAATCCCAAAAAAAGGTATTGAGACATTTTCCATTGGCTCCACGAATTAAACATATGTTTCAAAGCCCGGAATTATCAAAGCTTTTGACATGGGTACATGACCATAAAAGTGTTGATGGAATAATCAGAAGTCCTCATGATAGTGTTGCTTTTTAGCATATTGATTCTACATGGCTTGATTTTGCACAAAATCCACAAAATCTAAAGTTAAGAGTTTCATTAGATGGGGCTAATCCATTCTCCATGAAATTCTGTAAATCGTCAACATGGCCAGTGGTAGTCATAAACTACAATCTTCTGCCATACCTTAGCATTTAAAAGGGACATTTAATGCTTTCACTTTTAATTCGAAGAAAAAAAACAAGTTAAAGATATGAATATATATTTTGCTCCTCTAATTGATGATCTCAATGAGTTATGGAGAGGTATTAATGTCATTGATGTATCCAAAATCATCAATGAAAGATATATTACAGTTCATGGTATCGTGGCTTGGACTATTCATGATTTTCTAGGATATGGTTTTTGTGCAGGTATTGATGTAATTTTTGTATTCAATATGCATACAAATAAATGTGAGTTAATCTAAAGATATTTTTATCGTTTTCATGCTGCAGTAATATCTACTAAGGGTTATAAAGCTTGTCCATATTGTGGTGATTGGTTGAGATCAATCTATAATAAGAATCTCAATAAAAATATTTATCTTAGACATCGACGATTCTTGCCTGATGATCATCCATTAAGATGTAAAAGAGAAGTGATACGTTTTAATGGAAAGCTTGGAACAAGTTAGTGTCCAAAACCTATGATGCCTATGGATTGGTATAAAAAATGGACAGATGGATATCTGATAGATCGAGAATCAGAAATCTTCAGTGATGATGAAGATAATGAGAATGTGAAGAGAGGTAAAGGAAAATTGGCACTCATAGAGAATATATCAATATGGTATTCTTTGGAGTATTGGAAAGAGTTAAAAGTATGTCATCTTCTTGATCCTATGCATACATTCAAGAATATTGGTTATTCATTATGGCGGCATCTTCTTGGATTAAAAGACATCATAGCATCAAGAAATGATTTGAAGGACGAAAACTCAAAACCGAAGTTATGGCCAGTTTTTGATAGACACCGATAGGAAATGACTTATGCACTTGCTCCTTGGGTACTTACAACAAAAGAGATACAGACTATCAACCATATGATTCAATTGATTCAGACTCCTATAGGATACGGAGCATCTTTCCCGAACATGTTTACTATGGATGATAAGAGCTTATCTAGGTCAAAGTCCCATGATTAACATAATGTTTTGAAACATATTTTACCTTTGGTTATCAATGGATGTACAACGAAAGGAGCATGATATGTGATCTATCGTCTTGGATCGCTTATAAGGTAATTATGATACTTTTATACTTAATATGAATATTTAATATCTTTTATTTTTTAATTAATTTCTTTACAATTTTTTCTATGATATGTATAGGTGGATTACATCAAAAGAGATTGACATAAACTCGATCCCACAAAAACCGCACGTGAAGTTATGTCCCATTGACGATCCGAGGCTGGTGATGCTTTTAGAGCAGGCTTACCAAAGCCTGTATGGTTAGATGCTGAGGAGTGGGATATGATTTGCAACGAGCAGCAACACACTCTTGATCGATATCACCAACAGCGAGACATTGTACCCACACGTTTAGATATGGTTGGACCATCACATTTGGGCAGTGGCGGATATGACACAATGCATCACGAGTTTGTAAGTACCATTTGGTTTATTGAATTTGTTTGTGTTAAGCTTGTCATTATGTTCCTCTAATGTTTTGTATATTTTTTGCAGGAGCTGGCAATGGGTCATCCTCCAACACGAACGGAGGAGGCTTATGGATATCATCATGGATTGACTGCACTATTGGAGGACTTGGAGGGATGCAGTGCGGTTGTTTCATGGGAGCGTTTGCGATGAGGTGATGAATTTATAAACTTGGTTTTTACTTGTTGTTTGTAAATCTCATGTGAATTTATCTTGTTTCATGAACGTTCTTTGTTGTCGGACTGCTGATATGGATGTTTCGATCATTCTCTGCATGTGTATGGAAATGGTGCACCAGAATTTTGTATTTGATTCTTATATGGAAATGCTTTGCCACTTTTGTAAAATCCTCATATATGAGAGTAGTTTGCCACACTCTTGTACATGCTTCATTTATGAAATATATAACTTTTTTTGTACATGGTTCATGGTTGATGGTTCATTCTGATTATCTCTTTTGTGTCCAATAATATTTTGCTTTATGAAATCATATTTTGGTTGCCATTAGAGTACACATCACATGTACTTAGTGTTTTTTGGGCACAGTGTATTGTCTTTTGCTAAACAACATCATGGTAATGTTGTTGTAGCAAAAGGCAACACACTCTGCCCAAAAAGAAATTTGTAGATATGGTCATCGATATAAGCGACGACACTCCCAGCAAGGTCATCAGAATAAGCATCGGTACACCCAATGCATGTCGGTATGCACAATGGTACACCTAGTATAGGCGTCGGTATGAGCGTCAGTATTTTTGATGCTTATACTGACAATTATACCGACACTTACATCGATTCATAGACCGGCGCCTATACCGGTGCTTTAGTTCCCATGTGCATACCGACACTTACACCGGTGTCGGGCCAAAAATGCGCCCGTTCAATTTCGTCGATAAAAGCGTCGGTATACGGCCGATCTATTGTAGTGAGAATCATTGTACATGATAATGATACTAATCTTTTTTTATGAAGAGGACAATACTCTACATGATGATTCTACTGTTGATGAAGAGGAATTACCAAAAATTGATATTAGTCCATCAATAGATGATGTCATTCATGAGAACACAGATTTAAGAATAGAAGAAATAAATGAAATCAATAAGGATAATGAAGATGAGATTATATTGATGTCTTACCAAAATGATGGCAATAACGGAAACATATAAGTAGATTAGATAGTAAATCTAATGGATATCATATAATAGATTCTTCTTTATTCAACTAGAATATTGGTGAATCCTACTAGAGAGATGAAATCATGTTCTTTTAAGTTAGAACATGAAGCTCGGGTATGCCTAAAATTTTATATATACCTTTATTTTTGAGGAGAAAATTTTGGTCATATATGTATGCATATGTGTGTGTATTCATGTGTGTTATATGTATACATGTGTTAGTATGCACATATATGTGTTTCATGTATATGTATGTGTGTGATATATGTATACATGTGTTAGTATGCACACATGTATGGATGCATATGCATATGTGATGTGTATATATGTATATGTGTATATGTGTAAATGTGTAAATGTGTACATGTAAATATGTATGCATCTATATGTATACATGTGTGCATATAGGCATGTATGTGTGACACATAATGTATCTACTCCATCATTTTATATTTATGTATCTGTATCTACATGATGTGTATGTATCTTTACATATATCATGATCCTCGTTGATTCGAGTAGCTATATATAGAGGTGTGTATATATATATATTTGTATGTGTGTGTATTCATGTAAGCATGTATGTATGCATATGGATGTGCATTATGTATGCATATGTATGCATGTGTGTGTATGCATGTAAGTATGTATGTATGCATATGCATATGCATTATGTATGCACATGTATGCATGTACGTGTATGTGTCTCTATGTGTGTGTATGCATATATGTGTGTGTATGTCTCTATGTGTGTATATGCATATATGTGTGTGTATGTGTCCATGTGTGTGTGTATGTGTGTGTGTATGTGTGTGTGTGTTTGTATGTGTGTGTCTATATGTGTATATACATGTGTATCTATATATGTGTCTATATGCATGTGTGTGTGTGTGTAAATGTGTGTGGATGTGTGTGTGTGTAAGTGTGTGTATATGTGTGGGTATGTGTGTGTGTGTAAGTGTGTAAGTGTGTGTGTGTAAGTGTGTATGTGTGTGTGTGTAAGTGTGTATGTGTCTATGTGTGTGTGCATATGTGTGTGTGTATGTGTGTCTATGTGTGTATGTGTGCTTGTCTATGTGTGTGTGTGTCTATGTTTGTATGTGTGTGTATATGTGTATATATGTGTGTGTGTGTATGCATGTGTATGTGTGTGTGTAAATATGTGTGTGTGTATGTGTTTATGTGTGTTTGTATGTGTGTGTATGCATGTAAGCATGTATTATGCATATGCATGTGCATTATGTATGCATGTGTGTGTGTGTGCATGTAATTATGTATGTATCCATATGCATATGCAATATGTCTGCATATGCATTATGTATGCATATGCATATGCATCATGTATGCATATGTATGCATGTATGTGTATGTGTGTGTATGTGTCTCTACGTGTGTGTATGCATATGTGTGTGTGTATGTGTCTATGTGTGTGTGTGTGTCTATGTGTGTCTATGTGTGTATATGTGTGTGTGTCTATGTGTGTATGTGTGTGTCTATATGTGTATATACATGTGTATCTATATATATATGTGTCTGTATGCATGTGTGTGTGTGTGTGTAAATGTGTGTGGATGTGTGTATGTGTGCATGTGTAAGTGTGTATGTGTGTGTATATGTGTGTGTGCATGTGTATGTGTGTGTGCATGTGTATGTGTGTGTATGCTTGTATGTGTGTGTGTCTATGTGTGTATGTGTGTGTCTATGTGTGTGTATGCATGTGTATGTATGTGTGTAAATCTGTGTGTATATGTGTGTGTATGTGTGTGTATGTGTGTGTATTTGTGTGTATGTGTGTGTATGTGTCTATATGTGTGTGTGTGTGTCTATGTATGTATGTGTGTGTCTATGTCTGTATATACATGTGTATGTGTATATATGTGTGTGTATGCATGTGTATGTGTGTGTGTAAATCTATGTGTATGTGTGTGTATCTATGTGTGTATGTGTGTGTCTATGTGTGCATATATGTGTGTATGTGTATATATGTGTGTGTACGCATGTGTATGTGTGTGTGGAAATGTGTGTGGATGTGTGTTTGTGTGTGTAAGTGTGTATGTGTATGTGTCTCTATGTGTGTATGTGTGTGTGTCTATGTGTGTATATATGTGTGTGTGTATGCATGTGTATGTGTGTGTGTAAATGTATGCATATGTGTGTGTGTATGTGTGCGTGTATGTGTGTGTGTTTCTATGTGTGTATGTGTGTGTGACTGTGTGTGTCTATGTGTGTATCTATGTGTGTGTGTCTATGTGTGTATGTGTGTGTGTGTGTTAATGTCTGTGTATGTGTGTGTATGTGTGTGTGTATGTGTCTATGTGTGTGTATATGTGTGTGTATCTGTGTGTATATGTGTGTGTGTCTATGTATGTGTCTGTCTATGTGCGTATTGATGGGGGAAGTATCTCAACCCCTAAGCAACGACGAAGTGTGAATGACCTCCACAAGTATCCTTCTTTGACCTCTGCACACCAAAAATGCTCTTACTCAGAGCTTATGCAGAAAACTCCAGTGAGCTTTTGTACACCTGTGGTAGACACCAAGAGCTTTCCAACAAAACAAATTTCACTTCAAATGGATGCTTACACAAGGAGAAACAATGTCTACAACATGAGCTAGTTGAATGCTCACAACTGCCAATCAAGCAGATACCTCACTTCACTCGAGCAAGCGTTTCTAAGAGATTATATAGAGAATGAATCTCAAACTTGAGTCAACTTTAGAGGACTGTAATAGCTACCCAATGACACCAAAATCATAGCAAATGGATACATAGAGAAGGAGAACCAGCCCTTACAACAGAGAGCAAAATATTTCCAACAGAGCCTACACACCAAGAAAAGATATCAATCACACAACTTCACTAAAATGAATGTTGCTCCCAGATTACTCAGAGAATGATCCAGAGACTTTGTGAGCATAAAATAGACTCTAATAGCTATCCAATGAGACAAGAATTACATCAAATGGATACAATATGAGGGAGAACCAATGCTAACAACTCAGGGGTAGAGAGTTGCAACACTGCCTGCGCACACACATAGATATGCCTACTAAAAGAAAACAAACAAGCAAGCAAGGGTCTTGCTTATCACAACTCCAGCACTTAGTGCTCACTTTACATGAGCTAAAACTCCAAGAAGATGGCCCAAAAGAAGTCGGGATACATGCTCCTTTTATAGTGAGAAGTGTGCCCCTAAAATCTAGGAACTACCTTTCCAAATCAGCCTCCTAACTTGGAGGAATTAGTTGAGATGACTTGGGGAGTGGTTGAGTGACTTTTCTTGATGGAATCTCGTGGCTTTTGGCTTCCTTTGATTGCTCCACATGTCCATAAAAGATTCCCCACGAATTTGTAGCTTGAAGCTTGACTTTTAACACTCCCCCTCAAGCTTCAATTCTTCGTCCTCATCCAAGCTCCTTCATGTTGATGCATTGCTTGAATTTTGAAATCTTCATCCCATCCAAAGCCTTTGTAAACATGTCGGCAACTTGCTCCTTGGTACCAATATGATGTACTGAAACTTCCTTCGATATCACCTTTTCCCTTATGAAGTGATAGTGCACTTCAATATGCTTGGTTCTAGCATGATAGACAGGATTCGATGCTAGATGAATGCTACTCATATTGTCACAAAAAATTGGATATGTGTCAACCTGCAAATTAAGCTCCATAAATAACTTCTTAATCCACATTAGCTCACATGTGACTTGAGCCAAAGCTCTATACTCAGCCTCGGTGGAAGATAATGCCACCGTGGGTTGCTTCTTTGAAATCCATGAGATGATCTTGCTACCTAGCATGACTAGGTAACCACTTGTACTTCTTCTATCCTCCTTCGAACCAGCCCAATCGGCATCAAAATAAGCTTTGACCTGCATATCATCATCAAATGAATAGAACAATCCTTCATTTATAGTGGCCTTGAGATATCATAACATTCTTCTTGTAGCTTGCAAGTGTGTAGTCCTTGGACTATGCATAAATTGTGATAACACTCCAACTCCATATGCTATGTCGGGCCTAGTTATTGTGGCATAATTGAAAGATCCTACAATAGATCAATACAAGGTTACATCCTCTAATGGCTCTCCATCAATGGAGCTTAGCTTTACATTAACTTCCATGGGATTTGAAATAGGCTTGCAATGTAGCATCCCAAACCTCTCAAGTAGGTCTAGAATATACTTCCTTTGTATGAGCATAATACCTTCTTCTTTGTATACAACTTCAATGCCAAGAAAATACCTAAGATCTCCAAGATCAGAGATCCTAAACTCGTTTCCAAGCTTTGCCTTGATCTCCTCAATGCCCTTTGTATCATTACCTGTAATGATAAGATCATCTACATACACGCACATGTAGACTACAAGTTCTCCTCTTTGTTTGATGAAGAGAGATGGATCCGCCTTGCATTGATTGTAACCACATTTGATCAAATAGTCCACCAATCTTTGGTTCCAAGCCCTTGGAGCTTGCTTTAGGCCATAAAGTGCCTTCTTCAACCTACAAACATGATGTGGAAACTCTTTATGAACAAAACATAGTGGTTGCTCCATGTATACCTCTTCTTCCAAGTCTCCATTGAGAAAGGCATTCTTGATATCCAATTGGAAAAGCTTCCATCCTTTGCTAGCAGCCATTGCAATGAGTTTCCTAATGGTGCTCATCTTTGCCACGGGGCTGAATGTCTCTTCAAAGTCCACTCCATATGTTTGTGCAAAACCCTTGGCCACCAATCTTGCTTTGAACCTAGAAATAGATCCATCTGAATTCCTCTTTACTTTATACACCCACTTATTACCTATTACCTTCGTGTTATCCTTCTTGGGCACTAGAGTCCATGTTTGATTCTCCTCAAGTGCGTCGATCTCTTCTTGCATTGCCTCTTTCCATTCGGTGTACCAGCTTGCATCTTCATAGCAATCGGGCTCATGATCTTCTACTACTTTGTTCATATATGCATAATGAGTTGCCATGTATGAATCATAAGTAAACCTTTGAGTTGGATACTTAACTCTAGAAGACTTCCTTTCTTCACCTTTTGGAGGAATAAACCTCCTTTGCCTTGGGAACTTGATCTCTTTCTTTGACATGGCTTCTTTCTCCATCATGTGTCCTTCATCATCTTCAACTTCATTACCTTCTTCATCCAACTCCACCAATGTTGCTTTGCTTTTGTTGATTGATTGTGCTTCATAGCTTGATGAAGATCTCCCCCTCCATGGTGAGTTCATGCTTGAACTATCTTCATTGATGGAACACCTTGGGCCGCTTAGCTCTAGGTCGATTTGTTCTTCATCATGTCCATGCTTTTCTTCTTCATAGTCCTGCATACAATCATACTTCTTATACCAAGGGAGTAGCTCATCAAATGCTACATCCCTTGATATCCTCAAGTCCTTTGTGTTTGGGTTGAAGCACTTGTAGCCTTTATGATCATTTGAATATCCTAGAAACACACACTTTTCTGCCTTTGGTTGTAGCTTGTGCCTCAATTCACTTGGCACATGTACATAACAAGTACATCCAAATATCTTCAAGTGGGAAAGATCAGGTTTCTTACCATAATAGGCTTGATATGGTGTCAAGCCATGGATCCCTGAGGTAGGAGCCCTATTCATAAGATACACGGCGGTATTTGCTGCATCACTCCAAAACATGTTAGGTACATTCATCTCATTAAGCATTGCTCTAGCGATCTCGGCAATGTATCTATTTTTCCTCTCTACTACTCCATTTTGTTGGGGGGTGTACCTGCATGTTACTTGCCTCTTGATGCCTTGATCCATTAAAAAATCAGAAAACTCATTGGAGAAATATTCTCCCCCTCCATCGGACCTTAGCTTCTTGATATATGTACATGTTTCCTTCTCTACCATTGCCTTGAATGCTTTGAAACATGTAAACACATCTGATTTGTTTTTGATGAAATAAACCCAAACCATCCTTGTGCAATCATCTATAAAAGTGAGAAAGTACTTGTTACCTCCAATGGATTGCTCTTTGGTTGGCCCCCACACATCTGTATGTATCAACTCCAATGGATGTTGGCTTATGTAGCCACTCTTCTTGAATGGAAGTCTCGCTTGCTTCCCTACTTGACAAGATTCACATAAATGCTTCATACCTTGTCCTTGGAAGTTGGGAAGACCTTCAACCAGCCTCTTGAATTGCATTTCCTTCATTCTTTGTATGTTGATGTGACCTATCCTCTTGTGCCACAAGTCCAACTCCGAAATCCTCTTGTTTCCATATGTGAAGTAGACATGTTGAGTGGAATGAGAATTTACCTCCAAAGTGAAGAGTCTCCCTTGCTTCTTTCCTCTTGCTATGACCTTGTAACCTTGCTTAGGGTTCTCCACAAAGCATCCACCTTTGTTGAACTTTACTTGATAGCCTCTTTCAACCATTTGCCCAACGGACACCAAGTTCTTTGTGATAGTAGGTACATGCAAGACATCCTTGAGACATCTTCCTTCCTCCTTGTCATCCAAAGCTACATCTCCAACATGGGAGATCTCATGGGCTGTATCATCACCTATTTCTACATGTCCTTTACCTTTGGGAACATGTAGATTAGTAAACCAAGAAGCATTGCAACTCATATGGTTGCTACATCCACTATCAATATACCAAGTGTTATCTACTTTGCTTGAATTCCCATTCATGTGCATCATCAAGAGATTGTCATTTTCTGAACTTGTAGAAGCATAATTACCTTGGCCTTTGTATGAAGAACCTTGATTATAGCTCCTTTGGTTTCCTCCTTGGTAGCAATCTCTAGCATAGTGGCCAAACTTGCCACATATGTAACATCCTTCACCATCTTGATTCCTGTTTTGTTGATGTCGTCCTCCTCGTCATCGTCTACGTGGCTTCCAATGGATCCCAATGCATCTGATAACTCCTTGACCTTAAGTATGTAGTCATTTATGCTACTCCCTGAGCTCTTCCTAAGGTTGTTGAGCTCATTCTTGAGTTGGATCTTCCTTGCTTTGGTGCTTGTTGAATAAAGCCTTTCAAGTGTCTCCCATACCTTCATGCTTGAATCCAAGTCTTGGATATGGCCGATCATGCTATTGCTAATGTGTTGGGAAAGGATAAAGATAACCCTCTTGTCTCTTTCATTCCATTCCCTAAAGGCCCTTCTCTGATCATTGGTTGGATTCTCATCCAACCTAGGTCTTGGTTCACTTCCACTAATCAACCCCCAAAGGCCCTTGCCCATAAGATAGTTGGAGACCCTAAATCTCCATGGTTGATAGTTCCCTTTGTCTAGCTTTTCAATTTGAGTGTTGAAGTCTCCCATATCTAGTCTTTGATACTTGACCTAGCCCTTGGATAATGCTCCAATGTGTGTAAAATGAAAACGAGGCTCTGAGGTTACCTCAATCCAAAGCTTTCCTTAGATGGACACCTTGTGCTCTTTGAAACTTTGAGTAGAATAGCTCCCCCTTGATGTGAGCTACCTCCAAGAAGCTTTTGTTGATGCAAATCTTCAACCACCAACTCCAAGAGGTCTTCGTGCTTGTATGTGATGCCTCCAAGATGCCCAAATGCTCTGATACCACTGATGGGGGAAGTATCTCAACCCCTAAGCAACGACGAAGCGTGAATGACCTCCACAGGTATCCTTCTTTGACCTCTGCACACCAAAAATGCTCTTACTCAGAGCTTATGCAGAAAACTCCAATGAGCTTTTGTACACCTGTAGTAGACACCAAGAGCTTTCCAACAAAACAAATTTCACTTCAAATGGATGCTTACACAAGGAGAAACAATGTCTACAACATGAGCTAGTTGAATGCTCACAACTGCCAGTCAAGCAGATACCTCACTTCACTCCAGCAAGCGTTTCTCAGAGATTATATAGAGAATGAATCTCAAACTTGAGTCAACTTTAGAGGACTGTAATAGCTACCCAATGACACCAAAATCATAGCAAATGGATACATATAGAAGGAGAACGAGCACTTACAACAGAGAGTAAAATATTTCCAACAGAGCCTACACACCAAGAGAGATATCAATCACACAACTTCACTAAAATGAATGTTTCTCCCAGATTACTCAGAGAATGATCCAGAGACTTTGTGAGCATAAAATAGACTCTAATAGCTATCCAATGAGATAAGAATTACATCAAATGGATACAATATGAGGGAGAACCAATGCTAACAACTCAGGGGTAGAGAGTTGCAACACTGCCTGTGCACACACATAGATATGCCTAGTAAAAGAAAACAAACAAGCAAGCAAGGGGCTAGCTTAAGCAAGGGGCTTGCTTATCACAACTCCAGAACTTAGTGCTCACTTTACATGAGCTAAAACTCCAAGAAGATGGCCCAAAAGAAGTCGGGATACATGCTCCTTTTATAGTGAGAAGTGTGCCCCTAAAATCTAGGAACTACCTTTCCAAATCAGCCTCCTAACTTGGAGGAATTAGTTGAGATGACTTGGGGAGTGGTTGAGTGACTTTTCTTGATGGAATCTCGTGGCTTTTGGCTTCCTTTGATTGCTCCACATGTCCATAAAAGATTCCCCACGAATTTGTAGCTTGAAGCTTGACTTTTAACACGTATATATGTGTGTGTGTATGCATGTGTATGTGTGTGTAAATGTGTGTATGTCTGTGTATGTGTCTATGTGTGTATGTGTCTATATGCGTATGTGTGTGTATGTGTGTGTGTATGTGTGTGTGTACGTGTGTGTGTCTATGTGTTTATGTGTGTGTGTATGTGTGTGTTTCTATGTGTATATGTGTGTGTGTTTATGTGTGTATATGTGTGTATGCATGTGTATATGTGTGTGTAAATCTGTGTGTGTAAATGTGTGTGTGTATGTGCGTGTGTGAGCACACCTTTACCTCTCTCCAACCATCGCTAGAAGGTTGTGTGTGTGCATGCTCTAATATTCTCTCTCTCTCTCTCTCTCTCTCTCTCTCGTCTCAATCTCGGCACAAATGTATCGGGAGAAATCAAAATTTTTTTAACATTCCAAAGCTTTGCTTATGTGACGCTCTAAAATCTCAAAAGGTCGCTTATGTGATGCTACAACATTGCAACTAGTTTGCCAACATCGTTAGGCACATCGCTAGTTAGTGATGCTATTTGTGATGGTGCAAAGTATGTGATGCTCTGCATTGCTTATGCGACGAGACTTCTTTTTGTTTAATAAAAAATAGTTTTGTCGCTTATGCCATGCTTTCCTCACATAAGCAACAAAACCTACTCTTTTTCAATGGGGGGTGCTGCTATGCCCCCCAAATTCTAGTAGTGTATCCTCTCCCTTGCACATTCTCTTGAAACTTCTCGTTCTCAACCTTGGTCTCTTGTAACCTTAATGTCTTGAGCCCTTGTTCTCAAGCTTAGAATCTTGAACCTAGATGTCACCCATGCTAGGTATCTTGCATCTTCAATTTAATTCCTCCATTGCAATTTTCATTCTAGGAGATTTCCAATAGTACCTTAGACATCTAAATCCAGCCTACCGATTGGGAGATACACAATAATCTTTGTTGGGCCAATTTTTGAAAACTCCGCATGCACATCCCATCCACCTTGTCTAAACCTACTTGCTAGGCCTAATACCGATTGTGGGAACTTCCTAAAAAATGTCTCTAAAGCTTGAGAATGAGAACACATATTGAGTTGTTGTTAGAGTATGATCAATGTCTACCCCTCATGATTGTATGCACATTTTGTAAGGCCCCCTTTATGAGGAGAAGCCAAGTGTGCATTACCCAATTGATGGGAATCCCAACTTGAATGTTGGATGAAGGTCATATTGGACCATGTAAGATATTATAAGGAAAGGGAGTTACCAGGGTCCCCAATTGTGGGGTCCGGGGCAGCGGTGAGCAGCCCCGGCTGGGGGGTCCAAGGGGGCCAGCGGGCCCCCTGGCTGGGGGGTCCCAGGGGGCCAGCGGGCCCCCTGGTGGGGGTCCGGGGGCAGCGCCCCCGACGCGACGGTAAAGGGAATATTCCATGGAATATTCCCTGTCGGAGTCAGAAATCATTTATATTTGTTAGGTCGGTTCAACCAGTCTAAGCCGTGTATGGCAATTACGCGGGCGGTGGCCGCCCACGCTCTACCGCCCATGTATAGCCGTCCATGGCAGGCCACCCATGATCCTATATATACATGACTTCTGCACTACCTAAGACATTGAGTTGAGCCAGCATACCTCTACCTTGTATCTCCCTATCTAGAGTTGTCTAGATCACCATTTAAGCTCTACCTTGAGAGCGCACGGGTGGACAACGCCATCATCTTTGTACTTGCTGCTAGTAGAAAATTGTTGAGATTCTCCTATATCTGTTATCTTCTCTGCTATTGCTCCTGTGTTATATTGCGTAACTATTGTCTTACATGGTATCAGAGCTATAAGGTTCGAATAGCTTGAGAAGTATCATTATTTTAGCCTACTAGCAGACTAGAATATCAGTAGATTATTCGAGTGATTACATGATGGCTTCATCGTCGAACACTAGTCTTGGTGCTTCACCTAATGTTAATGCTGCACCTATTCGAATTCGTCCACCTGCATTCACTGAAGGGAAGCTGGATGGAACCAACTATACACTCTGGAAGTTCAAAATTTCTGCAATTTTGGACTCCTATGAATTACTTGACACTGTCATGGGACCGATGGGATTGGATCCAGAGCCTATACCAGTTGAAGATCCAGCAAATTCAAGATTGATGATTCAGCCAGATCCAGATCTTCTACGAGCTTGGAAGAGGCGGAATGCTGATGCATTATGTGCGATTGTCACTAGTGTAAGTGATTCTGTGCTTACTTTAGTTCAACATACTACTAAAGCACATGAGGCTTGGGGCATATTGGCTCGACAATATGAGACCAAGAACCACACTAGGATACAGAATTTAGAAAATCAGTTGGCAAATGAAAAGCATTCTGATTCTGAAAAGGCTGAAGATTTTATCAAACGGATAAAGCATCTTCAAGATCAATTGGCTGCAGTTGGTGTTGTTATAACACCAGAAGAGCTAGCTCGAAGATCTGTACGTGTTCTTCCAGCAAAGTATGATGGATTAGTAACAGCCCTTAACACTCAGGTAAGGCCAACTCCTCTTACATTTGAAGAGTTTTGTGCCATGCTTTTAGAAGAAGAGATGCGGCTGAAGAATCGGCAAAGTACAACTGATGCTGCATTCTCAGCAAATGCAAAAGGTAAAGGCTCTTCAGAGGGATCAAAGAAGAAGCCAAAGAAGAAAAAGTTCACAGGAAGTTGCTTCTATTGTGAAAAGAAAGGCCATGCCATCAAGGATTGCAGAAAGAAGCAAGCGGATGAACGGAATGGGACTGTAAAATCATCATGGAAGAACAAAGAGTCTGCAAACAACACAGAGCTGGAACTTTGGGTAGCTATTGAAGAGGTATGTTCATCTGCTCAAGCTCGTGTTGATGAGCCATGGATTTTAGATAGTGGAGCTTCTCGCCATATGACTAGTAAAAAGGATTGGTATAGTTCCCTAGTGCCTCTACGGGAATCCATCAATGTAGTGGTGGGAAACGACTCCAAGTGTCCAGCTGAAGGAACTGGAACCATCTCTTTTATCACTTCTCCAGGTGTTGAGAAAAAGTTATCTGATGTTCTCTATGTACCTACACTCAAAAGAAATTTGTTGTCAGTTTCTGCAATAACAGATCGTGGACTCGAAGTTCACTTCAATAAGAGTGGTGCGGAAATCATGGATTCATCAGGTAATGTTGTAGGTAAAGGCACACGACGGGATAACTTGTATGAGTTAAGTGCTTTAACTGCTACAGAAGATAAAGATGTAAGCAGGTTATGGCACCAACGATTTGGGCATCTCGGATTTGCAGTTTTGAAGGAGATGCAACGAACAGGGATGGTTGCTCATTTGCCTGCATTTTCAGAGTTGCAGGAACCTTGTGAAGCTTGTATGATGGGCAAGCAACAACGAAAGGCATTTCCAAGAGAGACCAGCAATCGATCTCAAGCTCCTCTAGAGTTGGTACATGCTGATCTCTGCGGTAAAATGTCTACACCTGCTTTAGGAGGATCTTTCTACTTCTTGCTGTTAGTCGACGATTATAGTAGAAAGATGTGGGTTTATTTCATTCGAGAGAAGGCTGATGCTTTTGAAAAATTTAAAGCGTGGCATAAGTATGTAGAAAGTGAATCAGGAAGGAAACTGAAGAAATTTAGAACAGATAGAGGAGGTGAATTCTTGTCAACAGAATTCAACAATTACTGTAAGGAGCATGGTGTGAAAAGGCAACTTACCACAGCTCATACACCTCAACAAAATGGCGTTGTTGAGCGCAGGAACAGGACAGTAGTTGAAATGGCTCGTTGTATGTTAAAGGCTCAAGACATGCCTGATTCATTCTGGGCAGAAGCAGTCAATACAACAGTCTACATCCTCAATCGAAGCTACACAAAAGCTCTGAAGGGGATGACTCCTCAAGAAGCATATTCTGGTAAAAAGCCTTCAGTTTTGCATTTCAGAATTTTTGGTTGTTTCTGTTATGCACATATTCCTGATTCAACAAGATCAAAGTTGGATTCAAAAAGCAAAAAGTGTGTCTTCCTAGGATATAGTGAAGAGTCTAAAGCATACAGGTTATGGGATCCTGAGGCAAGGAAGATTTTTGTCAGCCGAGATGTGGTGTTTGATGAACGACCACACTTAGTAGAAGATAAAGGTAAATCTACTATCTCATCAAACGGAGAAATATCTCACCTTGTGCCTATCAAAAGACAGGTTAAAGTTGAGGAGGAGGAAACATCTGATGGAGAAATTTCCTCAATAAAAAGCCAACCAATTGTAGCTGCACAGCGTAAGCCACTACCGAAGTGGGCACAACAGCTCTTTGATGATCACAATCCACATGTAGATGCACCAGAATCATCATCAGATGGATTACGAAGATCAAAGAGAATAGAGGAGCAAAGAAGAGCCTCAGAACACATTGTTAACATGGCTCTAATGGCAGATATCATGGGTTCGATAAAGGAACCTACCACCATTGAAGAAGCCATTGATGATCCAGATTGGAGAGCGGCAATGCAGTCTGAATATGATAGTATACTCAAAAATGATATATGGGATCTAGTCGACTTGCCGCCAAAGAAGAAGGTAATAGGTACTAAATGGATTTGGAAAGCTAAGTATAAAGCTGATGGAACATTAGAAAAGTATAAGGCACGATTAGTTGCACAGGGTTTTTCACAGATTGAAGGATTTGATGTTCAAGAAACTTTTGCACCAACAGCACGCATGACAACTATTCGGACGGTACTTGCAGTAGCTGCACAAAAGTCTTGGCCTATTTTCCAGATGGATGTCAAATCTGCATTTTTGAATGGTCACCTCAAGGAGGAGGTATATGTATCTCAACCACCAGGTTTTGAGGTGCCCAATTCAGAAAATAAAGTTTGCAGGTTGAAGAAAGCTTTGTATGGACTTAAGCAAGCTCCACGGGCTTGGTACCAACGAATTGATCATTTTTTCAAAAATATGGGTTTTGAAAGAAGTACTTCTGATGCTAACTTGTATGTAACGAAAAGGGATAGCAAGCTAGTTGTTGTCATTGTATATGTAGATGATTTGATCATTACAGGAGATCATCAGGAACTCATCAATCAAACTCGGATCAGCTTGGGCACTGAGTTTGAAATGACAGACTTAGGTCTACTCCATTTTTGTCTGGGAATTGAAGTATGGCAAAGGAAGGATGGCATTTTCATCTCACAACAAAAATATTCCAAAGAAATTCTCAAGGCATTTGGAATGATGGACTGCAAACCAACTAGCACACCTATGGAGGTAAATCATAAGCTATCTATGGATGATAACATGCCTGATGTAGATGCTAAGAAGTATAGGAAGCTCGTTGGAAGTCTTATTTTTCTGTGCAACACTAGACCAGACATTTGCTATGCTGTTGGAGTGTTAAGCAGGTTTTCCAACAAACCTAAGGAGAGTGGAATGCTGGAATGCGAATTCTAAGGTACATTGCAGGAACCTTGGATTTTGGTATTTTGTATACCACAGGTGATACACTCCAAGGATATTGTGATTCAGATTGGGCTGGAGATTGTGATTCTAGAAAATCAGTTTCTGGATATTGTTTCTCACTTGGTTCAGGAATATTTTCTTGGGTAAGTAGGAAGCAACCAACTCTCGCACTCTCCTCCACTGAAGCAGAGTACAAAGCAGCTTGTTTTGCTTCTTGTGAGGCAGTCTGGTTAAGGAGAATTCTTGCAGATATAGGCTTTCCATCAAATATGCCAATTGTACTCAAGTGTGATAATCAAAGTTGTATGGCTATTGCAAAGAACCCAGTATTTCATGCTCGCACCAAGCACATAGAAGTACAGTACCATTACATTCGTGAGCTAATTGAAGATGAAATTGTGGAGCTAGAATATTGCCCAACAGAGGCAAATTGTGCTGACATATTCACTAAAGCACTTGGAAGAGAGCAGCTCAACAAGCATCTTCAACAGATGGGCATAGGACCGAGACCTACTTGATTTATCATCGGTAAACATTGAGGGGGGGTGTTAGAGTATGATCAATGTCTACCCCTCATGATTGTATGCACATTTTGTAAGGCCCCCTTTATGAGGAGAAGCCAAGTGTGCATTACCCAATTGATGGGAATCCCAACTTGAATGTTGGATGAAGGTCATATTGGACCATGTAAGATATTATAAGGAAAGGGAGTTACCAGGGTCCCCAATTGTGGGGTCCGGGGCAGCGGTGAGCAGCCCCGGCTGGGGGGTCCAAGGGGGCCAGCGGGCCCCCTGGCTGGGGGGTTCCAGGGGGCCAGCGGGCCCCCTGGTGGGGGTCCGGGGGCAGCGCCCCCGGCGCGACGGTAAAGGGAATATTCCATGGAATATTCCCTGTCGGAGTCAGAAATCATTTATATTTGTTAGGTCGGTTCAACCAGTCTAAGCCGTGTATGGCAATTACGCGGGCGGTGGCCGCCCACGCTCTACCGCCCATGTATAGCCGTCCATGGCAGGCCACCCATGATCCTATATATACATGACTTCTGCACTACCTAAGACATTGAGTTGAGCCAGCATACCTCTACCTTGTATCTCCCTATCTAGAGTTGTCTAGATCACCATTTAAGCTCTACCTTGAGAGCGCACGGGTGGACAACGCCATCATCTTTGTACTTGCTGCTAGTAGAAAATTGTTGAGATTCTCCTATATCTGTTATCTTCTCTGCTATTGCTCCTGTGTTATATTGCGTAACTATTGTCTTACAGTTGTGTGTGCCACTCTCCTCCCATCCTTTATATCCTCTTGTATTCAAAATAGCAATTCTCTAGAATGATCTAGTGCCTACATGTGGCCATCATGCAACACTCATTCCCATTACCTTTCAAATACCTTAGGATATCCCTCGAGCTAGGGACCTTGGCTATGACTAGCCCTTGTCCCACACACACATGCAATGGTCTTGTAGGCCAATTTCTAACATTCTCTCCCCCTTCTAAAGATCATAGTCATTTTGAAGAAAGTATGTCATTGTCAAACATCATGAGAGAAAAAATCTAAAAAATTCATTTTTCTATAGTAGCATAATGACCACATCTTTATTCTTGATACAATCCCCATACCTTATTTTAAAAAAGCCTTCAAATGTGTTCCATTTTTTGCTGTTAGTGTCCATGTGAAAGGCCAAATGGATGGTGGCCACTTTTATATATATTCTTTAATAAAATATATAGTGACTTGGTCCTCAAGAGACTAACTTTATACATTTGTGAAACATAGGAAATTTGTAATTGTGGTCTCCATGTACTATGTACTTTTTGTGTATTTTGTAGGTTTGTACAATTTATCATGATTTTCATTCAAAGCTTCTAAATAAGACCATGCCCAATGCATAGAACTTGGCATACCTTGTCATTTGAGTCATTGAATCCACCATTGTCTTTGTTGGCTATATTCGGGCAATGAATTCAATATGGGAGGTCACCCATTCCAATAGTGTTCCCCCCATTGTGTATTTAAGTAGTAGGATTCCCTAGCACTAAGCAGAAGTTGCTTGGTGATTGTAGGGGTCAAGATACTTAAGCTTAACATTATTTTCGAGCCTTCAAAGTGCCTTCTTGGGCTCTCGGCATCCATTTTCTGAGAGTTTCTTTGGGTGCAAAATTGGGAAAAAATTAGAAGCTAATTTTTCAATTTTAGGATAGTTTGAGCTACACAGGTGGAAAGATTGGTCGAAAGATCAATCTTAGTGCTAGCAGCACTTGAGATAGTGTCTAATTGGAAGTGTACATTTAGATTCATCACTAAATTTTCAGCTCTTGAGTCTTCTTACATGTTTCTTGGAAGGCTTTAAATTGTGGTGAGAGTAGCCACCACATGTTTATACAAGTTGTAGGGGTCTAAAGAATGGAGTTGAAAAACACTTAGAGCTGTTGTTGGCTAGTGGTTGGGATGTAAATTCAACCTTCCCATGCCATTTTATTGCATGTACTAAGAACATGCATACTATGTATGCTTTGTTGATACCGCTTATGTACACCCATGTAGTGATTGATATAGCGGTTATTTTTTTTGCATGAAGCGTTTTATATTGATAAAGAAGGTCATGATGAATTTTTCTTAATTGTGAGATGAAATGTTCCTCAGGTGGAGGATACATTCTTGTTGTTTCTCTGACCACTTCCTCTTCCTATCTCTTTTGTAGTTGTTCTACTAGCTCCTTTTCCTTTTGTATCTTTTTCTCCACTTGATTCTTCCAGTCCTCTAGTTCTTTGAGTAACCCTTACTTTTTGTTTTTCCCATCCCTCTCTCTTTTACTATATCCTGACTATCCTTATTGTAACCTGTCATGGCACTTGGAGCATGTGTATTGGCTTGCCTTTCCAACTCCTTCACATCCTTCAACTCTTCTTGCAATGTCTCAGCCTCCTTCCTTAACCTTTCAATCTCCTCACTATCTAATGTAGTTGTCTGGGTTTCAATCCTGCCCTGTCCTTCTTCCTTAAGTAGCTTGTTAATTTCCTCATTGGCTCTAACCATGATTTTATAGGAATTTTGCAAAATTTTGTATTTTGATTCCATTTTTTTTAGATTTCCTTCTAGCTGACTAATGCTTTCCACGTGCTTTCTACATTTTTCCTCCAGAAACTTTATCCTGTTATTATTCTATACATCCTGGGTTTCCAATGCTAAAATTTTATCTATCAGTTGCTCATTCTTTCCCTGTACCTCCTTAATTTGCTCCTTCATTATAGATTTCTCCTTCTTTTGTTCCTCTATGACTTTAGTTCCTTTTATGAACTCTGATTTAGCCACCATACCTGATAGGATCATATTATGTCTTGATGGTCTAAAGTTCTCTATATTTTCCATGATATTCTGTCATGCATTCCTTATAACTTTTGGAATTCTTTCTAGTCCTGTACCTATTTCCAGTTGCTTCAGCTCAATTTGCTTCTCTTCATTTTGATATCCTTCTTCTTCTTTTTCCTCTGACTCATCATCATCTCTCTGTTCCTCTTCTTGATCACCTTTGACATTTTCAGAACTAATCTTTTGCTCTTCTTGCTCCACCTTCTCCTGTTCTTTCTGATCTACACCCCGATCTATGATGACATTTTCCTCCTTTTCTTACCTCTCTTGGTCACCTTCTTCCTCATCTATTCCCATCTTCTCTTGTTCTTCCTCTTGAACATTTGCCTCTAGAAAGCCTTGATCCTCATTTTTCTACTCTTCTTCTCTCTGATCTTCTTGCCCTTGCTCTTCTTTTCCTAAGTCCAACAAGACTTCTTGAATGTTTTTGCTTATTTTTGGTTTTGATGCAACTTCCTTTTCATGAATCTTCTTTATTCCTTCATCTTCAATAATTCTTTGACAATATTCCTTTTTCAAAGGTTTGGTGATGATAGTTTCCATCCTGGACAGATCAATCCTTCATGACTTCCCCCTTGTTCCTTAATCTCCACTTCATCGACCTTTTCTTTACCTTTTTCTTTCCTCTTCTTCTCTTCAGCATCATCTGAAGAAAACACATTTTTGGTCTTCCACTTCTTTTGAGACTCACTAGATCCCATTCCCTTTTCTAGTACTTGAGTCTGTGCTTCCACTTGTACTTTTTTCACTCGTGTTCTTGGTAATGACAATTTTAGACTTCTTAATAAGATTCCTTCTATATTTGAGTGTGACGCAGATGAAACTTTCCGTTTTCCTTTCTCATCTGCCTTTTCCATTCTTTCCTCTTGAATTTCCTACTTCTTCCCTATGACAAATCCTTTAGAAGTATTATCAACTTCCAACATTGAAGTCTCCATAGCTTTTCCCTTTTCTTTTCTTGTGGGTTTCCTCTTTTGAGATGTCTTCTTTTGTACCTTTCTTCTGGCTACTATTGTTGTTATGGTTTCTGGTGGTCCTTGAAGCTCTTTGAAATAACCTAATTATTCTAATTCATTTTTCACAAAAACTTCTTCTATCTCTATAGCCATCATCTACTCATGGAGATCCTCATAGTGTTCCATTTCTTCTTGCTTCTCGTGAGTAGCTTTGCCAAAGTAATCTTCTAACATCTTTTGATACTATGCCTCATACATAGCCCTTTTATCTCCCCCCTGTGTCAAGTAAGCATACAACCTGTTTGGGGTGGATGTGGGGTGGATACAACCTATTTGTTTAGCATAATGAAGGTGATTGATTTGTGAGGTATTGTGTACCTAGGCATTCTTGGAAAACATAAATATTGGAGGAACATCCTTATAACCAATTCTGCATTTTCCTTCCCGCATCAGCATTGACTCTAGCTTATGAACTTCCTCTGTAGTTTCACTGTCAAGCAACCAATGCCCTCTAGATAAGGACACTGAATCCACTTCCAACTTTGCAATAGGTAGCTCCTTGGTATTCAACATCTTGTAAGTGTGACAAAATAAAAAACACACTCACTCCAACAAATGAGTCTCTTGATCTAAAAAAAAGCAATCAAGAAAAACCAGAATTCAAGATTTTTCAAGACTCAAATAAGTGATCATTATAGTGAAGCAAGATTTCTCTTCTAGGTACTTTGGGAAGAAATGAGAAATAAACTCAGACAGATTATCATAAACAAAAGAAAAAATTATGTTCATATATGCAAAAAAAAATTAAGAAAATGAAATAAATTAAACAAACATTCTACACTACCCAACCCTAGATCTTGCTTTGTGCTTTAGAAAATTATTGGAACTTATCAGGTAAAAAATTCAAAAAGAGGGTAAAGAACAAATTTATCAGGATTTTTTTTTCATATTTTTACCCTTTTTTCCATATTTTTGAGTATTTTATATATTTCTTTCCATTTTTTAATATATTTCTTTCTAAAATTTTCAGTATTTTTTTCATTTCTTTCAAAATTTTCCTTTTTTTTTTCTTCTTGCTTGACTAATTTCTTTTAGCATTGGTCATATGAGCACATATGAGGGTAATTCCTTATGAGGGTAATTCTCTTCCCCTCCTACTCTTTTTCCATGAAAAAGAGTTCTGATATGTGCTTGGCTGATCTCTTTTGTACCTAGTGAATGCACGACTTTGTAATGCAGCCCTATACATGCGTACTTTGGAAATGCATTCCTCTTCATGGTGCAAATATAGGGTCTTAAGCATTACACTTAATTAGTTAGTTGATGTTGAGGTTTTTCTAGTCCTATTCTTGTGTGCTTCCAATGCTTTTGGTCTCTTGGAAATTATACTGTCCTTCTATGTATTTGTTACCTACTTCATTTTTTTTCTAACCCAATCTGTTTTGACATTTGACTTTTCTTCCATGCTATTGTTGGAATTCCTAAATTTCCAATTTGCATGTTGATTTGGAATAGAATGAGTGAGTTTTTCTTTAGGTCTCCATATCCACTTTCCTTTTAGATTTTGATTGGTCTAAAGAGGTTTTGGTCTCCATACCAATTGTTCATTGAACTGTGAAATCATTCTCTCCTTCTAACTCTGCTTTTGATGAGAAATACATAGATTCTTCTGTTAGAATTTTGTTATTTCCATTGTATTCTTCTGACTTTGTTTCCTTATCTGATTATTGCTACCTGCTCTGTTGAGTATATCTTTTTTGATGAAAACTCTTCTTCTATAGAGTAAGTAAATTCCTCCATTTCCATTCTATAGGTTTCTTCACTGAATTCCTACACATGAGGACTAACAAACAAGATTTTTATTCTTTCATTGGCGAAATTCAAATGGAGTACCATCCTTTCAAAATCAATTGATACCTTGTTATCTCTCATCCAAGTTTTCCCTAAAATCAATTATTCAATTATTATTTCATCTGGCCATTCCTCACACTCTACTTCCACTTATTCGTGTTCTGAAAATTTCCCTATACTCAGCTTCGCAACTAAATGTCACCATTTTAGGTTGCTTCTTACTCAACCAAGATATGCACAAGTCTTCATTAATAAAGCAGTTACCACTAGTGAACACGCGAGTATCATAACAACCGACCCAATCACTATCTATAAAAGCATGCAAGCATGCTGAATATTTCTTCCAAAAAAGAGACCTAAGCTCAAAGTACCTTTGAGATATCTAAACACACATTTCATCGCTTGCCAATGCTTATTGTCAGGGCTATGCATGAATCGACTCAACTCGGAAAGTGCATGTTGTATCTCCTGCCTTATGTTGCATGCATATATGAGACATCCCACAACTTGTTGATAAAGAGTAGTTTCAAATGCATCACTGGAATCCTCAACTGAGAACCTAAATCCTATCTCAATTGGTGTGGAAAGTGGCTTGCAATCCTCAAAGTGAAAATATTGAGGTGTTTTTTGCAACATACTTTGCTTGATGCATAGCAATTCCCCCCTGAACGGATATAAACTGGATGCCAAGATAGTAGCTTAAAAGACCAAGATAAGTGACATCAAAACTATGTTGTAAAAGAGTGATAAAAATGTCAAGTTTTGCATCACATGACCTAGTTGAGAGTATGTCGACATAAAGAACAAGCACTATAAGATAAGCACCATCCTTGCATACATATAGTGTGATTTCAATCGGACTAGATGTGAAGATTGATTACCTTTGGAGCTTTCTCCATTCTTGATAAGCTTGGCCTCTTGAGTAAGTAGTTGTCCTATGAGTGTGTTGAAAGCTGGTACATGCATATCCAAGTATAGATCCATAGTTGTGGTGAATGCTTCCCACTTTTCATTTGCCTTCAAGCCATTGATGACATGCCTTACAATTTGCTCTTCATCTATTACCTCTTCAATGCTTTCCAATTGATCTGCTATGTCCTTGAGCTTTGTGACAAAATCAGTCACATTTTGTTTGGGAGCTTTCTTGAGATTTGTGAAGTCTAGCCATAGTTGATGCTTCCTAGCCTTTGTACTTGAAGAGAAGAAGGCTTCAAGTGCATTCCACACTTCCCAAAACTCTATGGTCACAAAAACAAAAGAGGGATAATACAATGAAGAAAACAAAACCACAATACATAAACCTAGGATGTTAAAAACGTGGGTTCTCAAAAAACCAAAATCTCAACAACACAAGACAACCACACATACTATGTGGCTCCAAAGAGATGTCCCATTCCTCTTCCTAATCACATAGTAAAGTTTTCATGCACCATTGATACCAAGAAATCACTCACCATAAAGGAGTGTGCAATAGGATTAAAAGAACTACCTTCACTTATCTTGAATTCTTCTCTCATCTGATCTTTGATCTTCTTCATACCATCTGCATCATTTCCTATCAATATAATATCATCTACATATACACATAGGTAGATGACCTCAGAATTACTCTTTTTACTAAAGAGTGAAGGATATGCCTTACTTGGTTGAAAGCCTTTGTCCTTCAAGAATGAAACAGGCCTGAAATTCCAAGCTCTTGGGGCTTGCTTGAGACCATACAATGCTTTGTTAAGTTTACACACATAATCAAGATAAACTTGATTCTCAAAACTAGGTGGTTGTGCCATATATACCTCTTCTCTTATCCATCCATTAAGAAATGCACTTTTTACATCCAATTGAAGTGTCTTCCAATTCTTGGAAGAGGCAATACTAAGGAAAACCCTAATAGTAGGCATCTTTGCCACAGGAGAGAAGGTCTCCTCATAATCAATTCCCTGAGTTTGTGCAAAGCCTTTAGCTACAAGCCTTGCCTTATACCTGTTTATGGAACCATCAGAATTCTTCTTGAGTTTATAGACCCATATTGAGCCTATTATATTCATAGATGAAGTCTTGGGCACCAAATCCCAAATGTTGTTTTCCTCAAGTGCTTCAATTTCTTCCTTCATTGCATGCTTCCATTCTGATTTTGTGTTGGCCTCTTCAAAGGATGATAGCTCCTCTTGATTTATGTCATTTGCTATGTAAATAGAATGTTTAGTTACTAATGAGGTGTCAAACCCATACCTTTCTTGTTTTTTTCTTTCCCTTATAGATCTTCTTAAGCCATGTTCTGATGATTCTACATCATGTCCAAGTTCTTGCAATTTTGCTTTACCTTTAGAATTCCATGCTTTGATTTTTTCCATCAGAGTTTCTTCATCATCTTCTGAAGTATCTTGTTCTTCAATCTTTGGTTGATGTTCTCTGTCAAGCTTTGGAAAATCTTCTTCAAGGTCATATGGCAATTTGACCTTCCTGCATGAATCTTCATACCATGAATTGTTCTCATAAAAAACTACATCTTTGCTTACCAAGAATCCTTTGTTGGTAGGGTTGTATAACCTGTAACCTTTTTTATTATTGTCATATCCAATGAATACACACCTTTCTGCCTTTGGATCCATCTTGCTGTTGGTGCAGACCAATCACCAATTGAAGGCTTGGGAGATCAAATGATGAAGGAAGAATCAATTCCTAAAGTGTGGAAGAAGATTACATTTAGAGGACAAGAGAAGTGTACACATATGTACATTAGCATAGTCATAGATGACTTAGATCTTTTGTTCAGTAAGAATCATGTACAAATTATCTATAAATACTTTGAGAAAAGTCGGGGCATGTATGAGAGCATATGTGACAATAGTTAGAAGCAAGAATTGAGGAAGTTAGAAGTCATGTGATAGAGGAAAAGTTAGTTTGAATTTGCTCTCATCACTCAGTTGTAATTTCTCTGAGTAAATGAAAAGTTTTGCGCCCGATGTTTCTGCGTGTTCTCCTTCTACAGTAGATCAATTGTGGAATGCTTTTGTACAAGTCTAAGTTGAGAGTTGCTTGACCTCTGTGCAAATTTTCAGCTTTCAATTGTAATCAGGCTGAGTGAATTGAGTGTAGGAACATTCATATGTGAAGTGTATTCACTGGTTCCTAAAACAGGCGCATATTTCGAAGTCAATGTTTTGGTCATTTCTCCTAGCACAGTTTAAAGTTTTGCATGAGTGAGGGCTTAATCTTTAAGTTGGAAGATAAGCTACTTATGTCTAGAAGCATTTTGTAAAACGGGTTCTATTCAAGGAAAACCAAGTCTTAAAAGTTACAGGTGTAAAGTCGACTGTTCTGAGTAACAGTTTCTGACATAGGTGACTTGAGAAGTTGATTTCTCAAGCTATACTTAATCTTTTGAAGAGATTCAACTTGGAATAGATGCGCAATCTCTAGGAGATACTTCGTACAAAGTTTCATAAAAAACTTTACACATTTGATAGGTCAATGTGGAGAAATAGTGCAGCAGACTTTTCTGTGTTTCATCTTCTTCACAGATTTGTTAATCTTTTGATAATTAGCAATTGATCCTCTAAATTAGTGGAGTGTTTGACTTATTCTTGGTATAGAGGTGTTCTAATCACAAGAATAAGTTGTTCTTTTGGAGATTAACATTCTCCATCAGTGGTATCAGAGCAAGAGACATCAATTTGAAGAAAAGGAGGATCCCGACTGCTGCAGATTCAAGAAATTCAACACTTGAAGGACCAAGAAGTGAAAGCTTGGAGTCAAAACTTGAGGAGAAGACTATTTGACATCAAGAAAGGCAAAAGGAGTTCAAGTCGAAGTAAAGGTACATACATTGTTTGTAAAGCTTGAAGTTTTCAATACACAGGTGGATACAAGATGGGAGAAAGCTTGCAGATTGATAAGCTAGATAGGGAGAACTATCCAGCATGGTCCATGAGGATGGAAGCACACCTCATGAGCAAAGATCTCATATCATTTATTACAGGAGATGAAGAAAAACCTGAGTTTGCAGATCCAAGTATTCCTACTAGGGAAGAACTTTCAATGTTGAAGACTTGGATGAGAAAGGATGCTCAAGCAAGGAGTATTATTTACATGGCTGTAAATGATTACCTTCTACCTCACATCAGAGGTTTGGAAAGTGCCACAGATGTTTGGAATGCCTTGGAAGAGCATTTCCAAAATACAACTAAGTCAAGGAAGTCCTCACTATGGGCTGAGTTCACAACCTTCAAAAAGAAGAGCTCACAATCAATTTCAGATTATGTGGCAAGGATGAAAGATATTGCAGATAGCTTGGGAGCAATGGATGAAGACATTGAAGAAGAAAAGTTGGTAAGACAAATACTTACAGGTTTGAGACGAGATGAGAAGTGGAAGCCTTTTATATTGTCCATAGAGTTGTCACTTGATCACTTTACTCCTGACCTTAATCAATTGCTAGGACATATGCTAACCTTTGAGCAGGATCTTAAAGGAGACAATGATAGAAGTACAAGTCAAGCTATGTACTCCAAGGACAAGAAAAAGAATGGCAAGGGAAAGCAATCAAATGATGATGAAGAGAATTCAAATCAAGCCAACTTCACAAAAGGGAAGACAAATTTCAGAGGTAAAGGAAGAGGAGGTAAGAACAAAGATAATGCTAAAGCTTGTTGGATTTGTGGCAGAACAAATCATTTGGCAAATGATTGTTGGTATAACAATCAAAATGGAGGATACAACAATCAGAATTATAGTCAAAGAGGTAGAGGAGGTAGAAACCAAAGAGGCAACTTCAGAGGAAGAGGTGGTAGGACATCATATGGTAGAGGAGGTGGAAGAAACTTCCAATCTCAGTCCTACAACAATAATTATTACAATTATGCATCAGATCAGAAGGATGACATGACTCTTATCTTGAATGCAACTCATGAATCAATGGGAGAAGATCAAAGAGTGTTTTATATTGACTCAGGGTGCAGTAACCATCTGAGTGGGAATCTATCTTTGATGACTGATATGGAAGCTAGGGTGAATGGACATACAGTTCAAACAGGTGACAATACCAAACATAAAGTGGAGAGCATTGGATCAGTGAAGACAAAGAGTGGAAGTACACTTCTGAGCAAGGTACTTTATGTCCCTACTATTCCTAAAAATTTGATAAGTGTAGGGCAAATTGTGGAGAAAGGATATGAGGTAAGATTTACAAATGATGGTGTCTATGTACAAGATCCAAATCAGGGATATAGAAACATAATTGCAGGTAAAAAGGAAGGAAGATTGTTCACTCTCAAAGTCCAAGGTAATGTGGGACATGCATTATTTACCTATGGAGGTCAAAAGGTATCTGAATTAGACCTATGGCATAAAAGGCTAGGTCATTTCAATGAGAGAGCTATAAAGGAGATGTCAAAGAATCAGGTGGTGCTTGGATTGCCAAATATTGAAGGCCAACATATGGTGTACAAGTGTGAAGCTTGTCAATTAGGTAAAGCACATAAGAGTTCTTATAACAAATCAGGATACAAGTATTCAAATATGCTTGAATTGGTTCATACAGATGTATGGGGTCCCTCAAGGGACTATAGCATAAATGGATCCAGATATTATGTGTTGTTTGTTGATGATGCAACCAGGTGGATTACTTTGTATGTAATCAAGGATAAATCAGAAGTTTTCAAGACATTCAAACATTTTCATGCTTATGCAGAAAGGATCACAGGACAAAAGCTAAAGAGGTTAAGATCAGATGGAGGGGGAGAGTATTTCTCAAAAGAGTTTGATGATTATTTGTGGAATGCAGGTATCAAAAGAGAAGTAACTTGCAGGTATTCCCCTCAACAAAATGGAGTAGCAGAAAGGAGGAATAGGACTCTTGTAGAGTTTGCAAGAGCCATGATGAAGGAAAAGAATTGTCCAAATTACTTATGGGCAGAGGCCATTAACACTGCAACATACCTTGTGAATAGGTTGCCTTGCAAAGCTTTGAATGGAGGAACTCCTTATGAAGCATGGTGGGGTAAGAAGCCTAGTCTTGATCATTGTAAAGTATTTGGATGTATTGCATATGCTTATGTTCCTTCACAATTAAGACATAAGCTAGAACCAAAAGCAGAGAAGTATGTGTTTATTGGATATGATGATAGACAGATGGGTTACAGGTTGTGGAGTCCATCCACAAAGCAATTTCTTGTTACTAAAGATGTGACATTTGATGAGCAAAATATGTGGTATACAGGATCACCAAATGAGTATACAGGTGTTGAAGAAATACAAAGGAAAGGAAAGGCAAAGGTAAAAGTTTGTGAAGAAATTGTTGATGAAGTTGACTCTAGATGTAGAGTGCAGGATCATGTAGAAGAAGGGCCAAGATTTGATCCAGAATCAAATGAGGCTGAAACTTCAAGAAGTGCAGAAATCAGGAGATCTACAAGGGAAAGGAAAGAACCTATAAGGTATAGTTATGATACATCTTTCCTAACAACAAAAGATTATGCATACATTGTGAAAACAGAAGAAGATCCAACTACTTATGAAGAAGCCAAAGGTAAACAGAATTGGGAGAAGGCAATGCAGGAAGAGTATGATGCTCTACTTGAAAATGAAACTTGGGAACTAGTACCAAGACCAAAGAATCAGAAGGTCATTGGATGTAAGTGGGTATATAAAACAAAGAGGTTTGCAGATGGTAAGGTGTCTAGATATAAGGCTAGACTTGTGGTCAAAGGTTATGCCCAAACTTATGGGGTAGATTATGATGAGACCTTTAGTCCTGTTGCTAAGATGTCTACAATTAGGACATTGATTGCTATTGCTACTTGCAAGGGATGGAAATTGTCACAATTGGATGTGAAGAATGCATTTCTTAATGGTTACATTGCAGATGAAGTATATATGGAGCAACCAGAAGGCTTCATGGAATCAATTGGATCAGATTATGTGTGTAAGCTCAAGAGAGCTTTATATGGGTTGAAGCAAGCCCCAAGAGCTTGGAATTACAGATTGGTCAAGTTCTTGAATGAATGTGGATTTCAAGCATCAAAGGCAGATAGTAGCTTGCTAGTGAAGGCAAGTGAAAATGGATACATTTACATGTGCATTTATGTTGATGATATTATTGTTACAGGAACAGATGCTCAAGGAATCAATGAAATCAAGAAGCAAATAGAGAAGGAGTTTAAGATAAGTGACTTGGGAAACTTATCTTATTTTCTAGGAATGCAGATTGTGTATACTCAACATGGAGTATATGTTTCACAAGAGAGATATTTGAAGAATCTTCTAGTCAAGTTTAACATGGAAGATTGCAAGACCTCAACTACACCATTGGAGGTAAATCATAAATTAAGCAAGTATGGAGGTGAAGAGTTCAATGACATGAAGAAATATCAGAGTTTGGTAGGTAGTCTAATCTATGCTACCTTGACAAGGCCAGATCTATCATATGCAGTAGGTGTGTTGTCACAATTCATGCATTGTCCAAAGAAGACTCATTGGATTGCAGCCCAAAGGGTACTCAGATATATCAAAGGAACCCTAAGTGAAGGTCTGTATTATGGTTTCACTTCTGACACAAGAATCAAAGTGTTTAGTGATGCAGATTGGGCAGGTGACTCAGATGATAGAAGGTCTACTCATGGATATCTATGTTATGTTGGAGACAAGTTAGTGTCTTGGTGTTCAAAGAAGCAACATACAGTTGCTTTATCATCCACAGAAGCTGAGTATAAGGGAATGGTAGAAGCTGCAAAGGAAGTGATATGGTTGAAGACCTTGATGAAAAGTTTTGAGTTTGATCATAGTACTCCAATAATTTTTGGAGACAATATGAGTTCTTTGTATTTGGCAGCTAACCCTGTTTTTCATGCCAGGACTAAGCATATAGAGATTCAATATCATTTCTTGAGGGAAAAGGTACTAGATAAAGAAATTGAAGTGATGTATACTCCAACAAAAGAACAAGTGGCAGATATGATGACAAAGAGTCTGGATGGACCTAAGTTACAAAGGTTCAAAGACATGGCAAGTATAAAGAAGACAGAGAAAACCTCAATTGATGATTGAGGGGGAGCTGTTGGTGCAGACCAATCACCAATTGAAGGCTTGGGAGATCAAATGATGAAGGAAGAATCAATTCCTAAAGTGTGGAAGAAGATTACATTCAGAGGACAAGAGAAGTGTACACATATGTACATTAGCATAGTCATAGATGACTTAGATCTTTTGTTCAGTAAGAATCATGTACAAATTATCTATAAATACTTTGAGAAAAGTCGGGGCATGTTTGAGAGCATATGTGACAATAGTTAGAAGCAAGAATTGAGGAATTTAGAAGTCATGTGATAGAGGAAAAGTTAGTTTGAATTTGCTCTCATCACTCAGTTGTAATTTCTCTGAGTAAATGAAAAGTTTTGCGCCCGATGTTTCTGCGTGTTCTCCTTCTACAGTAGATCAATTGTGGAATGCTTTTGTACAAGTCTAAGTTGAGAGTTGCTTAATTTCTCAAGCTATACTTAATCTTTTGAAGAGATTCAACTTGGAATAGATGCGCAATCTCTAGGAGATACTTCGTACAAAGTTTCATCAAAAACTTTACACATTTGATAGGTCAATGTGGAGAAATAGTGCAGCAGACTTTTCTGTGTTTCATCTTCTTCACAGATTTGTTAATCTTTTGATAATTAGCAATTGATCCTCTAAATTAGTGGAGTGTTTGACTTATTCTTGGTATAGAGGTGTTCTAATCACAAGAATAAGTTGTTCTTTTGGAGATTAACATTCTCCATCACTTGCCTCTAACCTGTGAGGGAACATGATCATAAGCAATACATCCAAAAATTTTACAATGATCTAAGCTAGGTCTTCTTCCATTCCAAGCCTCATATGGAGTCATCCCATCAAGGGATTTCGAAGGCAGCATGTTAATCAAGTAGGTGGCTGTAGATATAGCCTCAGCCCATAGATAATTAGGCAAATGCTTTTCATTTAACATTGACCTTGTAGCTTCAACGATTGTCCTATTCCTCCTTTCTGCCACTCCATTTTGCTCAGGAGTGTATCTTGTAGTTACCTCTCTTTTGATTCCTCTTTCTTGAAGAAAAGAATCAAATTCATGGGAGAAGTATTCTCCCCTTCCATTTGACCTTAGCCTTTTTAGTGATTTACCTATTTGATTCTCCACAAGAGCCAAATATCTTTTGAAGCATGAAAAAACTTCATCTTTTTGTTTCATAAAGAATAAGATAGTCCATCAAAGCTTGTATAGATTATCACCAATGAGTGCATAATCTAAGGCTTCTTGTTCTAAACTTCTTTGCCTAGCTAGGGTCATATCTTGAGGGAATGTTTTCATCCTCAGACAGGTTACTAACGGTTCACTCCAATCTGGTATTAGAGACACTTGGTACAGTGTAGCGTGCTCCACAGGTGTTCTAATATGATAGACTCGACATTCTTTACACAACTAATGGACATGTGGTTCCATGGTAGGCCAATGCACTCCAAGTCTCCTTAATGTCTATAAAGTTCTATGCCTTGAGTAGTGCTGCTCTAATGCATCCACATGTGCTAATTGCAACCATTTTGCATGCTCATCCTCTTCCACACAGCAAGCTAATATTCCTTGATATGTATGCTTGTACATACTCCTTGCCATGATATGGTACTTTTGAGCTTTTACTTGATGGAGAGTGTTAATCTCCAAAAGAACAAGCTACTCTTCAAGTTAGAGCACTTCTATATCAAGAGTAACTCAAAATGTTTACCAATTTGGAGAATCAATAATCAATTACCAATATCTTGAACAAACTGTGAAGAAGATGACTACACAGAAAGTCTGCTGCACATAACTCTCTCATTGACTTATCAAATGTGTAAAGTTTTTAATAAAACTTTGCACAACGTGTCACCTATAGTTTATGCACATTATCCAAGTTAAATAATTTCAAAAGACTCAGTAGATCTTGAGAAATGATCTCAAAAATTCACCTATGTCTAAAACTATTCTTCTGAGAAGTCGATTCAAACACATGTAACTTCTAACACTTGGTTGTCTCAATATAGAACCCATTTATACAAATGCTTTTAGCCATAGATGGCTTACCTTCCAACTTAGATTTTGACTCTTCATTTGTGCAAAACTTTACATTGTGCACTGAGAACTGACCATTTCTTTGACCATCAGGATTGCGCCTATTTCAGAAGACACTTGACACTTTCTTACATATGAATATTCCTACACATAATTCTCACACCCTGTTTACAATTAGGCTCTCAAACTTTAATCATACACTCATTAACGATGGAATTAGACACCTACAAAAGGATTCTTGAAATGATCAAGCACAGAAGGAGAATACACAGAAATATCGGGCGCAACATATCTTTATTTCTGGAAAACTTTACATCTAAGTGATGAGAGAGATCTTACTCACTTCTAAAGTATATAATGACTCATACAACTTCTAATTTCTCTATTCACATACCCTCTCATATTTGCCCCGACATTTTTACTTGTATATATAGGCAAATATGTACAATCTCATAACCATACAAAAGTATAAGTGATCTATCTCTAAATTAATGTACATATGTATACATATCTTCATTCTCTGATCATATACTTTCTCCATGCTTCATGACTTGATCTTTTCTTCAAATTTTGACTTCAAAACTTTATCAAAACTTCAATTGTTGATTGCCTTGCACCAACAGCTCCCCCTCAATCATCAATTGAGGTTTTCTCTATCTTCTTTATACCTGCCATGTCTTTAAATCTTTGTAGCTTTGGTCCATCCAAGCTTTTTGTTAGCATATCAGCTATCTGATCTTTTGTTGAAGTATGTATGACTTCAATCTCCTTATCCATCACCTTCTCTCTTAGAAAATGATACTGAATCTCAATGTGTTTAGTCCTGGCATGAAACACAAGATTAGCAGCTAAATACAATGAACTCATGTTATCTCCATGAATAGTGGGTGTACTCTGAATGATGTCAAAACTCTTCATGAGAGTCTTTAGCAATATCACTTCCTTTGCAGCTTCCACCATACCTTTGTACTTAGCCTTTGTGGATGATAAAGCAACTGTGTGTTGCTTCTTTGAACACCATGAAATTAACTTATCTCCCACATAACACAAGTATCCATATGTTGATCTCCTATCATCAGGATTACCTGCCCAATCTGTATCACTATATATCTTGATGTTTGTATCTAATATAAAACCATAATACAAACCTTCTTTGAGTGTACCCTTAATGTACCTCAACACCCTTTGTCCTGCAACCCAATGTTCTTTCCTAGGACAATGCATGAATTGAGATAATACTCCAACTGCATATGACAAGTCAGGCCTAGTTAATGTAGCATAGATCAAACTACCAACCAAACTTTGATATAGCTTCATGTCCTTGAACTCTTCTCCTCCATATCTGCTCAATTTGTGATTCACCTCCATTGGAGTAGGTGCTACCCTGCAATCATCAATTTTAAACTTGATCAACAAGTTTTTCAAATACCTTTCTTGAGTTACATACACTCCATGAGTGTATGAGATCTCCATGCCCAAGAAATATGACAAATCTCCCAAGTCACTAATCTTGAACTCTTTCTCCATTTGCTTCTTTAGGCTTTGAATACTTTTCTCATCTGTACCTGTAAGAATTATATCATCAACATATATGCACATGTAAATGAACCCATCATCACTTGCTTTAACAAGTAAGTTACTATCTGCTTTAGATACTTGAACCTGTAAGAATTATATCATCAACATATATGCACATGTAAATGAACCCATCATCACTTGCTTTAACAAGTAAGCTACTATCTGCTTTAGATACTTGAAAACCAAGTTCCTTCAAGAACTTCACAAGTCTATAATTCCATGCCCTTGGGGCCTGCTTCAAACCATACAAAGCTCTCTTGAGCTTACATACATGATTTGGATACCTTTCATCTCTGAATTCTTGTGGTTGCTCCATGAAAACATCATCTGAAATGTAACCATTTAAAAAAGCATTCTTCACATCTAATTGACATAATTTCCAACCTTTACATGCATCAATGGCTATGAGTGTCCTGATGGTTGTCATCTTTGCCACAAGACTATAGGTCTCATCATAATCTATACCATATGTCTGAGCAAAACCTTTCACAACAAGTCTAGCTTTATATCTAGACACACTTCCATCTGCAAACCTCTTTGTCTTGTAGACCCATTTGCATCCAATCATCTTCTCACTATTTGGTTTAGGAACCAAATCCCATGTCTGATTCTCCATCAATGCATCATACTCTTCCTGCATAGCTTTCTCCCAATTTTCCTTACCTTTTGCCTCTTCATATGTAGAAGGGTCTTCATCTACCTTTATCATATAAGCATAATCTTTGGTAGCCAAAAAAGAAGTGTCATAACTATACCTTGTAGGTTGCCATTTGTGTCTTGATGACCTTCTGAGTTCTCCACTTCTTGAGGTTTCTGGTTCATCACATTTTGGATCAAACCTTGGCACTTCTTCAACTTCAACCTGTACTTCATTGTTCTCCTCTTCATCAAATATCTGAACCTTTGATTTACCTTTCTTTTGATTCACAACTTCTTCATCACGTGCATAAATATTGATTGTACCTGCATACCAAGTACCTTGCTCATCAAATGTAACATCTTTTGACACAAGAAATTGTTTTGTGGATGGAATCCACAATCTATATCCCATCTGCTTATCATCATATCCAATGAACACATAGTTTTCAGCTTTAGGTTCCAATTTGTGCCTTAATTGGGATGGCACATATGCATATGCCAAACATCCAAATACTTTGCAATGATCTAGAGTAGGTCTCTTACCCCACCATGCCTCATATGGTGTCATACCCTGCAAAGATTTACATGGTAATCTATTGACCAAATATGTAGCTATATTTACAGCTTCAGCCCATAAATATTTTGGGCAATTTTTCTCCTTCATCATGGATCTTGCAAACTCAACAAGAGTTCTATTCCTCCTTTCTGCTACACCATTTTGTTGAGGAGAGTACCTGCAAGCAATTTCTCTTTTTATACCTGCATTCCACAAGTAATCACTGAACTCATTAGAGAAATACTCTCCCCCTTCATCTGATCTTAGTCTCTTCAACTTTTGACCTGTAATTCTTTTTGCATACACATGATAATGCTTGAATGTATTGAATACCTCTGACTTATCTTTGATCACATAAATAGTGATCCACCTGGTAGCATCATCAACATAAATCACATAGTACCTTGAACCATTGATACTGAAATCCTTGATGGTCCCCACACATCTGTGTGTACCAAATCAAGCTTCTCTGAATACATAAAACCATGCTTGAATAAGATTGCTTATGAGCCTTACCTAATTGACATGCCTCACATCTGTATGTCATATGTTGACCTGCAACATTAGGCAATTCAAGAACTGAACCATTGTTAACCATATCTTTAATACCTCTTTCATTGAAATGTCCAAGCCTTTTGTGCCAAAGATCTAACTCAGAGATCTTATGTCCTCCATAAGTGAACAAGGCATGACCAACATTACCTTGAATCTTCAATGTGAACAATCTTCCTTCTTTCTTTCTTGAAACAATTTGTTTACTGAACCTTTTTCAACAATTTGTCCTACACTTATCAGATTCTTAGGAATTGTAGGAACATACAAAACCTTACTCAAGAGAGTACTTCCATCCTTGGCCTTCACTGATCCAATTGACTTCACATTGTGCTTTGTATTGTCACATGTTTGAACTACATGATTAGTTACCTTATTCTCCAAATCAGTCATCAAAGCTACGTTGCCACTCAGGTGATTGCTACACCCTGAGTCAATGTAGAAGACTCTTTGATCTTCACTTTGTCTTTCACAAGTTGCATTCATTATCAATGTTGAATCCTCCTTCTGATCTGAAGCATAATTGTAGTAGGTATTGTTGTATTGTTGGCTTTGGAACCCTCTACCTGCATCTCTCCCAAAGTAGCCTCTACTACCTCTACCTCTGAAATTACCTCTTTGATTTCTGCTACCTCTTCCTCTTGAATTAAAGTTCTGATTATATCCACCATTATTCTGAGTATTATGCCAACAATCATTAGCTAAGTGATTTGTCTTAGCACAGATCCAGCAAGCTTTGACTCCATCTTTATTACTTCTGCCTCTTCCTCTACCTTTGCCACCTCCTCTTCCTCTTAGGAAGTTAGCCTGGCTAGTTGTACCTTCATCTTCATTTGTTTGTTGCTTCCCTTTGATATTCTTCTTATTATCCTTTGAATACATTGCTTGACCTACACTTTTATCACTTTCACCTTTGACATCCTGCTCAAAGGTTAGCATGTGTCCTAGCAATTGATTTAAATCAGGGGTAAAATGATCTAGTGATAATTCAGTAGACAAAATGAATGGCTTCCATTTGTCATCACCTCTCAAACCTGTAAGGATTTGCCTTACCAATTTATCCTCCTCAGTATCTTCATCAACTGCTCCTAATGCATCTGCAATGTCCTTCATCCTTGTTACATAATCTGAGATGGATTGAGAGGCCTTCTTCTTGAATGTGGTAAATTCTGCCCACAAGGATGCCTTCCTTGACTTTGTGGTGTTTTGGAAATGCTCCTCCAAAGCATTCCATATATCACTTGCACTTTCAAGACCTCTAATGTGAGGTAGCAAGTATTCATTAACTCCCATATAGATAATGCTCCTAGCTTGAGCATCTCTCTTCATCCAAGTCTTCAATTCTGACAATTCGTCGCTAGTTGGAACACTAGGATCTCTGAACTGAGGCTTTTCTTCTTCACCTGTGATGTAACCTATCAAGTCTTTGCTCATAAGATGAGCTTCCATTCTCATTGACCATGTTGGATAGTTCTCTCTATCCAGTTTCTCTATCTGAAGAGAATCTCCCATTCTTTCTTCACCTGTGTATTGAATTCTTCAAACTTTATGAGAAATAAGGTTACCTTTACTTTGAATGATACTCCTTTTGTCTTTCTTGATATCTTATGGTCTCCTTCTCAACTTTTTCTTTCAAGCTTTCACCTTTTGTTTCTTCAAATGTTGAATTCTTTATAACTGCAGCAATCGGGGTCCTCCTTTCTTCAATTTTGATCCTTCCCGCTCTGATACCACTAATGGAGAGTGTTAATCTCCAAAATAACAAGCTACTCTTGAAGTTAGAGAACTTCTATATCAAGAGTAACTCAAAATCTTTACCAATTTGGAGAATCAATAATCAATTACCAAAATCTTGAACAAACTATGAAGAAGATGACTACACAGAAAGTCTATTGCACATAACTCTCTCATTGATTTATCAAATGTGTAAAATTTTTTATAAAAATTTACACAAGGTGTCACCTATAGTTTACGCACCTTCTTCAAGTTAAATCATTTCAAAAGACTCAGTAGATCTTGAGAAATGATCTCAACAAGTCAGCTAGGTCTAAAACTATTCTTCTGAGAAGTCGATTCAGACACCTGTAACTTCTAACACTTGGTTCTCTCAATCTAGAACCCATTTATACAAATGATTTTAGCCATAGATGGCTTACCTTCCAACTTAGATTTTGACTCCTCATTTGTGCAAAACTTTACACTGTGCACTGAGAATTGACCATTTTTTTGACCATCGGGATTGTGCCTGTTTCAGAAGACACTTGACACTTTCTTACATATGAATATTTGTACTCATAATTCTCATAGCTTGTTTACAATTAGGCTCTCAAACTTTAACCATAGACTCATTAACTATGGAATTAGACACTTACAAAAGGATTCTTGAAATGATCAAGCACAGAAGGAGAATACATAGAAATATCGGGTGCAAGATATCTTTATTTCTGGAAAACTTTACATCTAAGTGATGAGAGAGATCTTACTCACTTCTAAAGTATCTAATGACTCATACAACTTCTAATTTCTCTATTCACATGCCCTCTCATATTTTCCCCCAGATTTTTTACTTGTATATATAGGCAAATATGTACAATCTCATAAACATACAAAAGTATAAGTGATCTATCTCTGAATTAATGTACATACGTATACATATCTTCATTCTTTGATCATATACTTTCTCCATGCTTCATGACTTGATCTTTTCTTCAGTCCTTGACTTCAAAACTTCATCAAAACTTCAATTGTTGATTGCCCTGCACCAACATTAGTATCTCCTTATCTTGAGTGTTTATTACTGGGTGGTTAGGCCCGTATGTCAATACTAGCACTAATGTCTTAGCCCATTGAGGTACAACTTCCAAATTAAACAAATAAGCATCAAGAAGATCATCTGATACTCCTTGTGCGGCCTCTCCAGATGTGAGCCTAGAGAGATGGTCTGCTCTCAAGTGAGTTCTGCCTTTCCTCACCACTACCTCAAAGTAATATTCCATTAGTAAGAGAAACCATCTTACTAATCTACCTGTTTTGTATGGCTTGTTTACCAAGTACAACAGTGCTTGATGATCAATAAAAAATATAAACTTATTTGCAAGCAAATAGTGTATAAACATTTTAACCGCATATACCATGCCTAACCCTTCTTGTTCGGTGATCGTATAGTTTTGTTCAGCTGCATTCAGCTGTCTTCTAGCATAGGCAATTAGAAGATCCATATTACCTTCGCCTATAGGTTGTGCAAGTACACACCCAATAGCATAATTGGATGCATCCACATGAACATGAAATGGCTTATTCCAATCTGGCATAGTCAAGATTGGTGCTGAACATAATTGTCGTTTAAGCTCATTGAAAGAGTTCTCGCATTCTTCAGTCCACTCAAAATTGGTCAAAAGTCCGTATAGAGGCTTTGCAATGATGGCATACATGTGTATAAAACGTCGGTAATATCCACAATGCCCCATGAAAGCTTGTACCTGCTTGACATTCTTTGGCCTAGGTAACTCTGCAATAGCTCTCACTTTCTCCTCGTCCGTGGATATGCCGTTCTTTGACACGATGTGTCCTAGAATTTTACCTTGCATGACCATGAAAACACACTTTTTTGGGTTCAAGCAGACTTGATATTCTCTAGATTTGTCAAAGATGTGCCTGAGCTCAGGTATATGTGTCTGTCTAATGTTGGAATGGGCATAGAGATCATCAACATAACCTTCTAAATTCTTCGTCAAGAATTCTTTGCATACATGACACATCAGTCTCTAGAAGGTAGTGGGTGCATTGGTAAGCCCAAATGGCATTACTCGAAAAGCAAATATGCCCCACTCTGTGGCAAAAGCTATCTTATCTTGATCTTCTAGAGCAATGGCTACCTGATTGTAGCCAGAGAATCCATCAAGGAAGCTGTACACTTCCTTGCCTGCTACTCATTCTAGTAGATGATCGATAATCCAAAGTGGATAGTTATCTCGAATAGTGGTTGCATTAACCTTCTTCAAGTTAATACATACACGTCAGTTTCCATTCTTCTAGGGCACCACTACAATGGGGGATACCCATTCAGTGTGCTCAATTTCATAGATGAATTCAGCTTCAACCAGTCTATCTCTTCCTTTATCTTAGCAGCATAGTTGTCATTATATGTGTATGGCTTCTACTTAGAGGGTTTGGCTTCTGAGGTCATGGGGATCGTGTGTGATCATATGTCAGGGTCTACACCTTTCAAGTCCTTGTAGCTCCAAGCAAATACATCTTTGTATTCTCTTAGCAAGGCTATCAACTCTTTCTCTTCTTCTTCCGTCAGGTCATGTCCAATGTATGTGCATTTTTCTTCTCCTTCTTCTATGGCCACCACAATTTTCTTCGTGGTTTCTTTGTTATCATAGGCCTCTCCTGCTTGTGGATCATGTTTAGGCATTCTTATCATGAATCTCCTTTCTTATATTTCACGCTTCTTAAAGTTTTCTAGGACCTCAAACAAGGATTCTTCCTCCTCTGGTGTGACTTCTCTCTTCTTTCTCTTCTTTCCCTCACTCTTGGTGGTCACTTGTGTGGTTAATCTCACCTCATTCATACCTTCCTTGTGTCTCTGAGGGTGAGTTTCTACCTCGTGGAAATATTCCTCATCTGATGCAAAAGGTGGGTCCATAATGATTGACTCTAGATCGAAGTCACTTCATCCTCAAATGCATCAGTACTAGGTTCACATTCTTCAATAACCGAATCACACAAGATTGGCTCTATTGAGAAGACTGAAATGACATAGCCATCCTCGTCACAGTGGGGTGTCCATTGTTCTTCATTGATGGCTACATCCATGGTTGCTAGAATCTCTACCCAACCATGAGGTTCAAATTCTTCATCAGGAAATACTACAGGTGCATAGGCTGGGTCTTGAATTGATCTATGAGTTTCCTTTGCACCTACCTCTCTTGCTTTTTCTCTTTTCTCTTCTTCTACGGCTACCTTGGACATCCATAAGTGGGTGTCTTCATGCATCCATGAGGATCCAAATCCTATGGAATGCACTGACTTCATATCATCTTTGGCTCTATGGATGGGATTCCATTGAATAGGGGGCGCATCTCTATGAGAGTAATCTTTGAGATTGACTTTGGTCGTAACACCTAAGTGTTGCACATACAAGGAATTGGTTCCCCAATCCTGTACCACTTGCAACTACCACATAAACGGTCTTCCCAAAATCATCTCATAGGCCTGATTTTTGCCAAAGTCGCATATAGCAAAAGTATGTTCAAACTCTACACCACAAGTGGTGAAACTTATCCCTTCTAATAGTCCTAAAAGTCTCTCAATGTGACCATCGACCATCTGCAATTTCATTCTCGTTGGCTTCAGTGCTAGTTTGCCCCAACGCTTCCATAGGGAAGTGGTAGCAATTGCAACTCCCGCACCTGAGTCCAAAATTGCCTTGGTTGTGTACCCGTGATGGGTAACTCAAAGATAGGTGTTTCCTTCTTCTCCTTCACTCATGTCTCCTATCTTGTCCAAGGGTATTTCTAGCACTGTTCTATGAGATCCTACCTGAGAACGAGGTTTTGCTACGTCTGGCACTTGCTTCGCTACATGTTTCCACAATTCTGGCCTAACCTTGAGTAGCTCTTCTAGAGTGAGGTTGCACTGCACTTTAGTATTCTTCACTACCTCCGTATTCTTGGGTATGATCGAGTCTTTGTTTCTTATAATGACCGTGGGTGCTCTCATACAAGTAGACTTCGCTCCCCATGGGCCTGTGAAATGGGGTAGTTCTTGTAAGAAATTAGACTCGAAGTCTAATCTCTCATGAGATTGGGCACTCTGCTGCTCTCCATAAATGGAAGGAATGTCTTGTGGGAATTGATCTTGTGCATCATCCATGAGTTCAATTGGAGGAGGGTCTTCACTTTCTTTAGCCCATTTCTCTTCCTGAATCTCTCGTAGGAATTCGGGTGAATACCAATTCATAGAAGAAGAGGTGTTTGGTTCAGTGGGGTTAGGCACATAAGCTTCTTGGGGAGGAATGCTTATTCTATCACTTGCATCTCCTTAGACTAGGAGGTGACTCCTTTTCCAGACTTTGCGATTAAGCTCTCCAATCTATCTAATAGACCATCGAAATGCAATGGTGTTCTAGGGAGCTAGAGCAATTGAAAAGGCGACTGGCCTCAAACATGGCTTGAGCCAATTGCACCATCTTGGCGCAAAGTTTTGTTCGTTCGAGCTCTAGGTCCTCTCTAGGGTAACACTTTTCATGATCTGTTACATTTGGCCCTTCTTGGATTCTGGCCTGATATGCCATAAGCATCATGTCTAGGTCCTCGGAAGTGGGATCTGCTAAGACTGATCCTACTCTAGGGGGTGGCGGAATTGTGTGAGGTGGTATTGATGGTAGTGGATTAGATGGAGATGGGAATGGTGGTGGCGGAGTAGTGTGAGAGTGAGTTTGAGATGTGAGTTCAATTATCTTGGCTTTTGTTTCTCTTAAACTTTCCTCGAGTTCACTCATCTTCTTTGACCATTGCCTTTTCATTCTTTCATGGCTATCCTTCCAAGTTCTAGTCTTCTTCTTAGTTATGCTCTTAGTTTCACTAACCGCAGAACTTTTTTCCTGGCCTAAACCTTGGTTTTACTGTAAAGCTTGAGCTCTAGTGAGCACTTGCACTGGGGCCGTGGAAGTTACACTTCCTGTAGAGTCTACTATTAACCCAATAACATTGATGGGAGTGATTTTTGGCACATTGTTGGGATTCTTAGGAAAATCTCACAAGAGATGTTCTTTCCCACAATCAGGACAAAAACCCTAAATTGTTACAGATTGGGTTTGTGTAGGTGCACGCATAGGGCAATCACGAATGAGGTGATCTCCTTGAAATCGATAGCACAGTCCTCTAGGAAATGGGGGTCTTGCCTGCCTCGGTTGAGGTCTAGAGTTGGGGTTGGCAAACATGACATTTGCATACTCTGGATCCCAACTAAGTTCATTTGGATCTTCATAATAGTATGACTCGTTAGCTTCGGTGAGTGCAGGTAGTAAGCATGTGGACTGTCAATATGAGTAGAGTCAAGACTATGATCACTAGGGTCACTTTCTGAAAGCAATGGTGTTACTGGCACTATGGCTCTATTCAGATTCTCTTTTGTTGTTGCATACTTCATAGGAATCACATTGGATGGGGTTGGGGGCTGCTGCGCTAGAACTGGTTGAGGTCTTTGCTGACCTTGATAAGGTGGTTAGTAGGGTTTTTGAGGCCTAGCATACTGCTATGATGGGTAGTGGTTCTGGTATCTTCCTTGTTGAGGGTATGGTGGTGGATAAGTTTGCTAACTGCTTGCTTATTGTATGAGCAATCTTGCGCAGTGTGATTAGTGTATCTCTATTCTATGGTGCAGTATTGGCCGCTAGGGTTCACTAGGGGTTGAGCCATAATGGGACATACATTCGCCATATGGTCGCCTCCACAAGTATAACATCTTTTCACTGGGGCAAACCTTGGTATTTGTTTGCTTGAGACTCCTAATTTCAGAGCTACTTTCTCGGAAAGTTCCTCAATAGATGTGGATGGATTTGAATTGAGACTAGTAGAGCTATCTGAATCTCTATAGATTTTTGAAAGCTCTAAATCCTCCCTTAGGTTATCCTTAATGTCTATGCACATGCGTACACACTCTTCTATGCTCCTAGGGTCCTTTAAGTACACATAAGATCTCAACTTGGTACTCAATAATCCATCTAAGAATAAGGCCACTTGTTTGGCTAGAGTGGGTAAGTGTGGAATCGGACATCTCTCTAGGTATTGCCTAAACCTTCTTCCTGCAAGTCTAACTGTCTCTTGAGGTGTGTGCTTGAAGTTGTGAATCAATGAGGAAGTATTGTGCTGTATGCCACTCTTAGAAAATTCTGTAATGAAGGCTTCTAGAAGTTGGTCTATGTTCGTGGACTGACCTTGGTGAAGCGGTTGAAACCATGTAAGGGCTGTGTTCTTGAGAGTCAGGCCAAAGGCATTGTACTGTGTGAATAGGTCATCAACTTGCTGGGCTCTCAGGACTTGCCTAAATTCTGCTATATGATCGTAAGGGTCTCCTGTGCCATCGAAGCAATTCTTCATGGACTTAATTAGTTGAGTTGGCCTCAAGGTCCTAGTGTGTTCTCTAGGCCTTGGCAAAGGAAATCATCAACATTTCTTTGGTTTCTTGGGTCCCTTGGTCTCTCAGTTTCTACTCTATCCGACTCCGTTCTCATTCGTTCTCTTCCTATTGGGTTAGCAAAGCTTACCTCAGGTCTATCTCTATTCTGTCTCTCTGAGCTCCATGAGCTTGGGATGTTCCAGCTCCTGGGTGGCTATAGGAGACATTAGATCTTGGTTGGGGAAAAATAAATTCACCCTTCCAAGTGTAGGCATGCCTACCATGCTCTGAGACCACAAAGACTCTCTCTGATGTGTTGTCTAAGTAGGCCATTTTGCTTGGGGAGTTAGAATCTTTGAATTCATATATTGTAAGCATTCCTACTTCATTAGGCTGGACATGCTTATACCTCCAGAAGGCTTCATCAGTCTCTCGGTTCACGAGTAGATCTATGCTCTTGTTGTCCTGGGGAACCCACTCTGGTGTGATGATGATTCTAGTGAGGACTGATTTGCCTCGGGGAGTCTTCGGCTCTTTCCCTAAGTTCCCTTGCTCTAGGTCACCTATGTCTCCAGAATCACATTACCAAATTCATCTGTTCTATCAGGTTGGTTGGTGACTACGTATATTGTCCCTTCCTTATCTAGGTATGCACCATTCTCGAATTTGACGATTGGATGCTCTAGTCCAATGGGTTGGTCTTGGTTTTTAACCTGGACAATAGATCTTCTCAGGCCGTCCTCATAGATGCGTGCACCTAATCGGTTGGTCCTAAGGTATTCAAGTTGAGTTTTGTAAGGTCCTTCTAGCTTTTCCAGGTACGCCACTCCTAAACTACCTACTGGTCTCTCCATGTTATAGGATATCTCAGAATCTCTTGTTTCTGAACTTAGAGTGTATGGATAATCACTCAACTCCTGGGCCCAAGACCTAACAGTATGATTGACACTAGCTTCAGAAGATTTGAGGCTTTGTTTATTTCGGCCTAAGTGTCTTCTTGACCTTAGGTTCATATGCTTGGGTTCTCTACCTTCTGGTCCCAAGTACAATCTCGTTGCAGGTTAGTTTGTATCAATCACTTTGTTCTTTTTAGTCGATTATTGTGTTAAGCCCTTGTGTGAACTCACGTCGTCAGGAATACTTAAGTGAATTTCACACTTGATAATTGATCGATTCAAGTTTCCTTTTGTCCCTTAGAATTTTCGCACTTAAGATCTACTTAATACTTGTACTTAGTTGATTAGCTCTCTTGGACTTGATTCATGCCTAACATCACCCTAATTAATCACCATACCTAAGTTGTACTTAGCCTAAGCTAAGAATTGACAAAGGAGGGTTGAGAGAACTTCCAACCTCAAATCACTTGTTGCTCAGGTCGTTTCACAAGCTCAGGAAGCCTTCTCCCAAGCTTGGTATGCGTCTTTGCTAGCTTGCTTTGGATGCCTTGATTGCTCACAATGTTCCTGCAAAGGTTCACAAGTTAATATTAAATGATGGACACACATTAAGAAGTATAGCCCCCTTTTGGAACAGCTCTCTGCACCCCCAGAATCCTATGACGACCTAATCTCACCTAATGGCCAACTTAAAAATACATGTTATACAACTCCACGAGACCAAAATCTCATCAATCTGAGTTCGTATGGTGAAGTTAGGACCATTCAGACACTTGGGGGTCAAAACAAGTTCTCAGGGTTTAAGATTTTATCTAAGGCTTTCTATTTGTTTTGCCCACTTATAAGACTCTAAGGTAGTCCCAAGTTGTCAAAAATCATGCCCAAAATTACCACAATTACACCCCCAAAAAATATGCATAAAATCGGTGTGTCACGATAGACAAGTGTGTCGCGATAGACTCGTGTGTCGCGATAGACCGGTGTGTCGCGATAGACCGGTGTGTTGCGATAGACCGGTGTGTCACGATAGACCTGTGTGTCGTGATAGACTCGTGTGTCGCGATAGACCCCTATGTCACGATAGACCAGTGTGTCGCGATAGACCTGTGTGTCGCGATAGACCCCTGTGTCACGATAGACCCGTGTGTCACGATAGACCCGTATGTCATGATAGACTGGTCGTGATAGCTCAAAATATGGCGAATTCTTGTGATCAAACTGGTGATCCTGGAAGGTCTCAACCTGCGCTGTGTCGTGTTGCACTCAAAATCGTGATAGGGTCGACTTTTCAATCTATCGCGATAGCTCAAGGTCGATGTCTCGGGGCTTGCGCAGATAGATTCCATACCTGCAGAGCTTGCTAGGGATGGTGATGCTACTAAAACCTGCAAGAATCATGCAAGAAACACACACAAAAATAGCAAAGCACTCTTGCTCTCTCTCAAACTCTCACTATGCAAATGAGGTGAATGAAATGGGAGTGCGAATATGTAAGGAAGGTGGAGATGGTGTAGAGCAGAGCTGGAGATGGAGATGAAGATGAAAAGAAATTAGTGAAAAATAAGAAATAACCTACTACTTACCTTTCCAACGCATACTCTCTACATCTTACCATCACACTGTTGATATATTTAGGTAGTGATGTGTGTGAACACACTAGGACCGCCGGGGCACTTTTTTCCCTCATTAGGAGGTTTTTTTCCCCCAGCTTGTATATATGCCTATTGCCCTAATGGGCTACTTATCTTTGTACATTCTCTAGTAATACATTCAGTATTGTGTGTTTGTGCTCCAAGCTTCTTCTTCTTCCTAGTGCTGTTCACGTGCTTCCGTAGACATCTATCTCCAACAATTGGTATCAGAGCAGGTCGTCGCTTCATCTAGGGTGTTGTCGACACTCATCCGTTTGCAGTCTCAGAATCGCACGAATTTTGGTGAGCATACTCAGTGTGTTTCCGATATCAAAATAGCTTCGCTTTGTGGTGCCGAAATCGCAATCTAAGCTCGTTTCGGCCTCTTAACGCACTATCGCAGCGCTTGTGCAGGCTATTTCATCTTTTTGTGCCAAAGGTATATACTAGTTTTTGTTCGCTAGTTTAAGCGTCTCGAAGTCTGCTACAGGTCTAGCAGAACTCGTCTGGGCAATTTTGTTCAACTTTTTGAGATACAGTCAATTTTCTGCATCAAGGTATTTTAGTCACCGGCCATGGCTAAAAGCAGTGATGCATTCCGTATGTTGGCTGTTGAGGATAAGTTGGATGGTACCAACTACCCATTATGGGCTTATATGATGCGACATGTTTTGGTTGCAAAAGGATTGTGGAACATTGTGCAGGGTGTTGAAAGACGTCCTGTTACACCTGTAATGACAGGTACTACAAATACAGGTGCTGAAGCTGATGAAGATGGTGTCGAAGATGATATTCCGCAGATTCCTATTCGTGTTACTATTTCTATTGCACCTACTGCAGAGCAAATTTGTTGGGATGGCAGAGATGCCCAGGCACATGCATTGATAGCTTTGTCTGTCAAACGTGCCATTATTCCTCATATTCGCTCTTGCAGAATAGCTAAGGATGCTTGGGATACACTTACCACATTGTATCAAGCTAGGAATGAGGCTCGTGTTGCTTACCTCCGAAAACAGTTGGAGAGTGAGCACATGAATGAAGGAGATTCTATGGACAGTTTCCTAACGAAGATCGAAGATTTGAAGGAATAGTTGATTTTTGCTGATGAGGTTATACCAGATAGCTCACTTGTGCATACCGTTTTGAATGGTCTTCCTGATTCATATCAGAGTTTTGCTTCTACTCTTCGATTGATGATGAAAGGCAATCCGAATGCCTTATCATTTGAGGAGTTAGTCTCTGTTCTCCTGCAGGAAGATCAGTCCAGGCAGAACAGGTCCATTATGCGTGTTGCAGATCAAGCTTTCCTGGCTAGTCAGAAGGGCAAAGGAAAATGGAGCTCTTCTATTAGTAAGCAGAAATCTGCAAATGCTGCACATTCGAAGAACCAAGATAAAGATGAGAAGAAATCAGAAAAGCAGAAATTGTTTTGCAAGTACTGTAAAGGGAATGATCATATCATAAAGAACTATCCAAAACTGGCTGCAAAAGAGGCAAAGAAAAAGGAGGCTGGAATGATTGTTTTAGAAGCCTCTACACCAAAAACAGAGTCTGCTAATCTTATGCAGGAAGAAGAATGGGCGTTTACTACTGTTTGCAGTTTTGACCCATCTTCTCATGAGCAGTGCATGTCTATAGTGGACTCAGATGTTTGGTACTTTGACAGTGGGGCGACCAAACATATTACCTCACAGCGCACTTTCTTCTCTTCACTCGAGCCTGACCCTACAGGGAATACTATCACATGCGCCAACAACTCCTCTTATCCTGTTATGCGAGTTGGTAAGATCATTCTGACTACTGCTGATGGTAGTTCTTTCACCTTGTCAGATGCTTTATTTGTGCTAGGGATCAAGAAGAATCTGTTATCAGTTCTGCATTAGCCAAGATTGGCTTGGTTGTGAAATTCGTTGATGAGAGGTGTACAGTTCATGATCTATCAAATGGCGATGTGATTATTGCTTCTGGCATTTTGTGTCGTGGGCTGTATAAGCTCATAGACTATGAAAGATCTGTGAATGATTCGGCATGTGCAGTTCATGATTCTCAGGCTATGTCAGATGCAAAGCTTTGGCATGTACGCTTTGGTCATCTAAATTTTGCTAGTTTGCTACGCCTGCAGAAATCTGATATGGTGTCTTCTTTGCCCAAGCTTTAGGCACCTGGAAAACATGTATGTGAAGGCTGTATTTTGGGCAAAATGTAGTGTTCCTCCTTTCCAAAAGATGGTCCAGTTTGGGCTACACAGAAATTGCAGCTTGTACATAGTGATGTCTGTGGTCCTATCCAGACACCCTCTTTTGGGAATTACCTTTACTTCGTGACTTTCATTGATGATTTTTCCAGGCATGCATGGGTATATTCACTCAAAGCAAAGTCCGAAGTGTTCATGTGCTTTAAACAGTTTTTGGTTCTTGCTGAAAATCTATCAGCATGTAAAATGGGCACCCTCTGTTCTGATCGAGGGGGGGAATATATGTCTTCTGATTTTAATGCATTTCTGGCTGAACGTGGGATAAAACACCAGTGTACAGTGCCGTATACACCTCAACAGAATGGAGTTGCTGAACAAAAGAACAAGTCACTCATGGAGATGGCGAGGTGCATGGTCAAGAGTTAGGCTTTACCACATAGTTTCTCGCTTGAGGCTGTCATGTGTGCAGCATATGTACTGAACAGGTGTCCCACTAAAGCGCTGGAGTCTATCACTCCATATGAGGCTTGGCATGACGGCAAGCCATCTCTTGCTCATCTGCGTGTTTTTAGTTGTTTGGCATATGCATTAGTGCCTGAAAAACATCGTAGAAAATTGGATGATAAGGTAGTAAAATGTATTTTTGTTGGGTACAGTTCTGAAAGTAAAGGCTATCGTCTGTATCATCCACAGACTAAACGCATTCTGGTTAGCCGTGATATTGTCTTTCTGGAAGATGCTATTCAGCCATTGCTTTCATGTATTAAGGAGACATCTGTTAGCTCCAAAGACATGTATGATACGTTGATGCCTCTTTTTATAGGTATTTCTGATGCAGATTTACATGATGCACTTATTGATGAGAGAGCAGGCAAAAACTATGCCAAAATGGTTGGTGCAGACTTTGCGTGATAGCAAATTAGATGCACCTTTGTCATATCGTACTCGTTCAGGCTCTCATAGTGCCTCCTTTGCATCAGGTTGCTATGCTATGGCTGCGTCTAGTCTCTGTGATGAGAATGAGCCTGTTTCTTTTGATGAAGCACAGAATTCAGAAAATTGGATGGCTGCCATGCAATCTGAATATGATGCTATAATGAAGAATGGTACATGGTCTTTATGTGACTTGCCTCCTGGCAAGAAGGCCATTGGCACTAAGTGGGTATACGAGCTGAAGCGTAAACCTGATGGTACAGTTGACAGGTATAAGGCTAGGTTTGTTGCAAAGGGTTATGCACAGGAAAGAGGCATTGATTTTGATGAGACCTTTGGACCTACATGCCGTATGACTACTGTTCGGAGCATTTGTGCACTTGCAGCCCATCATGGGTGGAATGGACATCAGTTAGACATTAAAACATCATTTCTGAATGGTGACTTGCATGAAGAAGTGTATGTTTTTCAGCCCCGTGGCTTTGTGCAGAAAGGGCATGAAAACCAGGTGTGCAGGTTAAAGAAGGCATTATATGGTTAAAGCAAGCACCACGTGCTTGGTATGAGAAGATACATGCCTATCTGGTTGCACATGGTTTTGTGAACAGTCCAACTGAAAGCACCTTATATGTTAAGCGTGCTAATGATGTGCTTCTGATCATTGTTGTCTATGTTGATGACATGCTGCTCACTGGTCCTATTGAGAAGCATATTGCTGATCTCAAGGCTGATTTGCATGCCTCATTTGAGATGTCTGATTTGGGGCATTTGCATCACTATTTGGGCATTCAGTTTATGCAAGTTGATGGTGGAATGGCTTTGTGTCAAACGAAATATATTGACACATTATTGCAGCGTTTTGGTCTTGAAGACTGTAAGCCTATTGCCACTCCTATGGAGACAGGTTTACGATTGAGTCTTCATGATGCCGGAGATGCATTTGATGTTGTTCTCTATCAGCAGGCTGTTGGACGCTTGATTTACTTATGCATTACTCGGCCAGATATTCAGTTTATTGTCTCACATATGAGCAGGTTTATGCATTGCCCAAGAGTCACGCATTGGAAGGCGGTTAAGTGCATCTTTCGCTACTTGAGTGGTACTCGGGTACTTGGGTTGTTTTATCCCAAGGGGGGATCACTACCGCCAGATTTGCATGCTTTTTCTGACTCAGATTGGGCTGGTTGCTATGACACTCGTGTGTGCACCAGTGGTTTTTGCTTCATGCTTGGTAGCTCATGTATATCTTGGTTGAGCAAGAAGCAGCCTACTGTGGCCACTTCCAGTTGTGAGGCTGAGTATAGGGCAGCTTTCACAGCGACTGTTGAGTGTGTATGGCTCAGACGCCTTATGGCTGATTTGGGTGTTGGCCAGTCTTCTGCCACCACCATCTTCACTGACAGTCAGAGCGCATTGGCAGTTGCGAGGAACCCTGTGTTCCATGCTCGCACTAAGCACATTGAGGTGCATTATCACTATGTCAGGGAGAGGTTCTCTACTGGGGAGATCAACTTGGCATATGTGCCCACACAAGAGAACATTGCAGACCTTTTCACGAAGGCTCTGCCTAGGGAGAAGTTTGAAGCTTTCCGCAAAGCTTTGGGCTTACTTCCTTTTGTGGAGTGATTTCCACATAGCTTGGCACTTCCTTATACATGAGTGCCAGCTCCTTGTTCACCGCATCACTCCCAGGGGGATTTGTTTATATATTTAGGTAGTGATGTGTGTGAACACACTAGGACCGTCGAGGCACTTTTTTCCCTCATTAGGAGGTTTTTTCCCCCGGCTTGTATATATGCCTATTGCCCTAATGGGCTACTTATCTTTGTACATTCTCTAGTAATACATTCAGTATTGTGTGTTTGTGCTCCAAGCTTCTTCTTCTTCCTAGTGCTGTTCGCGTGCTTCCGCAGACATCTAACTCCAACACACACGCTCATCCTCAAAGCTCGGTCCCTGACAACGGTGCCAAAATTTGGTGTAGCTCAGTGATGAGTAGCACCTCCTTTAATGTCAATCCGGGAAGACATGAGGATGGTATGAAGACCTCGAACAAGTGATGGCACAAGTGTGTGAGTGAGAAGCACCCAAACATGCACACACATACACACACACACGCACACAAGGCAAGACCAAAGAGAAACAATGGAGTAACTTTTATTGCAAAAGAGTTCTCATACGAGTTCAAATCTACAACAAGCTAACCTCCAAAATAAGCTCTCTAGCTCTATTTATAGTTTTTGACTAGCTTTGGTCTTGTCCACACCTAGTGTTCGGCCTAGTTAAAAGTTAGGTTCCTAGGCTATTTTGGAGGCTCAAACGAGCTCGAAAAATTATGAAAATTGGTACATAAATACTACTGATACTCCTCAAGCTCGAGGACTCCTCGGCTTGCACAAAATGGAGTAGGAATAATAAAAGAATGGTATTTACAATGATGTGAAGTGACTAAGATCACTATTTAGGAAATATTTCTTCATGAAAAATGATAGGCCTATTTGCCGGATCTCCGCTGACTGCTTTGCCTAGTTGGCCCTTCTCTTTGCTCTGATTCCTTATGTCGGCTCCCTTGTCTTGAAATGCCCTGACTGCTACCAACAGCTTGACCCTGGAAAACCTCCTCAATATCTAAGATACTCTTTTATCTTGCAGCCAGCAAAACTTTTTACATATGAGATCTCTACACCTAGTGCATAGCTAGAATAACAAAGGAAGTAATGAGCTCTTGAAGCAGTTAGCCCTCGTGCAGAGCCGAATATCTTAAATAATGTTTTTCACTCAAGAAGGAATACCTTATCTGCATTAAATGGCAATGAGGAGTAGCCCATATATTTTGATAGGGTCTTCACATAGAACATTGCAAAATTATAGTATTTACTACAAAGCTTATGTATAGTGAATGAATCTAGATTCAATTTGGAAGGTAATGAACTATTGGATGTATATCCACTTTTGCTTTTCCTTTCTTCTCTAAATTTTTCATTGTGCCCTTCCCTCTACTAAGAAATTTGTCTTCATCTGATATAGATATCTCGAAAAAAGCAACAATAGTAAGATTCTATATTTGATGGGGAAAAGGAATCATGAAGCAAAAGGAAAATCTATAAGAAAATGAAAAAAAAACTCAAGTTAAGATCCAGGGATTTGACCAATTCAAGCGATTTGGCTCATTGGAAGATCTTGGATGGGCCTAATCACTTGAATAGATCATTCCTTGAAATCATGAAATCAAAGATATTTGCCCTATTTCTTTTGCAAATAACTATGAGTGATAAGGGACAAGGGAGTTGTATATGGGAAGAATGAAAAAATGGAATTTTTGACATGACTCTAGGACATGACAAATTCAAGCGATTAGGCTCATCAAGAAATCGTTGGGCCTAATTGCTTGAATCGATTATGTGTGAAAGTAAGTACAAATAGTTCTTATTAATTGGAAACAAGGATTTTGGGTATTAGAATCATGCAAATAGATAGTTGATCTTAGGGTTTTGGAATATTTCGAACACAATGGTAGTACTAGTTTCTCCAATTCTGAACCAATCATAAGATACATAAGTTCATATGGAATCTAAGGTTTATGATGACTTCCTTTGTGTCCAGGACATCAAGGAGATTGCATATGGAGAAAACAAAAAATCTCAATTAATGGAACGAAACTAGAGCACAATGGATTCAAGAAATTAGGCCCATCCAAGATCTTTCAATGGGCATAATCACTTGAATCAGTCATATGTCAAAATAGTAAGAAATAGAGGTTAATTTGCCCATTTCTTTGGTCAATATCTATGAATGATGAGGAACAAGGTGGTTGCATAAGAAGCAAACCATGCAACTAAAGTATATGAATGAATCTAAGACATGAACAATTCAAGCGATTAGTCTCATAAAAAAATCATGGATGGACCTAATCTCTTAAATTGGTTGTGTCTCAAAGATGAGTCATAAATGAAAGGGAAATGATTTTTAACATACCTTAACCTCATACTCATCCTAGAGCAATTGTTTAGCATCAATTCTTATTGTTCTTTTGTCCTCAACAACTTCCTTTTGTTTAGTTTTTTGACTAGATGAATGATCAAGCCAAATCAAAAAGCCCATATTCATTGGAAGTAAACAACAACCACTTTCATGGAGTGGGAAAAAATCCATTCTCCTAGGCAAGGGGGAATCCTTTCTACACTTTCTAGTAATTTTGGCCCTGTCCAAAGGATCCTCCCCAAAGATGCTTGGGTGAATTTATTTAATTCTTCTTTGCCCCTTTAGCAACTAGTTTTGGATAGCTCTTAATGACATAATCATTTTCTTTACACTATTTGCAAAACAATTTCTATTTTTCTGATTTCTTCTCATCTTTATCTTCCTTCTTCCATTGCGTAGAATTATTAGATTTTTGCTTACTAGTAGAAGAGCTCCATTTTCCTTTGCCCTTCTGACTAGCCAGAAAAGCTTGATCTACAACATGCATAATAGACGTGTTCTTCCTGGATTGATCTTCCTATAATAGAATAGAAACTAACTCTTCAAATGTTAAGGCATTTGGATTGCCTTTCATCATCAAATGAAGAGTAGAAGCAAAACTCTGATATGATTTAGGAAGACCATTCAGAACAGTCTACACAAGTGAACTATCAGGAAGGACTTCATCACTAGAAATCAATTGTTCCTTCAAATCCTTGATCTTTGTAAACAAATTATCCATAGAATCACCTTCATTCATGTTTTTCAAAGGTAAGCAACACAAGCCTCATTCCTAGCCCAGTACAATGTGGTAAGTGTATCCCAAGCATCCTTAGTTGTTCTGCAAGAGTGTATGTGAGGAATAATCAGACAAGGCTATCAATGCATGTGCCTAAGCATCTCTACCATCCCAACAAATTTTCTCTATAGTAGGTGCAATAGGAACTGCAGCATGAATAGGAATCTGAAGAATATCAGCATCTTCAATGCCATTTGTAGAAGCTTCAATACCTGTATTTGCAAGTGTAATAGGATGTTTTTTGCAATGTTCCATAGTCCTTTTACAAACAATACATGTCACATCATATAAGCCCACAATGGGTAATTGGTAGCATCCAACTTATCCTCAACAACCAACATACAGAATACATCACTACTTTTAGCCATGGCCATTGACTAAAATATCCTGATGCAGAAAAATGATTGTATCTGAAAAAGTTGAACAAAATTACCTTGACGAGTTTTGCTAGACCTATAGCAGACTTCAAGACGCTTATACTGGCGAATGGAAACCTATATATATCTTTGGCACAAAAAGATGAAATAGCCTACACAAGCGCTGTGATAGTGTGTTTGGAGGCCAAAATGAGCTCAAATCACAATTTTAGAACCACAAAGCGAAGATGTTTTGATCTCTGAAACATCTTGAGCATGCTCACCAAATTTCATCCAATTCTCAAACTACGACCGCAGGAGTGCCGACGATGACCTAGATGAAGTGGCGACCTGCTCTCATACCAATTGTTGGAGTAAGACATCTACAGAAGCATGCAAACATCACAAGGAAGAAGAAGAAAGCTTGGAGCACAACACACAATACTGAATGTATTACCCTAGAATGTACAAAGATAAGTAACTCATTAGGGCAATAGGCATATATACAAGCTAGGGAAAAAAAACCTCCTAAAGAGGGGAAAAAGTGCCCCTCAGTCCTAGCGTGTTCACACACATCACTACCAAAATATATCAATAGGTATATGTAGTTAAAAAGTTTAGACATTATTTGCTTGCAAATAAGTTTAAATTTTTCACAGACATCAAGCATTACTCTATCTAGTGAACAAACCATGCAATACTGGCCGATTAGTAAGATGGTTCATCTTACTAATGGAATATGACTTTGAAGTTGTGGTAAGGAAAGGCCGGACTCATCTTAGGACATATCAACTTTCTAGACTAACTTCAGTGGAGTCACCTCAAGGAGTATCAAATGAACTTCTTGATGCTTATGTGTTCAATCTAGAAGAAGTGCGTTAGTGGGCCAAAAATATAGTGCCTATTCTAACATTTGGACCCAAACACCCTGTATTGAGAGCTAACCATAAAGAAGTGGTGTGATCTCAAAAGTACCACATAATGGTAGGCAACATGTATAAGCACACCAATCGAGGCATACTGGCTTGTTGTGCAAATGAAGATGAACATGCAAAGTGGTTGAAAATAGCACATGTGCATGCACTACAGCAACATCACTCCAAACATCAAACTTTACAGACTCTACAAAGGTTAGGGGTATATTGGCCAAATATGGAAGAAGATGTACATAAGTTGTGCAAGGAATTCCAAATCTATACTACTAGACCACCAGTGGAACATGCCACTTTATATCAAGTGTCCCTAGTACCAGATTGGAGCAAACCATTAGTAGCCTTTTTTAGGACGAAAACATTCCCTCAAGAGATGAATTTGGCTAGGCAAAGGAGCTTAGAACAAGAGGCACTAGACTACTCACTCATTGGAAATACTTTATACAAGTGCAGTAAAGATGGCTACCTAAGATTGTGTGTCCATGAGAGTGAATACCTCAAGATCTTAGAAACTGCTCACCAAGGTGTGGTAGGAGGACACTTTGGACCAGATCATGTGATCAAGGCAATCCTATTCGCAGGTCTTTGGTGGTCAACTCTTCACATGGATGCACATACCTATGTGAAGAGGTGTGACATTCATCAGCGAACTCAATACCTAATACGGAAGGATGAGATGCGGTTGAAACCCATGATGGAAGGATGTGCATTCTCCAAGTGGGGAATAGACTTTGTTGGTCCTATTAATCCTCTGGCTAAGAGTTCACATGCTTGAATACAATATTGTGGCCATGAAATATCTAACCAAGTGGGTGGAAGTAAAAGCCATGACAAAGAACGATGCTCAAACGACAACCAAGCTCTTATTTGAGAATGTGTTCACCAGATACAACCTACAAATCAAGCTAGTAAGTGATAGAGGCACGCACTTCTTGAATGAAGTCAATGAAAATATTCTCCAGGAATTCTTGGTGATACATAAGAAGTTTGCCCCCTATCATCTACAAGCTAATGGACAAGCTGAGAGCACAAACAAGATTCTATGTAATGTATTGACAAAATTGGTGAATAATAAATGCTCTGATTGGGATAAACAGCTACATCATGTTGTTTGTTCATATCGAGTTGCATATAAAATGGTACTCCAAACCACACCCTATCAGATGGTATTTGGCCAAAATTCAATGCTACCATTGGACTTCTTGATACCCACACTGAAAGTAGCACAGGAGCATTAGTGGACAGGTCATGAACTCTCTTCAAGGATCTTTGATCTTGAACGGTTAGGTGAAAGTTATGATGAGATCATCAACATATATGCAAATGTATACCTACTTGCCTTCTTCTTTCGTCATGTAGAGAGAAGGATATGCACTACTAGGACTATAACCACACCTTGTGAGGTACTCAACCAATCTTGGTTCCAAGCACATGGTGCTTGCTTCAACCCATACAAAGCTTTCTTCAATCTACAAACAAAATGTGGATGCTTTTCATCTTCAAATCCAATTGGTTGACTCATGTATACCTCTTCTTGAAGTTCACCATTGAGAAAAGCATTTTTTATGTCAAGTTTGTACTATGGCCATCTCCTTGTTGCACTCACTACAATCAAGGTTCTAATTGTCCCCATCTTTGCAACTCAAGTTGAAAGTCTCTTCATAGTCGATGTCGTGAGTTTGCTTGAATCCTTTTGCCACTAGTCTAGCTTTATGCCTAGCTAGAGAACCATCAGCATTTCTCTTCATTTTAAACACCCATTTATTTGGAACAATCTTCATACCTTCAGCCTTTGGAACCAGCTCATATGTGTGATTGTCCTTGAGAGCTTTTATCTCTTCTTGCATAGCTTATTGCCATTCTTTTTGTGTACATGCTTCATCATATGCATCCAATTCTTTGTCTTTGACCACATGTGTCATATATGCAAAATAATTTGCAATAAAACTATCATAGCTCAGCCTTTGAATTGGATACGTTTCTCTTGAAGACCTCCTTTGATTTTCTTTTGAATATTGCTTCTTCAACTGGTTCAACTTTACCTTTGGTGTAATCACCTCTTCATACTATTCTTCACTTGCATTTGAATCACTATTTTGGGTAGCACTTTGAGCTTCAAATCTTTCATAACCTGATGTTGGTGATGAGGAATGACTCCTTAGTTTCCCCTTCCATGTTGAGCTTTCTCCATGTGATTTAGAAGCTGCTGCACTTGATATTTGAGTGCTTGTTTGTTGAAATTCTTCTTAGATAGCACCTCCATCATCTTTGTAGTCTTCTTCAAGAATCTTCTCTTTCCCTTTGTCTCCAAACCATGGTCTTAGCTCATCAAATACAACATCTCGTGAGAGTCATAGATCCTTTCTGACCACATTGTAGCACCATGAAGAACATCAGTCAATACCTTCTTGTCTCCAAGCTTGATATCTCCAACATGCTCAAATGTGTGTTGAGTTTCATCACCGGTCTCCACACATCCTTTTCCACTTGGAGCTTGTAGATTTGTGAATAAATCTCCTTGGGATGTCATACGATTGCTGCAAACTAAATCTATAAACCATTTTTTATTATCACTTCTCGGGTTGTTGTACTCATGCTTCATGGCAAGCATGGTTTGCTTGTCTCCTTCACTTGATGTACTCGCTTTATTATTTTAGCTCCTTTGGTTTCCTCCATTCAACCTTCCATTCTTTTGCCAACAATCATTGGCATAATGTCCTACTTTACCACAATGATAACATGTTATACCTTTATGAGGATTGTATGAACCTCGACCCCTTCCTCTATTTCTTCCTCAACCTCTTCCATGTGTGTTGTCATTTGAGTTATCCTTATTGTCCTCCAAGTTGTGTTGGCTGGAATTTGTGTTGCTGTAGCTTCTTCCTCTTCCTCGTGAGCCTCCTCTTGAGTTTCATCCTCTACCTCGACCTGCATATAACATTTGGTTATGGTTTTCCTTACCTTTGTTTCCTTCTCCTTGTTGAGCAACCTGTTCAACCACAAGATTTAGTATAATCTCATCGAATGTTGGTAGAGGATCTCTATAAAGAATGCTTGTGATGAGGGGCTTCCATTTCTCTTCATTCCTCAAGCCATTGAGGGCTGTTTGGACGAGGTCTTCCTCTTCTATCTTGCATCCAACTAATGCTAGCTAATCGTGAAGCTCCTTGATCTTCAATGTATACTCACTAATGCTTTAGCTTGAGCTTTTCTTCATGTTGTTGACCTCATTCTTGAGTTGCATCTTCCGAGACCTTGTTGAGGTAGCATACACCTTCTCCAATGCTTTCCAAACTTCCTTGGCTGGCTCTAGCCTTTGCACATGACCAATCATAGTGTTAGAAATAACTTGTGAAATGAGGAACATCACCCTTCGATTCCTCTCTTTCCAATCAGAAAATTGTCTCCTTTGTGCTCAAGTAATGTTGGGATCTTGAAGCTTGTGGATCATCTCTAGTAACTAGACTCCATAAACCTTTACCTTTAAAGTAATTTGTCATTCTATACCTCCAAGACTAAAAATTATCTTTATCTAACTTCTCAACTTGTTTTCTTAAATCAACCATTGAAGACTTCCAAGTTTGAAGTTTACCTCAGTTATGTTTTTGCACTTTGTCTTGACTTTACAAAGCTCCCCCTTGATTTGTAGATTCACCTTTGCTTTACTTCAATTCCAATGCTTTGATTCTTCAAAATCCAATGCTCTGATACCAATTGTTGGATAATTCCTCTCCTATTCGCAGGGAAAAGTGTAGAAGACCTTCTCAAGAGCAAGAATTTTACCTATAGTTGAACCTTAAAATGAAACCTGGTATCAAATGAAGGATGCAATCAAGAACCTTTTCTCATTCAAACTAGAGACTAATAGCTTTCAAATGAGCTATCAAAAACTCAATTTGGAGTAGTTTTGGTTTGGTAACTCTTTGTCTCAAAATAGGCTACATGTCCACTCAGTTAAGCTAAAAACTGGACTTCACTAAAACCTAAATAACTCAAAACACATATGGAATTTCATAAACCTACTTTGGATAAAGGCAGTATTTGCAATAATCTTTCTGATGAATATTTAAACTCTAAAATTGGATACATACATTGAGAGATATGATTCTCACAATCAGGCTACTTAGAAATTGGTATGCGACTGGACATAGTCTATGAGACTAAACAAAACAAAATGATTGAAAGCAAATGAACTACCTACAAGGGGACCTCAACACCTTGTTCCTCTATTTTTGAGTGTCTGTTTCCTCGTTTGTAGCCAAATGGCCACGAGCTCTCATGATGAGTTTGAGAGCTCTTCTCCATAACTCCTCCACTACATTGAGCAGCCACTCTTCTCTTTCGGTTCAATTTTCAGATTTGATTCTCTTTTGATTAGTTCTCTTTTGGCCTCCACTACTTGTTGAAGTAAATTCTTGCACTTTTCAGTTTTGTATTTTCCTTCTTTTTGAAGAAAATACTTTTTGTGAAATATATATGATCTTGCTTCTTTAGTTTTAACATGAAAGGCCACCATCCCCACCAGAGGCACCCGTAGAAGAAGAAACCATCTCAATTCCGGTAGAACAAACATTCGAAGATGACTAAGACCCTCAACCCATTCTGGGTGGATGGATAATAGAAGAGGGCCAGGATACATTCGAAGTGCCATGATCCCCATGGTTAGAACAAGTGGAAGAAATCAAGCGTACTCATGAAGATCGAATAATGGTGCAAAATCAGGCAATGCAAGTCATAGAAGAAATACTCGTACACATAGCTATTTCCAAAACTTGGCACCCAGGTGCCTCATCACATCATCCAAAGTTTAGTATCGGCCTTACTTTGTCATCTTTGCAGATTATAATGCAGAAATATAGAGAGTCGTGGGGAAGATCCCAACCTTCGCAACCCAATTTCAACCCGAGGACGTACCACCAGAGACACAAAAAGGCAAAATCTATCAACCAACATGGTGGAAAAAGCTCTTAGAAACTTACCCAGAAATGTTGCGTACGTGGAACCATGCACCTCTACATTTTATCTACAATCCATGTTATAGTCAAGTTCCATGGCATACATCATGGAAAGCATTTAATATTGAAGTACATAATAATGCCTAGTGTAAGGAATGGCTTAATTATCCATATATTGCACCACCACAGCGACTACCCTCCATTGCTTACATGATGGCCACCATCTGCCACTAGATCCCTCACCTAAAGCCAATCCGAAATATCGCAGCACAAATGATGCTCAACATTTTGGATATGATGCAAATTGTGCTCCAAATGTTTTGCAATACAGAAGCACCACAAGTAGCTCTACCGAGCTTCACCAATGGAAACTAGGACTTCATGTATGACATCAGCACTACCCCAAGCATTAGAGGCTCCTATGCTTGGCATGCACCTATAAAATACCTCCTAGCATGTTACAAGCAGACCTTCGAAGACATGTTCAAAACATGATTCTGGAAATATCACTCGGAGGTATTCGCACCGAAGCCAACACACCTACGTCACTTATTCACATGTGAGCACACTATGTATTTGAATATTACATGACCCCCTAGCTCGATATCCCTAGTGCCATGAATTGGGATGCCTTGCAAGCTGATTTGGCAAGAGGGTTAAGGCTCAACGAACACGAGCTGACCACTAATGTCATCTAGTATTATATCAACCACTCTACAGAACAAAGGTCTGTTGCTAGAGATGGGGGAGTGCTAGCCTACAAGCAATGAGGAGAGAAGTCAAGCACAAGAGAGCAGTCAAGTACACCCCGAAAATAAGGCCTAATCAAATTTGTCACAAATTACTTCCAACCAATAGTGATTTTCATGACTACCTAAACATTCTAAATATTGTTTTTGGTAGATTAGACTCCATTTTGTTCAAGCCAAGGAGTCCTTGAGCTTGATGAGTACTAGAAGCACCTACATATCAATTTTCATAGTTTTTGGACTCCGTTTGAGCCCTCAAATAAGCCCTAGAACCTAATTTTTAACTAGGCCATACACTAGGCCTCGACAAGGCCAAAACCTAGTCAAGAACTATAAAAAGAGCTAGAGACATCATTCTTGAGTTTAGCTAGTTGAAGATTGAAGCTAGTTTTGAGCCTTGTATACTTTCTTGGAGATTGAGAATAGAAGATTCCATTGTTCCACTCTTTCTCTTGCCTTGTGTGCACATGTGTGTGTATGTGTGTGCATGCTTGTGTGATTCTCACTCACGCACTTGTGCCTTCACTTTCTCATAGTCGTCAAACTAGTCCTCACGTCTCCACTGATTGATAATTATGAGGTTGATCTCCTCACATTGGTACTTGCCATTGTGCTAGAGTGACACATGCTCCAACCAAGATAACTTCTACAACAACACAACAAACTTTTGGAGAATTCCAAACTCATGAAAGTTTAAAAATAATTCATGGAGTGATCATGATTTAGATGTAAATCACAATGATGGTTCAGACATGAAAGAAATAGATGACATGGTACCTATAATAGATGATGATATTCAAAATGAAGAAAATGATGTACTTTGAATACTATGGTCATATTCAATTGCAAAAACGATGTATTTATCACAAAGTTATATCTTTGATCACAAAAAGTGGCTTGTCTATTCAGTGTTTTGTTGATTGAATAATTCATCGGTAGTGAACCGATCAAAAGAGGATGATGCCTCTTATAGTCTTCCATATCTATTCTCATATGCATCGAGTGATATTTGTAATTTTTTAATTCATTTTCTAAATCATCGATTCTCTTTTGTTGATCATCAATTATTCTTCGTAATCCAAGAATTGTTAATCATTGATTGTATATCTCTACTCCCTATGATGATAAATCATGGATAAAGTTACATTCTTCAGGTAGCAAAATGTAGGGCCGCTTTCGAGAGAGAGAGAGAGCCTTCATGTCCTTGATTATGAAATTTTTCACAATTTTGAGGACAACCAAACCTATACCAGCATTCTTTGGGTGATCATCCCAATCTACACATCCATGAAGAATATCTTGTACAAAATCTTTCTGAATGAAATATAGTGCTTTTTTATTATTATTTGGTAATGATCTTTCAACTTGAACAAATCATCAAAATAGAGTTTCTGCTAATCTTTTATGTTGTACATCATAACACTTTAATAGTGTTGTTTCTTTCACCCTTCTTGTAACTCGAAAGAGAACATCATGAAAAAAATGATTTGGAAGTAGCTTTTTTACTTCTATCATTGATATTGGTTTTTCTTCTAATCCTTCTAGTTCTAAATCTTAGTGGAATAAAAATGCTAATCTTGATTGTGCAAGTTGAGCATTTTGTTCATAAAAAATCCTTTGAGATTTACCATGATCAAGATCATTATTCACACCTAGCGTTCTTTTCATGTTTTACTTTCAAATCTTCAAAAGAAAAACCCTAATTTTACCTCAAATGGATCCACATCATTTAATTCACAGAAATCGAATAATTCAAATGATACCATTGTTGGAGTTTGACATCTGTGGAAGCACGCGAACAACACAAGGAAGAAGAAGAAGCTTGGAGCACAACACACAATACTAAATGTATTACTAAAGAATGTACAAAAGATAAGTAGCCCATTAGGGCAATAGGTGTATATACAAGCGGAGGGAAAAAAACCTCCTAAAGAGGGAAAAAAGTGCCCCGACGGTCTAGTGTGTTCACACACATCACTACCTAAATATATCAACAAATCCCCCTTGGGAGTGATGCGGTGAACAAGGAGCTGGCACTCATGTATAAGGAAGTGTCAGGCTATGTGGCAACCACTCCACAAAAGGAAGTAAGCCCAAAGCTTTGCGGAAAGCTTCAAGCTTCTCCCTAGGCAGAGCCTTTGTGAAAAGGTCTGCAATGTTCTCCTGCGTGGGCACATATGCCAAGCTAATCTCCCCAGCAGAGAACCTCTCCTTGACATAGTGATAATGCACCTCAATGTGCTTAGTGCGAGAATGGAACATAGGGTTCCTCGCAACTGCCAATGCGCTCTGACTGTTAGTGAAGATGGTGGTGGCAAAAGTCTAACCAACACCCAAATCAGCCATAAGGTGTCTGAGCCACACACACTCAACAGTCACTGTGAAAGCTGCCCTATACTCAGCCTCACAACTGGAAGTGGCCACAGTAGGCTACTTCTTGCTCAACCAAGATATACATGAGCTACCAAGCATGAATCAAAAGCCACTAGTGGACACACGAGTGTCATAACAACCAGCCCAATCAGAGTCAGAAAAAGCATGCAAATCTGGCGGTAGTGATCCCCCCTTGGGATAAAACAACCCAAGTAGCCGAGTACCACTCAAATAGCGAAAGATGTGCTTAACTGCCTGCCAATGCGTGACTCCTGGGCAATGCATAAACCTGCTCATCTGTGAGACAACAAACTGAATATCTGGCCGAGTAATGCGTAAGTAAATCAAGCATCCAACAGCATGCTGATAGAGAACAGCATCAAATGCATCTCCAGCATCATGAAGACTCAATCGTAAACCTATCTCCATAGGAATGGCAATAGGCTTACAATCTTCAACGCCAAAACGCTGCAATAATGTGTCAATATATTTCGTTTGACACAAAGCCATTCCACCATCAACATGCATAAACTGAATGCCCAAATATTGATGCAAATGCCCCAAATCAGACATCTCAAATGAGGCATGCAAATCAGCCTTAAAATCACCAATATGCTTCTCAATAGGACCAATGATCAACATGTCGTCAACATAGACAACAATGATCAGAAGCACATCATTAGCACGCTTAACATATAAGGTGCTTTCAGTTGGACTGTTCTCAAAACCATGTGCAATCAGATAGGCATGTATCTTCTCATACGAAGCACGTGGTGCTTGCTTTAAACCATATAATGCCTTCTTTAACCTGCACACGTGGTGCTTGCTTTAAACCATGTGCAATCAGATAGGCATGTATCTTCTCATACCAAGCACGTGGTGCTTGCTTTAAACCATATAATGCCTTCTTTAACCTGCACACGTGGTGCTTGCTTTAAACCATGTGCAATCAGATAGGCATGTATCTTCTCATACCAAGCACGTGGTGCTTGCTTTAAACCATATAATGCCTTCTTTAACCTGCACACGTGGTTTTCATGCCCTTTTTGGACAAAGCCATGGGGCTGAGAAAGATACACTTCTTCATGCAAGTAACCATTCAGAATTGTTGTTTTAATGTCCAACTGATGTACATTCCAACCATGATGAGCTGCAAGTGCTCAAATGCTCAGAACAGTAGTCATACGGCATGTAGGTGCAAAGGTCTCATCAAAATCAATGCCTCTTTCTTGTGCATAACCCTTTGCAACAAGCCTAGCCTTATACCTATCAACTATACCATCCGGTTTACGCTTTAGCTTGTATACCCACTTAATGCCAATGGCCTTCTTGCCAGGAGGCAAGTCACATAAAGACCAAGTACCATTCTTCATTATAGCATCATATTCAGATTGCATAGTAGACATCCAATTTTCTGAATTTTGTGCTTCATCAAATGAAACAGGCTCATTCTCATCACAAAGACTAGATGCAACCATAGCATAGCAATCTGATGCAAAAGAGGCACTATGAGAGCCTAAACGAGTACGATATGACAGAGGTGCATCTAATTTGCTGTCATTCAAAGTCTGCACCAACCATTTTGGCATAGTTCTTGCCTGCTCAATATCAGCTCTCTCATCAATAAGTGCATCATGTACATCTGCATCAGAAATGGAATTATCTGCATCATCACATGAAACCTGCAAAGGTTGAGAAGTTGCCTCATTAGGACCAGCACTAAACTGTCCACCTGTAAAACGAGGCAGCAAAGTATCATACACGTCTTTGGAGCTAACGGATGTCTCCTTAGTACATGAAAGCTATGGCTGAATAGCATCTTCTAGAAAAACAACATCACGGCTAACCAGAATGCGTTTAGTTTGTGGATGATACAGATGATAACCTTTACTTTCAGAATTGTACCCAACAAAAATACATTTTACTACTTTATCATCTAATTTTCTACGATGTTGTTCAGGCACTAATGCATATGCCAAACAACCGAAAACACGTAGATGAGCAAGAGATGGCTTGCAGTCATGCCAAGCCTCATATGTGATAGACTACAGCGCTTTAGTGGGACACCTGTTCAGTACATATGCTGCACACATGACAACCTCAAGCGAGAAACTATGTGGTAAAGCCTGACTCTTGACCATACACCTCGCCATCTCCATGAGTGACCTGTTCTTTCGTTCAGCAACTCCATTCTGTTGAGGTGTATACGGCACTGTGCACTGGTGTTTTATCCCACGTTCAGCCAGAAATGCATTAAAATTAGAGGACATATACTCCCCCCTTCGATCAGAACGGAGGGTGCCCATTTTACATGCTGACAGATTTTCAGCCAAAACCAAAAACTGCGTGAAGCACATGAACACTTCGGACTTTGCCTTCAATGGATATACCCATGCATGCTTGGCAAAATCATCGATGAAAGTCATGAAGTAAAGATAATTCCCAAAAGAAGGTGTCTGCATAGGACCACAGACATCACTATCTACAAGCTACAATTTTTTAGTAGCCCGAACTGAACCATCTTTTGGAAAGGACGAACGCTGCATTTTGCCCAAAATAGAGCCTTCACAAACATGTTTTCCAGGTGCCTCAAGTTTGGGCAAAGAGGACACCATTTCAGATTTCTGCAAGCGTAGCAAACTAGCAAAATTTAGATGACCAAAGCATGCATGCCAAAGCTTTGCATTTGACATAGCCTGAGAATAATTTACTTCACATGCCAAATCATTTACACATCTTTCATAGTCTATGAGCTTATACAGCCCACGACATAAAATGCCAGAAGCAATAATCACATAGCCATTTGACAGATCATGAATTGTACACGTGTCATCAACAAATTTCACAACCAAGACAATCTTGGCTAATGCAAAAACTGATAACAGGTTCTTCTTGATCCCTGACACAAATAAAGCATCTGAAAAAGTGAAAGAACTACCATTAGTAGTAGTCAAAATGATCTTACCAACTCCCATAACAGGATAAGAGGAGTTGTTGGCACATGTAACAGTATTCCTTGTAGGGGTAGCCTTGAGTGAAGAGAAGAAATTGCGCTGCAAGGTAATATGTTTGGTCGCCCTACTGTCGAAATACCAAACATCTGAGTCTACTGCAGACATGCACTGCTCATGAGAAGATGGGTCAAAACTGCAAACAGTAGTAATGCCCATTCTTCTTCCACAAGATTAGCGGACTCTATTTTTGGTGTAGAGGCCTCTACAACAACCATTCCAGCCTCTTTCTTCTTTGCCTCTTTAGCAGCCAGTTTTGGACAGTTCTTTATGATATGATCATTCCCTTTACAGTACTTACAAAACAATTTTTGCTTTTCTAATTTCTTCTCATCTTTATCTTCCTTCTTTGAATATGCAGAATCCATTTTCCTTTGCTCTTTTAACTAGCCAGGAAAGCTTGATATGCAACTCACATAATGGACCTGTTCTGCCTGGACTGATCTTCTTGCAACAGAACAGAGACTAACTCCTGGACTAATAATTCCACTATGTGTAACACGTAAAATTGTGTCTTCATTCATGGCTTCATTGTGTCTATAAGTCACCACGATGTAATTTGAATAACTTTGCGGCAAAGATTTTGTTAATGAATCTTGGGTGGGTTATTCCAAATTTATGGATCATTCCATATTGTCCTTGCCCAATGATAATTGCATCTTCAAAATGAATAGATGCATATGGGAGCAAATAATTATTATTTGATGTTTGATCTCCCATATTCACATGTATATCTTTTGCATTTGAATTTGTTGTTGGTCTCTCTCCCTATTCAGTCACATCGAGCCTCATTCGCTTTCCTCTCTTCATTGTTTGATAATGTAAATCAACAAATTTAATTTTATCGATGAATGCAAGCATTGTGGTGGTATCCAATGTTGATGACTCTACTACTTTGATTATCTGTCTAGAGGTAGGAGTGAGCTCTTTGGACATTTATTCATCTAATACTTGTGCTCCTCCTTATACACTTCCAAATTTATCTTCAATACTGATGTATGTTGTTCTAGATAGTTGTTCAATGAAATCCTTCTAATTGGATGTGTCCATTGCTATAGTGATTTTGTCATCTTCCAAAAACTTTGGCTCATGCTTATTTATTTTATGTGTCATCTATGCAAATATAAAAAATAGACTATCATATTAAATTGAATCAAAATTTATATTAGATCTTTAAACACTAATCTGATTTATAAAAGAAATAATAAAAAATGAGTTGCATAAATAAAATTATAGATAGTTAAATATATTTTTAATACACATACAAATAGATACATCATTAAGAGCATGGATAGATAGATCGATAGTTTGTGTAGAGAAATGATAGAAATATGGATAGATGGCTAGATAACTAGATTTATAATTAAATAAAAAGTACAATTATCATCTTGAAGTGAATATATGTAACTATTAAGAATGTAATACTCAGAGAATCAAACATTCATAATAGTTGATATACACTCACTATATTATGTATGATTGTTATCACAAGAGCATATATAACCATTGTGATAGTAAGAGTCAAAGAATCAGACAATCATAATAGCTTCTATACACCTTGTGACCTACACTGTAATTATGCTCACAAGAATCTAAGTGACTATTGTGAGAGTAGGAGTCAAAGAATTAGACAATCACAATAGTCCCTACAAACAAATGTGTGTCTAGTTTTTCCACATTTATTCTTAAATCCATGAATGAAATGAACATATCTGGTATTTTTCCATTATTCGATCGAGTATATGTAACCACCACCTCAACCACCTAGTCCTCCACCACCTCAACCACCACATTTATTCTTAAATCCATGAATAAAATGAACGTATTTGGTATTTTTCCATTATTCGATCGAATATATGTAACCTAGTCCTCCACCACAAGTAGATAAGAAGACACAAGATAACAAGAAAGGTCCTCATATTCATTCTCCACTTAACCATGTCCTGACGAAAAAACACAGGGTGAAGGCTCCAAAAAGGAAAAGCATAAAAAGAAACAAAAGATGTATAGTTTTGAATGTCTTTGATAAGCTCCATAGAAATTCCATGTATTTCCAACATATGCTAGAAAATATTTATTTGCTCCATTTTGTTGTAAATACTATGTATGTACAGAAGGAACCCTTTAGAGAATTATATTTATAGAACAATGTATTGAGGACTGATGCCATTCTATCTTTATCTGGAAGATAGTATGTTTGTAATTCATGTTTGTACATAGAAGTTAGTGTTTCAACTTCTAAATGTGAGGGATCCTTTTTTTCTCAAATAGAAGAATGATTCATCCTTTGCCTATCATTTATGAGATCAATTTAGATGATAAGTGGTTAAGCATTTATTTCTTCCCATTAATGCTATATCTTGATATTTTTATCTCTCAACCATAGTCCTTAACCGTATAACTAATATTCTAAAAGAAAAAAGGCACGCCCAATTCAAGCACAGAGAGGAATTGGGGAACTTTTGATGGGCCTAATCACTTTAATTGTTCATGTCTTGTAATGCATGTAGGATTTATTATTATGACATCTCAAATACCTATCCTCTATAAATAATATTTTTATAAAGAAAACCACACCACCAATTCAAGCAATAAGGGTCATTGAAGGTCTTCCAATGGCCCTATTTGCTTGATTTGTTCATGCATTTTCACATGCGTTGCATGAAGATTCAAAAAAAGACATGAGCAATTCAAGTGTTTAGAGCAGTCAGAGAACCTTCAATAGCCCTTATCCATTGAATTGGTCGTGTCTTGTATCTCCTTCAATTGTTTCCATTTTGTAATAATCCTTCTCTTAAATGCTACATATAACTTGTTAATCATCAAAATGGTGAATTTCCATATTTTTACCTTTATCCTTCATTATCCATCTTTATACATTAGTTTTTACTAGTTGTTTGGGAGGAAGTCTTTGAACAATAAAAGCTTTCCAAGACCAATGATATAAAGCATAACAGAGCCAATATGAATATGAGGAGTGCATCCATTAAAAAAAAGTGATAAAATCATAGAACTTAATTTCTTTGCTTTCAGTCAAGATAAATTATTATCATTTTTGGTGGAAAAAAGGGTCAAGAGTGGTACATTCTTAAAGGTTGGAGCTTGATCACTTTGGGTGGCAACCAAGTAATGCAAGATAATGTTTTCTCTAATCTAATGTTTACCACTTCACAATCAATTGAGAATGCGATCTGTGGTGAAACCTCACCAAGCTACTCTAGAATCTCTCTAACATTTTTAAATTTCCAATTTGGAGTGACAATTATTTTCCTAGGTTGAAAATATGGATGCATTAGTAATTCTAACTCAAATTCTAGACAGTATCCTCTCAATCCAAGGGTATTAAGACTCCAAGATTTTCTTCAACCTTCTTTATTCATATCCTAACGCTAGATATTGTCCAGATATCTAATATGAAATTGAAAGAGAATTTGGACTAACTTTATGTAAAATGATGTCACCTAGTTCTTGAACTTTTTTGTTATCCCACTCCCTACTAAAAATATCATCAATTTATGAAATTGAAACTCTTCTATTTAGCCACATTGTTTTTGAGTTTCTCTAATAACATGTATTTAGAACATGCTACATGTTACCATTAGTGTCCATGTGAAAGGCCAAATGGCCACTTGGACACTTTTGTATATGTTCCTTAATAAAACATACAGTGGTCTAGTCAGCCATAGACTGAAAGTTCAATTGCATTTGTAAAACCTAAGAAGTTTGTGCTCATGCTCCCTATGTACTGTGTTTTTTCGGGTATTCTATAGCCTCTGTGCAGAGTATCGTGTGTGACACTAGGAGCTCTATTTTCTACTCTAAGGATATCTATGTGCAGCTCTTGAGAAGGATGGTTTCTCCAAGGCTTACAACTAAGGTAGCGACCAAGGCATAGACCTTGGCATACCTTGTCATCCGAGTCACTGAAGTCATCGAAGTCACCATTGGTGTCCTTGGCTGCACGCAAGGGAGGACCTCAACAATCAAGGAAGATAGAGGTTCCTTGTACTTCCTGGGAGGTCACCCATCCTAGTATTCTTCCCCCCCAGAGCTCGCTTAACTTGGCAATCTCTTGCCACTAAGCTATACTCTTGTGGTATTTGAAGAAGGGGAAAGACTACCGTTAACATTACCTTGAACATGTTTTGGTCCCTCAAAGCTTCATTGTTTGCTTTCAAAACCTGTTTTCAAAGCATTTTTGGGATGATTTTTGGAGCCATTTTGGAGTACTTTTGTGCATAATTCTCTTCACATGGGTCCAAGAACATCAAGAAGAGTGTTCTTTGTGATTCTCTGACAATAGCTTGGGGCTATATTTTCAGCCACACTCAAACTACAGGTTTATCGAAAGGTTTTTTGTTGTGATGGGAGCAACCGCTACAAATTTATGTAGGTTTTTGAGCCTAAAAAATAGAGTTGATAGACACTTGCAGGTGTTGTTGGCTAGTTTTTGGTCTGTGCACACAGCCTTTCAGTGTCAATTTTTTCATATATTGAGCACATACACACTATGTACGCTTCTATGGATACCGCTTATGTACATACATGTGGTCATTGATATAGTGGTTAAGTTTTTTAACAAATCCTTTTACATTTGATAAAGAGGCTCATGGTGAGATTTTCTTAGCTCGGAGACACTAAGATGTGAGGGTCTCTTCGATGATGTAGGTGGAAGACTTACCTAGCTTCATCATAGATGTATGATAGTTGTTCATAATTGCTTGATAAGCCTAGTTGGCTTCTTTTGGGTAGTTGATTATATGCAGTGGAGTCAGTGAGTCACTACGTAGGTAAACATGCTAGTAATTTTACCTTTAAGATATTTTGACACTGTCCATATGCTCATTTCGCAGAGGATACTCTAGCAAAATTCTTCTCGATTTTTGTTTTTGTCAACTATATAGTGGTTGATTTACTCCTTGATACACTTATAAGTGTGAGCACATTTATTCTCACATACTCCTTTTGGTTGGTCATTACTGTTCATTAATTCATTTTTCTGGGAAGACCGTTGAATTCTCTTCTAGAATATGACACTTAATCATCTTTCTTTGAGCCTTAATGGGGTTTAGACTCTTCTAGATCCATTATCATTCTATTTAGTTCTCTATCATCATTGCATCAGAGGTCTCAGGCATGTCTGGTGGATCAGGGTCTAGTGCCCGTTTTCTGAGAAGGAGCTATAACTTGCAGGGCAAAGACCATTTTGAGATCCAAAAATTTGATGGCACAAACTTTTCTCTATGAAAGAATCATATTAAAGATGTGCTGATTCAAAGGAGGCAACGAAAGCTAGTAAATGGAATCTCAAAGAAGCTTGCTGACATTGACATAGATGAAGATGATTGGGTTGAGTTAGATGAAATGGCTAAGTCTACCATTTGATTGCACTTAGCAGATAATGTTTACTTTATAGTATTAGACTATGAAAGTGCAAAGGAGCTTTGGAAGAAGTTATGCAATAAATATGAAAAAGAACTGGCATCAAGTAAAGTGTATTTGATGAGAAAGTTATATGATATTCGCACGAAGGACATAGATAGTGTTGTTACTCATTTGAATGAGTTTGATGCCATATTCTCTCAATTAGAGGCTAAAAAAATGGACATGGATAATGAATATGAAAGAAGTCTTGTTGTTAATACTTGCCATCATCATGGGATACGTTCTGCACAACAAGATTCATAGAAAATCTATGGTTGGCACTTTGAGTGAGATACATATAATGTTCATGATTCTTAGCAAGGAAAGAATCAACAACGTGGCAGGAGAAAGAACAAGGAAAAGAATGGTCAACAAAATAAGAGTAGAAGTAAATCAAGGAAGAGGGATAATGAATGTCATTATTGTCATAAGAAAGGACACATGAAGAAAGACTGTTATGCATTAAAGAACACTAAAGGTAAAGGACAAAATGTTGATGGATATGTTAAAAAACTACCTACACTATCTTCTTCGACGGTGAAGATTGAAGAAATTAATGTTATTTTTATTATGATGATGTCTTAGCACTTGACAGTAGTGTGCCCACTAAGGATATTATGGCTGATTCCCTTTCCCACATGTGACTGGTAGATTGTGGTGCTTCTTTCCATGTGACACCACACAAAGAATGGTTCTCTAATTATGCAACAAAGTCTCTTGTACCGTGAGACTTGCCGACTCTTGCTAGTGTGATGTTGTCAGGATTGGAGATGTGGTTGTGTAGTTCATTGATGGTTCAAAATTTACTATGCATAATGTACACCATGTACCTAAGTTATCATGTAGTTTGATGTTCGTTGGTCAACTTGATGACCTTGTTTACAAGGTGGTCTTCTATGCTCATTCCTTTCTCATATCAAAGGGAATGATGATTATTGCAAATAGAACCAAAGTTGGCTCACGTTATTCTTTATTTGTATCACAGAAAGAACACTTATTAGTTGTAACTTGACAGCCTATGGCTTGTATTTGGCATGGCCATTTGGGCCATATATCATGTAGTGGAATGGAAAATCTTTCTCGTTCTGGCTATTTACGCGTGTTATCTTTTTTTATTTTTTATTTTCTGAGCATTGTCAATATGGAAAGCAAACTAGGAATGTGCACAAGACACACATTTACACTTCAATTCAGCCTTTAGAACTTGTTCATATAGATGTGTGTGGTCCTATGCCCACTGTTAGAGTTCGATGTATGTGAAAGCACGCGAACAGCACAAGGAAGAAGAAGAAGCTTGGAGCACAACACACAACACTCAGTGTATTACTAGGGAATGTACAAAGATAATTAGCCCATTAGGGCAATAGGCGTATATACAAGCGGGGGGAAAAACCTCCTAAAGAGGGAAAAAAGTGCCCCGGAGGTCCTAGAATGTTCACACACATCACTACCTAAATATATCAAAAAATCCCCCCTAGGAGTGATGCAGTGAACAAGTGGCTGGCACTCATGTATAAGGAAGTGCCAAGCTATGTGGAAATCACTCCACAAAAGGAAGTAATCCCAAAGCTTTGCGGAAAGCTTCAAACTTCTCCTAGGCAGAGCCTTTGTGAAAAGGTCTGCAATGTTCTCCTGTCTGGGCACATATGCCAAGTTGATCTCCCCAACAGATAACCTCTCCCTAACATAATGATAATGCACCTCAATGTGCTTAGTGCGAGCATGGAACATAGGGTTCCTCACAAATGCCAATGCGCTCTGACTATCAGTGAAGATGGTGGTGGCAGAAGACTAACCAACACCCAAATCAGCCATAAGGCGTCTGAGCCACACACACTCAATAGTTGCTGTGAAAGCTGCCCTATACTTAGCCTCACAACTCGAAGTGGCCACAATAGGCTGCTTCTTGCTCAACTAATATATACATGAGCTACCAAGCATGAAGCAAAAGCCACTAGTGGACACACGAGTGTCATAGCAACCAGCCCAATTTGAGTCTGAAAAAGCATGCAAATCTAGTGGTAGTGATCCCCCCTTGGGATAAAACAACCCAAGTAGCCGAGTACCACTCAAGTAGTGAAAGATGCACTTAACCGCCTGCCAATGCTTGACACCTGGGCAATACATAGACCTGCTCATCTGTGAGATAGAAAATTGGATATCTCGTCGAGTAATGCATAAGTAAATCAAGCATCCAACAACCTACTGATAGAGGACAACATCAAATGCATCTCCAGCATCATGAAGACACAACCGTAAACCTGTCTCCATAGGAGTGGCAATAGGCTTATAGTCTTCAAGGCCAAAATGCTGCAATAATGTGTGAATATATTTCCTTTGACACAAAGCCATCCCACCATCAACTTGCATAAACTGAATACCCAAATAGTGATGTAAATTCCCCAAATCAGACATCTCAAATGAGCATGCAAATCAGCCTTAAAATATATGCTTCTTAATAGGACCAGTGAGCAACACGTCATCCACATAGACAACAATGATCAGAAGCACATCATTAGCACGCTTAACATATAAGGTGCTTTTAGTTAGACTGTTCTCAAAACCATGTGCAATCAAATAGGCATGTATCTTCTCATACCAAGCACGTGGTGCTTGCTTTAAACCATATATGCCTTCTTTAACCTACACACCTCGTTTTCATGCCCTTTCTTCACAAAGCCACGAGGCTGAAAAACATACACTTCTTCATGCAAGTCACCATTCACAAATGCAGTTTTAATGTCCAACTGATGTACATTCCAACCATAATGGGTTGCAGGTGCACAGATGCTCCGAACAGTAATCATAGGACATGTAGGTGCAAAGGTCTCATCAAAATCAATGCCTCTTTCCTGTGCATAACCCTTTGCAACAAGCCTAGCCTTATACCTGTCAAATGTTCCATCAGGCTTACGCTTCAGCTTGTAAACCCACTTAGTGCCAATGGCCGTCTTGCCAGGAGGCAAGTCACATAAAGACCAAGTACCATTCTTCATTATAGCATCATATTCACATTGCATAATAGCCATCAAATTTTTTGAATTTTGTGCTTCATCAAATGAAACAGGCTCATTCTCATCAGAGAGATTAGATGCAGCCATAGCATAGCAATCTGATGCAAAAGAGGCACTATGAGAGCCTGATCAAGTCTGATATGATAGAGGTGCATCTAATTTGTTGTCACGCAAAGTCTGCGGTAGCCATTTTGGCATAGTTTTTGCCTCCTCAATGTTAGCTCTCTCATCAACAAGTGCATCATCTAATGTGAATCTACATCAGAAATGGGATGATCAGCATCATTACATGAAACCTACAAAGGCTGAGAAGTTGCCTCATTAGGACCAGCACTAGACTGTCCACCTGTAAAAAGAGGGAGCAAAGTATCATACATGTCTTTGGAGCTAACATATGTCTCTTTAGTACATGAAAGCAATGCTTGAATAGCATCTTCCACAAAAACATCACGGCTAACCAGAATGTGTTTAGTCTGTGGATGATACAGACAATAGCCTTTACTTTCATAATTGTACCCAACAAAAATACATTTTACTACTTTATCATCCAATTTTCTACGATATTTTTCAGGCACTAATGCATATGCCAAACAACCAAAAACACGCAGATGAGCAATAGATGGCTTACGATCATGCCAAGCCTCATATGGAGTGATAGACTATAGCGCTTTAGTGGGACACGTGTTGAGTACATATGGTGCACACATGATAGCCTCAAGCCAAAAACTATGTGGTAAAGCCTGACTCTTGATCATACACTTCGCCATCTCCATGAGTGACCTGTTCTTTCCTTCAACAACTCCATTATGTTGAGGTGTATACAGCACTGTACACTAGTGTTTTATCCCACGTTCAGCCAGAAATGTATTAAAATCAGAAGACATACATTCCCCCCCTTGACTAGAACGGAGGGTGCCCATTTTACATGTTGGTAGATTTTTAGCCAAAACCAAAAACTGTTTGAACCACATGAACACTTCGGACTTTTCCTTCAATGGATATACCCATGCATGCCTAGAAAAATCAGTGATGAAAGTCACGAAGTAAAGATAATTTCCAAAAGAAGGTGTCTACATAGGACCATAGACATCACTATGTACAAGTTGCAATTTTTGACTAGCCCAAACTGAACCATCTTTTGGAAAGGAGGAATGCTACATTTTGCCCAGAATACAACCTTCACAAACATGTTTTTCGGGTGCCTCATGTTTGGGCAAAGAGGACACCATTTCAGATTTCTACATGCGTAGCAAACTAGCAAAATTTAGATGACCAAAGCGTGCATGCCAAAGCTTTGCATCTGACATAGCTTGAGAATCATGTACTGCACATGCCCAATCATTTACAGATCTTTCATAGTCTATGAGCTTATGCAACCCACAACATAAAATGCTAGAACCAATAATCACATCACCATTTGACATATCATGAACTATACATTTATCATCAATAAATTTCACAACCAAGCTAATCTTTGCTAATGCAAAAACTAATAACAGATTTTTCTTGATCCCTGGCACAAACAAAGCATCTGAAAAAGTGAAAGAACTGCCATCAGCACTAGTCAAAATGATCTTACCAACTCCCATAACAGGATAAGAGGAGTTGTTGGTGCATGTAATAGTATTCCTTATAGGGGCAAGCTTGAGTGAAGAGAAGAAACTACGCTGCGAGGTAATATGTTTTGTCGCCCCACTATCAAAGTACCAAACATCTGAGTCTACTGCAGACATGCACTGCTCATGAGAAGATGGGTCCAAACTGCAAACAATTGTAAAAGCCCATTCTTCTTCTTGCACAAGATTAGCAGACTCTGTTTTTGGTGTAGAGGCTTCTGCAACAACCATTCTAGCCTCTTTCTTCTTTGCCTCTTTGGCAGCTAGTTTTGGATAGTTCTTTATGATATGATCATTTCCTTTACAGTACTTGGAAAACAATTTCTGCTTTTCTGATTTCTTTTCATCTGTGTCTTCCTTGAATGTGCAAAATTAGCAGATTTCTACTTAGTAGTTGAAGAGCTCCATTTTCCTTTGCCCTTCTGACTAGCCACAAAAGCTTGATCTGCAACACGCATAATGGACATGTTCTGCCTGGACTGATCTTCCTGCAATAGAAGGGAGGCTAACTCCTCAAATGACAAGGCATTTGGATTGCCTTCCATCATCAATCGAAGAGTAGAAGAAAAACTCTGATATGAATTAGGAACACCATTTAGAATTGTCTACACAAGTGAGCTATCTGGTATAACCTCGTCTGCAAAAATCAACTGTTCCTTCAAGTCTTTGATCTTTGTTAGAAAATTTTCCATAGAATCACCTTCATTCATGTGCTCACTCTCCAACTGGTTTTGGAGGTAAGCAACATGAGCCTCATTCCTAACTTGGTACAATGTGGTAAGTGTATCCCAAGCATCCTTAGCTGTTCTACAAGCCCGAATGTGAGGAATAATGGCATGTTTGATAGACAAAGCTATCAATGCATGTGATTGGGCATCTCTGCCATCCCAACAAATTAGCTCTGTAGCAGATGCAGCAGAAACCGTAGCACGAACAGGAATATGCAGAATATCATCATCTTTGACACCTTCTGCATCAGCTTCAGTACATGTAGTTGTAATAGTTGCAGGTGTGATAGGACATTTCTCTACACCCTGCACAATGTTCCACAATCCTTTTGCAACCAATACATATCAGATCATATAAGCCCACAACGGATAGTTGGTACCATCCAACTTATCCTCAACAACCAACATACGAAATACACCATTGCTTTCAGCAATGGCCTGTGACCAAAATACCTTGATGCAAAAAATTGACTATATCTCAAAAAGTTGAATGGAACTGCCCAGAGGAGTTCTGTAGCAGACTTTGAGACGCTTATAGTGGTGAACCAAGACAGGTATATATCTATGGCACAAAAAGACAAAATAGCCTGCACAAGCATTGTGATAGTGCGTTCGAAGGTTGAAACGAGCAGCTTTGATCTCTGAAACACCCTGAGTATGCTCACAAAATTTTGTGCAAATCTGATTGCAACCGGAGAGGTGTAGAGGATGCCCTAGATGAAGCGGCGTCCTGCTTTGATATCAATTGTTGGAGTTAGATGTCTCTGGAAGCACGTGAACAGCACAAGGAAGAAGAAGAAGCTTGGAGCACAACACACAATACTAAGTGTATTACTAGAGAATGTACAAAGATAAGTAGCCCATTAGGGCAATAGGTGTATATACAAGCTGGGGGAAAAAAACCTCCTAAAGAGGGAAAAAAAGTGCCCCGGGCAGCCCTAGAATGTTCACACACATCACTACCTAAGTATATCGACACCCACAAGGTCGTTAGGTGGTTCTCTTTATTTTGTCACTTTCATAGATGATGCTACTATAAAGGTCAGGGTATATCCAAAAGATGAGGTATTCCTACTTTCAAAAATGGCTTGCTTCAATTGAGACTAAAAAATGAACGAAGCTTAAGGCTTTACATTCAAATAATGGGGATGAGTATACTTCACATGAATTCAGCCTTTTTTGTCAGTGTAGAGGAATTTGTAGAGAGTTTACAACTCTTTATACCCAGTACAAAATGGTGTAGCTGAAAGGATGAATAGAACTATTCAAGATAGAGTAGCTTCTATGCTGCATCATGCAAACTTCTCACAAGGCTTCTAGGCAGAAGCAATATTGACTGCAATTCATGTGATTAACCTTTCACCTGCTACTGTTAAATGTCTAAAAGTGGTACAAGAGTTATGGATAGGGAAGCCACCATATTATGAGCATCTTCAAGTTTTTGGGTGTGAAGCATATGTTCATATACCCAAAAATCTGAGAGAAAATTTGGACCATAAATCAAAGAAATGCATTTTTATTGGATATGGTTGAGACAAAAAGTGTTGAGGTTGTAGCAAGGAAAGACCAAAACCCTCACCACCTTGCATGGAAGCAAGAAGGAAGGCTCAAGAGTGACTCTCCTCTCATCCACCCCTATCTCCCACATGTTCAAGGCCATTGCCATCAGCCCCATGCTATGCCACATGCTTGAAAACAAAGAGAATAGGGAGTCAAGGATACTAGTCCATGAGGAAAATACAAGCAAATGAAACTACTCTACTCACACAAAGGAGAGACATGCATAGGCACACACACACACACACACCACTCTCACACACTCACCAAGACACAAATACATGTAAATGTAAATAGTCTTCTTGGAGTAAATGAGAGCATCTTCCATTGATAAGAGATATTACATGAGAGCACCTCGACCAAAACCTCCTCCCTTTACAAAAATGAGCTTCTATTTATAAGCTAAGCTCTATTCCCCATGTGCTTCTTTGAAAAGTCAAAAAGTGGATTCTCTCTCTAACTGCCATATCTTGTAGGATATTCTAAGATCAAAATTGTAACAACCAAATCCCAATGAAGGGCATGCGTGGGTTTTTTATGTGGGGAGTCTTCTAGAAGAGCCATAAAGGTGAGAGATACTATCCTATAGTATGAGGAAATATTAAAAAGTGCTTTTAGGAGAGTGTTCACATGTGACACTCAAATATATACAAAAAGAGTTATTCTTATGGTCTAGGGAGGGTTCTCATGCACCAATGAGGATGTTTCATACCCTACAACCCAACACTCTCCTCCCCCTAGACTTTGTCGTCCTCGACAAAGCTAAGAGAAGAGGATCATACATAACTGAATTGTTCCAAGTTGGAGTCTTTCAAGTTTGGAGATTTTCAGGTCTTCAAAATCTGCAATTCTTCAGTCTGCAAGGCTTCAGGCTGCAAGTCTTCAGTCTTTACTTCAATCTGCAAATCTTCAATCTTCAAATATGAGCGATACAATCCCCTTGGGGGGCAGTCAGCCCAGCATGCATCCCACTATGTAGTGCCAAGTAGGACTGATAGAGCCTCACCGGAGAACCTGAAATGAAACATAGAAAACACGAGTAGACTGTTTCTGAAAAGAGGTAGAATATAACATTTAGTTCAATTGGTAGTTTCCACTTCCGAGAACATCAAGTCCTATATGACTAGCTTACGTCCACATGGAGAACTAGCTATTCCTGCAATCTGCAAATTATAGCACCAAAGGCCAAGAACTCAAGTAGAGGTCCATATGACTTATATTTTTGCCATGTCACCAGCACTTAAATCACAATCACTTAGTTTATATGACAACCAATGAGTAGAAGGTGAGCATGGATGAGAGCAAAACACAACATTCAGTGAGTAAGGCCATGTATATTCTTTGCTAAGTAGACATGCTTGGGAAAGGGTTAAAAAACTTTCAAGTCATCAAGAACAATTTCTGTGAATCATAGTATCTCATCATCTAAAAGGGGTAAGAATGATTAATGCAAAAGCTCAATAGGTGCAGGTCTACAATGAAAAAACTTATTTGATTAATCCATTAATGATGCGTCACAAGACTAATGATGATTGTATCGGACACATCGAGGTTTTTAGTGCCTGGAATGTTAGTTATAAGCCATTTCATTATGAAAAGAGATGCAATGAGTAATCAAGATTAGCCTGTAAGATCAGGTGAGCACATCACAAAGTGAATCATTTCAGAATTGATAAAACATGTAGGCCTTGTATGGACAGAATAAGCGCTGTCAGTCATATGCCACTAACCATACCAAGTTTCTCCTAAAACCAGTATAGATAGTAATTACACACCAATCCCACAGGGTCAGTCACAAGATTTCAAAATGATCATCAAACATGTGAGTATTAAAGAAACACATCATTCACAAGAGAGCATCTATAGGAGTCAAAAGGGATCAATGCTAAGTTCTGTATGTGTTGGCCTATACTGCATTAAGTGAGCATTGTAAAACTACAGAATTTCTTCCCTGGCAAAAAAACAAGCATTCGGACCTTTGTGACAATGTTTCCAGCTTTATTGGAACAAGATATTATCCCGACATTTTCCAGATAAAATTGAGCAGTCAGTGTGTAAAACAAAAGACAGTCAAGTCCTTAATAGAGAACCTCACTATTCATGAAATGCAATTGATTGTGCAAAATTTAGAATTTCTTCGAGGTGTTGTTTTGGTCAACTCCCCCCCCCCCCCCCACCAAAGCTTATTAAGCATCACTACTTTACCAGAAGCTACAACTGTAGGGACATAATTAACTGATAGCTTCATCAATCATTGTCGAACAATAGTACACATTCATAGCCGCAGAGAGCAAAACTTAGAGACATTCTGGCATATCGAGACAATGAATTATGGAAGCATGTTCCGAGCTAGAACGATTATAGAGCCACAAAATGAAACAAGCATTAGAGAATTTGTCACCAAGCTTTGCAAATTATAAAACTTCTAGTGTCATGAACTTTCCCATCAGAACCCAAGTTGCACTCAAACAAGTGGTGTTTTGATGTGAAACAGGAGAGGCACTGATAGGACATAAACCTGCATCATATATCAAATCTTGGCATGCAATACAATGTCAAGAAGTATAGTAGTGCTATTATAGAAATGTATCTTTGAAAACAGTCACAAGTGCAAGGATGCTTCTAACTCTTCAAGAGATAGCCCCGGTGCAAGCCTATACCTGCAAGCTATTCCTGTTTCAACTCATGAAAACACCAAGCAATGAGTCATTTAAATCATCTGCAATTACTGAAGCTTACAAGTATCACATGAATATGAACACTATGGGACCGTCATATACTGCCCCTCGGAAAGTTCATGCAAGAATGCACATATTTATTATGAATTTTTGAGTCAGCAGGAAGTGATGGATTGCCACAATCATGGACATAATTCTTTTATGCAGATCCCTGCACAGATCATATTCATCCAACATTTACAATCCTTATTCATTATGCTAGGTCATCAAAACATATCATGAAGCATATTCAATGTGTCCTATAAGGTCAGTCATGCAACAAGAGTCTCTCAAACTACACACACCCTTCTATGAAACCTCAACCTAAACAAGGTAGAATAAACTCTGATACTGGTTCCATTAGCATGTCCAATTTAGAGGAACAGAAAAAGCAGGAGGTGTCTTAAAGATCATGTGGGGAGTTAGGAAGATAGATTCAGCCATGAGTTGGCTAAGGTCTAAACATAGCTCAAAGCATCAAAGCAATCAAGAGAAAAGAGATGGGGCCCCGAAGAGGAACCCAAGTGCTTTTATCACAATGGTCAGAGTGTGTATCTACCCTACATGACCTTCAAACCTTGGATGTGTCTGATTTCTACCTTAGAAGCCCCTTCACATAGGATAGCATCCATCAGAATCTGCATTATTTACCATAGACCTTCTGCATAAAGTGCTTTCTCGATTCTATGCTGGCGGCAACCTGTCAAAAGATAGCAGTTCAAGTGCCTAAAGATCATTAATTTCAATGCACAAAAGACGAGATACGGAAAACCGATATTTTGACTTTTATAAAATAACAAGTTCCTCATAACTGATCATTTCCAGTTTATCTTACTGGTAGGGCACCTTGAGAACACAAATCATAAATTTAATTGATCACCAACACAATCACATCATAAATGTCTAACACTCCCTCCCCAAACCATACACTTCCCTTTTACTTGCTGGGCTTCTTTCTTTACTAAGTTCAAATTCAAGGTCTTTTCAAAAATTATCATACACATTCGCACTATAGTCATTCTTATGTTTACATTCGTTGGGTATCACCCAAAGACGTATATAGAACTACACTCTTGAGACCTGAAACAAAATAGCTCCAATGACTATGAAATTACTTAGTTACAAAAGCTTAGAGCAAAAACCCATTCTGAAATGATCAGCCATAGTGATATGCATTTGCAATTCTGATATCATAGGGATACTCTAGAGCAAGGTTTCTGCATCGGTAACAACAACAGTCAACTTACAACATAGAAAAACATAACATTTTAAGTGAAAACTCCCCATAAATTCAGAGAACCGAACCCTCATAGCTCGTTAAGCATAACTTCCACCTTAAGCAGAAGACAATTTTCAAGAATCTAAGATGTAGAGAAATAACAATTACACAGGCTTAAGAATGCCTAGACAACTACATCAGGAAATATACCTCAAGAAGACATTGCCTAGGTGCAGAGTGCGCAAGCCATTCGATCCCAGCACATTTGACAGTTGCCCTCCGAATAAGAATGTGGGACGACAAAACTGACTGGAGTCATGTATATGCTACAGAACTTTCCCGGTCATGACAATCCGTGACACGAATAGTTCATAGCATGTGTATCCCTGAGCTTCCAGTCATGTGATTTTAAGCATTGTAGGAGGAGAAGAATTACAACATATGCTTAATAGTCAGTCAACAAAGACAATGGGGTGGTCTTTTTCCCAAATAACTCATGGTAACGCACATATGCTTTCCAAAATTGCATACAGGGTTCGCTTTTGGAAGAATGCACATGGTGCAACAAGGAATAATCTAGCCCCTCCCTGAGGGTAAGTATCGTAAGAGCCAGCAAGCATGGATCCTCAAAAGGCATAACTTAAAATTCCTCCATCTGGATGGGGGTCTGCAATGTTGAACACTCAAGCTCACCTACGACTTCACCTGGAAAGACAGTTATCGGCAAATAGGCACTGGAAACATGCCCGATAATGAAAACACATGCAAAGTTCCATAGCTTCCATTCGGACCAACAGAAGAGATCGGAGAAGCCTAAAGACTTCCATGGGTAGAGGAGAGATGTGAGGAGATGTCCCTCACTGCAGGACAGAGACATGCATGATCTCTAAAAATGAACATGTATTCGTGGAGTAGGCAGCAGTAAAACAGAGAAGGCTTACGATTCTTAAGGTCAGAGGATAAATGATCCATGGCAAGAGAGCTCCACCACCATGGTTGCAGCAAGGAATTGGAACAACCACCTTCCCTGAACTGTTGGTAGTCTTTCTACTGGCAAGAGTTTTGAAATCCCCCACAACCTCAAGTGACAAGAGAGGCCGCAAGTGCTGGGAGGCAACCTCCATACACCGAGAAGCCATAGCGTGTGAGAGATCATTAAAGCATGTTTGATCCGACAAAGGACAGCTTCAAGGTTCTTATCTTTCTTCCAGAAAGGGGTAGGGGGAGCGAGCTCCACCCCCGAGTAGACTGGATCGAAGAACAAAAAGGGAGAACACAATGTTGAGATGCGAATAGATGGAGAGTAATGGCTCCACCTTCCAAGCATGTCATTCCGGAGAGGATGGCGCATGAACAGTAAGAGCACAGTGGAGCTCAATCCCCAACCGTGTGCCAGACGTAGTGCTGCAAAGATTTTCGAGAAGGAGTTTCTGGAGAACCTAGCATATCATGCAAGAGAGCAACACCAAACGCACAGGAGAACATCAACAGCAGCCAGAACGTAGAGAGGTTCTTGATGCAAGAACTAGAACGAGCGCAGAACATGTCTTCACAGAGGAGTAGGGCTTCAACCCTGGTGCTCTTGGTGCCCTATCAAAGATAGGTGCGGGGAGTATCCATAGCTCATACACCTTTTGCGTGAGCAGCACCGAGGGAGACTCGAGGTCTCAACCTCGCTAGGATGGGGAAATAGAGATTTGACACCTCATCAACCAAGCAATCAAAGGAGGAAGGTGGATGGAGTGCATTAAAGACTTCCCCCAACATGCATGAATTGTCAGGAGAGAGAGAATGGAGTCGAACTAACTTCCCCCACCCACTCCATTCACAACTAGCCTCGCAGGTTTCCAAAAAGAAATGAGAAGAGATCGAGTGGAAAATCCAACCCACATGAAAATTGACAACCATTCAAAATGATTTTTGAGGAGCTTAAATTTTGAATTTCATAGAGGGGAATCGGAAGTTCCTATTTGTTCTCTCGGACAAGAAAGAAAGTGAATAGAGGCAGGGACAAGAAAGAAGTCTACCCATCCCTCTATCCAAGGCAAATGCCAATTTCAAGAAATGATGAAAACGAGGGGTGATGCCAGAGTGAGTGGGTGTATGTAGAAGTGTGAGAGAGAAATAGAGAAGGGGGTAAGGGAGTGTTTTTGTGCAACATTCAAAATCTAACTAAAACTACACTAAAAAAGCAAGAAATGGGGAGCAATTGGCCCAAAGGAAGGGTGAAAGTGCCATGCACAAACTCAAATCCTACGCAATTGAGCAAAAACATTGCAACACAATACTTTACCACATGTTCTTGAGCTCTCCAAGTGATGAAAGGCCGACCATCCCCAGCAATGGCAGCAAAACGTGTTGAGGTTGTAGCAAGGAAAGACCAAAACCCTCACCACCTTGCATGGAAGCAAGAAGAAAGGCTCAAGAGTGACTCTCCTCTCATCCACCCCTATCTCCCACATGTTCAAGGCCATTGGCATCAGCCCCATGCTATGCCACATGCTTGAAAACAAGGAGAATAGGGAGGCAAGGATCCTAGTCCATGAGGAAAATACAAGAAAATGCAACTACTCTACTCACATAAAGGAGAGACATGCATAGGCACACACACACACCACTCTCACACACTCACCAAGACACAAATACATGTAAATGTAAATAGTCTTCTTGGAGTGAATGAGAGCATCTTCCATTGATAAGAGATATTACATGAGAGCACCTCGACCAAAAACTCCTCCCTTTACAAAAATAAGCTTCTATTTATAAGCTAAGCTCTGTTCCCCGTGTGCTTCTTTGAAAAGTCAAAAAGTGGATTCTCTCTCTAACTGCCATATCTTCTAGGATATTTTAAGATCAAAATTGTAACAACCAAATCCCAATGAAGGGCACGCGTGGGTTTTTACATGGGGAGTCTTCTAGAAGAGCCATAAAGGTGAGTGATACTATCCTATAGTATGAGGAAATATTAAAAAGTGCTTTTAGGAGAGGGTTCACATGTGACACTCAAATATATACAAAAAGAGTTATTCTTATGGTCTAGGGAGGGTTCTCATGCACCAATGAGGTGTGTGCATACCCTACAACCCAACAGTCAAGAAGGACAATTTGGATATCGCATATGGGATCCTCAAACACAATTAGTGATCAGAAGTAGTGATGTCATTTTCAATGAGTCTAAGATGCATAAACAACCCAGTAAGGAGGTTGAAGTGAGAGGAGTGGTGTTTGAGAATACTATTCCTCTAGTTAGCATGCATAAAAATGTTGCACATAGGGATGTTCAAGAGAATGTTGGATAATATCAATGTGCAAATGTTCCTATTCAGCAACCATTGAGATGCTCTACACGTATGTCACATCCACCTGATAGATATGTTCCAGGTTTGGATTTTGTTATGCTAACAGATGTTGAAGAGCCTTCTTGCTACAAAGAGGCTATGCAGACAATGGATCATGTCAAGTGGGAGCGTGCCATGGAGAGTGAGTTGGATTATATTCACAAGAATGGTACTTGGAATTTAGTACCTTTTCCAAAGGGCAAGAAAGCTTTATCATGTAAATGGGTATATAAGCTAACATTCACATCAGATAGTGCTTCTCCAAAGTATAAATCAAGACTTGTTGCAAAGGGTTTTAAGCAACAACATGGTGTTGTTTTTAAGGAAATCTTCTCTCTAGTGTACCCTTCACATGCTGCTTGGATTTGTTGCAATGGAGGACTTACAGCTAGTCCAAATGGATGTGAAAATTGCTTTCTTGCATGGAGATCTTACAGATGAGATCTATATGCAACAACCAAAGGGTTATGTAGTTCTTGGCAAAGAAAGTCTAGTTTGTAAGCTCAAGAAGAGCTTAAATGGACTTAAATAGTCCCCTAGACAATGGTAGCAAAGTTTGATGCTTTTAGCAAAATTTTGATGCTTTTATGAAGTCTCAAGGTTATTCTCAAATCAATGAGGATCATTGTGTCTACACAAAGAGATGCTCAAATGGCATCTTGATATGCTTGATACTTTATGTCGATGATATGTTGATTGCTCGGAAGTCCTCTTATGACTTGTCAATTCTCAAAAAGAAGTTGAGTCAGACATTTGATATGAAGGATTTGTGGGATGCCAAACATATTCTTGGCATGTACCTTACTCATGATAGGAGTAAAAGATGCATATACTTGTCTCAAAGTCAGTACATATCCAAAGTACTTCAGAGGTTCAATATGCATAGTGGAAAGACATTAAGTACAGCTTTACCCACATATGTGAAATTGAGCAAGGATCATTGCCCCAAATTAGCTGAGAAAAAGGAATTCATTACCAAAATTCTTATTAGTCTACTGTTGGTAGTCTCATGTACGCTATGGTAGCTATGAGATTTTATGCTGGTTGTGTAGACAATTGTAAATCTACATTAGCGTACATTTTTCATTTTGTTGGAGGTGCTATCTCTTGGAGATCTCGTCTTCAAGGATGTACAACTATTTCCACCACAAAAGCAGATTATGTTACAACAAGTGAGGCATGTAAGAAAGCATTGTGGCTTTCTCGTCTTGCTTGTGATATGGGTTTACCTTAGCATGTACCTCATATGCTCATTGATAGTTAGAGTGGCGTTGCTTTGGCTAAGAGTCCGGTCTATCATGCAAAGACCAAGCACATTGAGGTGAGGTATCACTTCATTAGAGATTGCTTAGCCATTGAGTGCATTATTCTTGAGAAGGTTCACACTCAAGATAATGCTACATATGCTTTGACTAAAGCTCTAGCACAGGATAGTTTTTGACACTCTTGTCACTTGATGGGGGTTACTTGATTCATGTAACTATTGTAACATGCCCATCAGGTGGGAGGTATAGTTCATATTCTTATACTCATGTATTCTTTATCATTTTTTTATTTTTTCTCCCATAGTTACTTTGGCCATATTGGCATTTAGTGGGAGATTGTTACGGTTAGTTTCCATGTGAAAGGCCAATTGGCCACCGAATACTTTTGTATATGTTCTTTAATAATACATATAGTGGCTTGGTCAGCCACAGGTTGAAAGTTCAATTGCATTTGTGACACCTAAGAAGTATGTGGTTGTGCTCCCTGTGTAGAGTGTTTGTCTACATATTCGACAGCCTCTATGCATAGTACCATGTGCGGCAGTAGGAGCTCGATTTTCTACTCCATGGATATCGACATGGAGTTCTCAAGAAGGAGAGTGCATTGTGGTGCATCGCATCAAAATAGTTCACCATAAAAACATGAAGAGGCAAAAAAACATTGAATCATAATCCTTTGAAAAATTTGGCTTGTCGACATTGCCCTTTGAATGTCATCTTTCATCTTGCACAGAAAACTTGTAACCATCGATTGATCAAGAGACTCCCAATCTAATGAAGAGATGCAAGCAATAGGCAAATGTACAAGATTTCCATATGCATTCCTTCCTGATGGAACCTGATATTCTGTAAAATAGACAAATAATTGAATGCAATTGAAAAATATAACACACTTTTCTACGTACATAAGTTATGCATAGTCCTCATGAAGAGCTTTGACTGTTCCTGTTAAACTATTTCCACTCTTGAACATTGGAAGGAAAAATATCTACAATAGGAAAACATATATCTTATAAAACAAAAACAAATGAAAATGATTAAAGAGCATCATTAAACTTCACTTATAGTATGAAAGCAAATGCAGATGATTGTTTAGCACCAGATCTTTAGCCCTATATATATTCTGAACTCTTGCAAACTAGCCATGACTTCTTAAGTTGAAAGTAGGAATACGACCTTTCCAATGATTTTTTGTATCATCTCTTTCAGCTTGCTTCACTTTATGGGCACCTTTGCAACTAGGAAGCATAGTCACCCAATTGTTTATTTGCAAAGAAAGAGGTTTCCGTGAGGAATCCTCATTTTTCTTGTAAATTTGACATGAGGCTATGTGTATGGAAGAATGGCGACAAGTAGGATCCATTTGAACACTTAGAGAAATAATAAAGAATGCTCAAAATGCCAAATCGAGACTCACAAACTTCACAAGTATTTATAGGCAAAACATTTTGATGGACAAGTGGAAAATCAAGACTCACAAACTCTTGATTTGATGTATCAATCGTGTGCAAAAAATCATAAAATTTTATGAACCCAAAAAAATTTTGTATCTTCAAAAATCTTTTCTCTCTTCGAAATGTAAAGATTTGCACTGTGCTGTGCAAAAATATCCATTTTTATATGAAAAGAAAAAATTGTGCACTGAATACAAGAAGTTCCATTGCATTCATGGCACTTTTGGAGCATATCTACTAAAAATAAGCCTTTCTTCATAGGATTAAAAGAGTTAGGAATGTTATATTCTTGTACACATGGAAAGCCCCTATTTGTCAATTTTCTTAATCTTTTATTAGCAAATGACCCCTTTTTGACTGTTTTGTGCCCTAGTTCTATTCATAACTTAAATTACAAAATATCTCTTACAATACTCACACTCAAACTAGCTAACCCTAAGAATGACCTCTAGCCCTTTCTATAGTTTTTGAGGTGATTTGACTGGTGCCACATCTAATGGCCAGTCTAGTAAAAAATTATGTTGTAAACTATGTTTGAGGTATCAAATCATCTCTAAAAAATATGAAATTTGATAACTACATTCCACCTAAGCTCCTCAAGCTTGAGGACTCCTGATTTGCAAAAAAAGGAGCATTACATTGCAAAATTGGGATTTTATGTTAGAATGTGTAGCAATTAGAATCACTGTTGTTCTTCATTATGATTTTGATATTTGTAGGTGAGTACTAATGTGGAAACATTTTTAAGGGACCCCTTTAGTTTTGATCTTTCTCTCTTCACATGCTGCCTCATCTTCTATGTTGGTTGCTATAGCCAACAACATGTATGCCAAATCAATATCTCCAACATTCAAGTGTTCTTTGACATAACGATAATTAACCTCAATGTGGTTTGTGTGGCATGAAATACAAGATTTCTTGCAACTACCAACGCACTCTAAATATGAGTGAGAACATGCATATGTGCATTAAATTCAATGCATAGATCTACTATAAAAGAGAACCAAACTCAATTTTTTTTGTAGATATCCAAGCACATGTTTTAGGGCTTAATAAATCTTAGTGCCAGATCTATTCATAAATTGACTCTAATGGAAAATTTCATAATGTATGTCTAGCCTTGTCTTACATGCATATATCAAACATCTCACAACTTTTTGATAAAGAGAATTATCAAATGCTTCATTTTCATCCTCCATTGAGAACTTAAAACCTATTTCCAATGATTTTGAGATAGGCTTGCAATCCTCAAAACCAAAACGTTGAAATAGGTTTTCAATAGACTTTTCTTGATGCATAACAATTCCCCTCACAATGGACACAAATTGGATGTCAAGGTAACACTCCAAAAGATAAAGATAAGAGACATCAAAAGTACAATGGAAACTAGCCATAAGCATGCTAGTAATTAGATGCATCTTTGTCATATCAATCTCATTCAAGATCTCATAATGCTTCTTTTGCATCAAATTTCTATGCTATGGTTGCCTCTACTCTCTTTCATGAGAATGAGCATGTTTCTTTTGATGAAGCAAAAAAAACAGAAAATTGGATGGCTACTATGCACAAAATATGATGTTATTATGAAGAATGGTATCTGGTGTTTATGTGACTTACCTCTTAGGAAAAAGGCCATTAGCACTAAATGGGTATACAAATTGAAATGTGAACCTAATGGAACAGTTGACAGGTACAAAGCTAGGCTTGTTGCAAAAGGTTGTGCTCAAGAAGGAGACATTGATTTTGATGAGACATTTGCATCCACATATTGAATGACTATTGTTCATAGAATCTTTGCACTTGCAGCCCATCATGATTGGAATGTACAACAATTGGAAATTAAAATTGCATTTTTGAATGGAGAGTTACATGAAGAAGTGTATGTTTTTATCCCCATGGTTTTATGCAAAAACAACATGAAAACAAAGTGTGCCGTTTGAAAAAGGCATTATATGATTTGAAGCAAGCCTCACATGCTTGGTATGAAAAGATACATGACTACTTGATTGCACATGGTTTTGAGAATAGTCCAACTGAGAGCACCTTATATGTTAAGCATGCAAAATATATGCTTCCGATCATTGTTGTCTATGTTGATGACATGTTGCTCACTAGTCCTAATTAGAAGCATATTGTTGATTTTAAAGCTGACTTGTATGCCTCATTTGAGATGTCATATTTGGGGAATTTGCATCATTATTTGGGCATTCATTTTATGCAAGTTGATGGTGGAATAGCTTTGTGTGAAACAAGATATATTGACATATTATTGCAGCATTTTGTCCTTGAAGATTGCAAAACTATTGCCACTCCATGGAAATAGGTTTATGGTTGAGTCTTAATGATGTTGGAGATGCATTTCAAGAGTGTTAGTGATGATGCCATATTTTTCTCCCTCAAACTAAAATCTCACCTGGGTCACTCCACTTCCTTCCACAAATAATTTGCAATATGCCTCTAATTCTTTTTCTTTGTCTAGGTTTAGAACTGTTTTGCAATACACCTCTGCATCACTTTCTCTATCTTGATTTGGACCACCAATTGCATAGCTCGAAGATAAGTAGAATTGGCTCTCTTCGATTCATTACACATTGTCATTCTTCCAATCATTGAGAATGAGAAATAATGCTTGAATGTTGGACTGATTAGAAAAACCTTATCCTTCTTTTTCCTCAATGAAGCGTTGCTTTATGGCTACGTGATGGTTTCCATCAATAACACATTTCATCTCCGAGCATTGTGTATTGCTACACAGTGCTTTGGAGGAAAGCTTTCTATCGCTTAAAATCTTGTTGTGCAAGGATGGTAGCACCATAGCATCGAAATAGAGAGTAGTATTTACATGCTCTCTTTCTCTCTATTTTTCTAGCCTAGATTGAGTTTGAGTGAAGGCTTCTTGAAGTTCAAGTGGCATGCTCTTTATCTCTCCTTGTTGAGATGATCTGAGTTTGATTGATGAGTTCTTCATGATCTCCTATAATAATGAGATCATCTACATATAAAATAACAACAACTATCTTGCTATCATTTTTCATTGCATGCAAGATAGCATGAGAAGTACTTCTTTTAAAAGCCATATTTCTGAAAATTCTATCTATCCATTGGTACCAAGCTCATGGTGCTTCCTTTAGGCCATACAATGCTTTCTTCAACCTGCAAACTTTATTATTTGAATTGGTCACCTCAAAACTTGGTGATTGAGATACATATACCTCCTCCTTGAGGTGACCATTCATAAATGAAGATTTGACATCCATCTAGAAAATAGGTTAGTCCTTTCGTGCAACTACTACAAGTATCATCCAAATCGTTGCCATGTTGTTGTTGGTGCAAAGGTTTCTTGACATGAAAACCTTCAATTTGTGGAAAACCATGTGCATCTAATCTTTCCTTATACTTTTCTAATGTGCCATCTGCTTTATACTTAGCTCTCCAAATCCATTTAGTACCATTTACCTTCTTCTTTGACAACAAGTCCACTTGATCCCAGGTATCATTTCTAAGTAAAATATCATACTCAGACTCCATTCCCACTCTTCGACCTGGATGATCAAGAGCTTCTTCAATGGTAGTAGGTTCCTTAATCGAGCCCATGATATCTACTACTAGGGCCATGGTAACAATGTGTTATGGGGCTCTTCTTTGCTCCTCTATTCTCTAAGATGTACATAATCCATATCATGATGATTCGGGTACATCTAAGTGTGGATTGATCATCAAAGAGATGCTCTACCCACTTTGGTAGTGGCTTATGCTATGCATCTAAAACTAGTTGTCTTTTTATTGAGAAAATTTCATTACCATATGTTTCCTCCTCCTCAACGTTCACCTATCTTTTGATATGGAGCACTCTTGAGTGAGGAGATTCGTACAAAATCTATGGTTGGCACTCAGAGTGGAGATGCATATAATGTTCATGATTCTTACTAGGGGATCCCACAAACTGTATGCTTTGGAATCTTGACTATATCCTAGGAAGACACACTTTTTGGAGTGATTAGTGATGGGCCAATGAGAAGAAGGTGATGACCATAATCTAGTCCCTTAATCGCATAGGCTTCTCTTGTTTTTGTGTGGTCAAAGGGGAGAAACCTACTTGAAAATCGTGGTTTTATCCATTTGAATGGTTTTCAAAAGGTTGGAAATGAATTTCAGCCCTTTGATTGCTTGAAAGATCCAAAGATTTAGCTTGAATGGAAAACATTAAGGCACCCTTTCATTCCAGTCATCTAGTCATTTCATTAAACTGCTTACCATTCTAAGGATTTAATGCTTCTAAATTCATTAATATTATGTGCAGTATATCAAGCATGTAGTAGTGACATATAACATGGGGAATACTAAACTAACGAAATAGAACAACCAATTTGTAAAGAAACAAAACGTTTATTATTTTCCACTAATTATACTATTTTCATGGGCTTAGGTGTAAACCAATGGCCTTGTAAGCAATTATTTTGCTATATTTCAAGTATTCCTGTAGCTTTTAATATTATCTCTTAGATAAGGCCACTTCTTAATTCTAAATATACGAAAAACAATCACAAAAGACCAATATGTTTTCCTTTGCATTAAAATTCAATGGTGAAGAATCTGGAATATCCCATAACTTAATACATTTTCATAATAACAAAGTTAACAATGATAAGAAAAGATTAGTTGAAAATAAATATTACCATAAAATTCATTACATTATTTGAGCTACCAAACAATATTTTTGAAAACTACCATACAATCTAGTTGGTTCATTTGTACGAAGAGGATCTCACACAATGTTATCCATATATCGTGGAAAATGAAATTCTTAATGAGAAATACAAAATTAATCTGAATTATTATCAGGCATTGGTAGAGAGGGGTCCCTTGGCTGCTTGTTCATGATCTTGGAATCGAGTGGGTTGGTACATAGGAGGACTACTATCACTTATAAGCTCTTCTAAAGGAGAAACCACTTGCTCTGGGTTGAGTTGGTAGAAAGAAACTATAGACACACGAGTTATATCTTTGTTCAAAACACATCGATGCATAGCGCTCTTGAAAATTCCATTGCTTGCTATCTGCACATGATGAAAATATTAGATAATGTTTGAAACATAAATATAGGAATAGTAGAATCATTCATAAATACAGGAATAGTAGAATCATTCATGTCAAAACACGCTTGGAGATTCAAAAAAAATTAATGTCTAATTCATCAAACATCTATATGTTCTAATATATATAAACGTCTTCATCTTGTTTTTTATTGTGCATATGCAGACACATAGTCAAGCAACAAAAGTTATATGTCAATAATATGTGGATATGCATCCCTTACAACATAACATCTTTGAAATGATTAAATGGTTAACTAGAAAGGGATTGAAATTCTCTAATCTTAATCAAAGAATTCCCCACAGTGAGTACTCAAAAACACCATGAACATGAAAGCAATAGAAAATATGAAAACTCAATTGAAGAAAATGACTAAGTGCTATATTATCCTAGATAGCTAAGATAAATTATGAATCCTATCAAAGATACATATGTTAGCCAACATATAGAGATAAAAGAACACTTGAGAGAATAACCTCATATGAACAAGAGTATGAAAGAACATGATACACAAAGTATGGTAAAAAATACCATGCTCCAATTAATGATACTTCAAGCACAAGTTGTTGATATGTTGCAAATGACTATAGAAAGTACACAACAAGTACACTCAAAAATAAAGAAATCTAAGGAAAGAAGAAGAATGTTAAGGAAATAAGGTATGAAATGTTCTAGAAGTATCTCAACCCCTATGCAATGAAGAAACATGAAGGACCTCTAGATGTACACTTCTCTACACCTCAGCAACCCAAAATTGCCCTTACTTAGATTTTATGTAGAGAACTCCAATGAGTTTTTCTAGACTTGTGATAGACTTAAAGAGATTTCTAGAAAGACAAATTTCACTCCTACTCAATTTCTACACTCAGAGAGAAAGCTTCCACAAGATGGGAAGGTTGATTGCACACAACAGCTAGTCAAATAGAGACCACACCACTACAGTAAGCTTTTCTTCACGAATAACTAGATGAACCACAAACTTGGCTCAGTTTTAGCCCACTAAAAGGGATATTTAAGAACACCAAGATGATATCAATTGGTAAATAGAGAAGTAGAAACAATTCTTTGAGCACAAAGGTAAATAGATCTAATAGAGCCTACACACACAAAGAGAGAGAGAGAGAGATCACCACACTTCACTATTTTGAAGTTTTATCCCAGAAAAATAAGGACAAAGAATCAATGCTAAAAAATAAAGATTAAATAGGTTCCAACATTGCTAGCACACATGTAGACATATGTGTACTAAAAGCTAACAAAGAAGAAAGAAGGAGTCTAGGTTACACAAAGGGCTTTCTTGATACAAATCCAACACTTATTGCAAACTTTAAATGGACTAGAAAACAAATGATATCACTAAACAAAATGTGATACAAGGTACTTTTTTAGAAAACAAGTTGGTCCCTAAAATCTAGGAACCATCTTTCCTAGAAAATGTTTTGAGGAATTATTTGGAATTATTTGAGGAGTGTCTAGTTGTATCCTTTTGATGGAATCTAATGATTTTAGCCCGAAATACATTGTCCCACTTGTCCATGATTGATTTCCCATGATTTGGGTGAAGCTTGACTTTTACCACTCCTCCTAAAGCTTCAAATCTTAATCTTCATCCAAGATCCTTCATATTGATGCATTGATTGAACTTTGAAATCTTCACTCCATCCAAAGTCTTAATAAACATGTTAGGAAATTGGTCATTGGTACCTATGTGATGTACTGAAAATTCCTTTGCGGTCACTTCATCAATTCACATTCTTCCACCCTCATTCACCAAAGTAAAGCTTGATGAAATAAATTGCATACTTTGCAAGTTCATAATTTTTGCAATTTTGGACTCTTATGAGTTGTTTGATAATGTTATTGGGTCAACATGGCTGATCCAGAGCAAACTCTAATGGAAGATCCATCAAATCCTTGAGTGATAATCCAACCTAATCTAGATCGTCTTTGAACTTAGATGAAATGGAATGTAGATTAATTATGTGCCATGTCATGAGTGTAACTGATTCTATTCTTACTCTAGTCCAACACACCACTAAAGCACATGATGCTTGGGGCAGATTGGCTTTCCAATATGAGACCAAGAATCACATCATATTCAAAATCTTGAGAATCAATTAGCAAATGAGAACCACTATGCATTGGGGAAAGCTATAGAAATCATCAAACGAATCAAATATTTACAAGATCAACTAGTTGTTGTTGGTGTTCTGATGACACCTCAAGATCTCATTCACATGTGTGTTCAACTTATTCTTGGAAAGTATGATGGATTGGTAACTATCCTAAACACTCAGGTAAGATCCTCCCCTTTTACCTTTGAAGGTTTCTTTGCAATGCTTCTAGAAGAAGATGTTTGTTTGAAGAATAGGCAAGACCCAAATGATGCAGCATTTTCAACAAACACAAAGGGCACAGGTTCTTTTGATAGTTCAAAGAAGAATCCAAAAAGAAGAAGTTCACTAAAAGTTTTTTCTATTGCAAAAAGAAGGTTCAAGCCATTAAGGATTGCAAGAAGAAGCAAGTTGACGAGAGAAATGGTACTCTCAAATGCAAATGGAAGAATAGGGAATCTACAAATAACACAAAACTTGAGTTATGGGTTTCCATCAAGGAGGTATATATATTTGCCCAAACTCATGTAGATGAACCTTGGGGCATTAGATATTTGATCATCTTTCCTTGGTTGATTTACCACCAACAAAAAAGATAATTGAAACTAACTGGCTTTGGAAATCAAAATACAAATCATATGGTACTTTAGAGAAGTACAAAGCTCGGCTTGTTATACAAGGCTTTTCACAAGTAGAAAGATTTTATGTAAAAAATGCATTTGCATCAACAACTCAAATCACTACAATTCTCATTGTGCTTGCAATTGTTGCACATAAAAAGTGTCTTATATTCTAGATGGATGTTAAATAAGAATATCCAAATGGATAACTAAAGGAGGAGGTATATGTATCTCAACCACTAGGTTTTGAAACCTCATTTAGAAAAAAAGGTTTGTAGACTTAAGAAGGAATTATATGGCCTTATGCAAGCTCCAAGAGTTTGATACCAATGAATAGATAGTTTTTTTCAGAAATCTAGGCTTTCAATAAAGTACTTTTGATACAGATTGGTATGTTATGAGAAAAGATAACTAGCTATTCATTGTCATCTTGTATGTCAATGATCTAATCATTACAAGACATCATGTAGATTTCATCAAACAAGCTCATGCTAGCTTGAGCAATGAGTTTTAGATGAAAGATCTTGAACTACTCCATTATTTGCTTGGCATTGAACTATGACAAAAGGATGACGGCATTTTCATATCATAGCACTTAATTCCTTAAAGCATTTGGGATGATGGAGGATAAGGCTGATGGAGTATATCCACTCCTAATTGCAACAGAAGAATGATAGGCCCTTCCTAGGATCAAACACTTCACTACCCAGCCCACCAAAAATTGAATTGCTCTTGTGGACCTGAAGATTGAACCTATGAATTTTTGCATAGTACAAGTAGACATTATGCGGTTTCCAACAAGCCAAAGATCACTCAATTTGGAGAATGTGCGGGGTATCAACCTCCTTCCATAAGATAGACCAAAAATTATCCAAACATGCAGCTTGCACCTATGTGTACCTTCCTACACACATACACTTGGAAATATAAAGAGATCAGACTTCATTGGAACAAAATGAGCTACCTTGCAAATGAGTCGCACAACTACACAAAAAGATATTAGCGATCAAAGATCACTTTCTATGAGACAATTCAAGCAAGCAAGGGGCTTGCTTAAGTTAGGGGCTATCTTAGGCCTCGAGTAAACACTTCTAATGAGAGCCTACAAGTGCTCAAATGGTAGAGGAGGATGGTCATGACTTTTCTTCATGTGTTTGCTTGTGTAATGCTCAAAAAGGTAGTTGTAGATTTGAATTCAAAGATGCCCGCCAAATGATCTCGACTTTTCTCCATCAATTAGTTGAGTAATGAGCTAAGAGAATTCATGGAAAAGTGGTTGTATATCCTTCAAAAAAGTGTGAGTGATGTGGTGCTTCAATTTAGCATGAGTTCCCACACTTGAGATTCCTAAAATCCCCCTCAAGCTCAAGTGTTAGTCTCCATTGATCTCCTTCAAGTTGAGGTTGATCTTGAACTTCTCCAACTTGCTTGCATCCATAAACTTGGTCATGAAATCTACTAGCTGCTCCTTCGTGTTGATGTACTTGATGTCCAATCCTTTTGCTAGTACCTTCTCTTTGATGAAGTGATAATGGATCTCTATGAGCCTGCTTCTTGCATCGAACATAGGGTTGCTTGCTAGATGAATGTTTGACATGTTATCTCCAAATAGAGTAAACACTTTGACCTCCAAATCCAAGTCTTTGAAGAGATTCTTGAGCCACATGAGCTCACATGTAACAAGTTCTAAGGCTCTATACTCAACCTCATTAGATGATAATGCATCTCTTGGTTGCTTCTTGCACATCCATGAGATGACTCTTTGACCTAGCATGAAGAGATAACTAGATGTGCTCCTTCTATCCTCCTTTGAACCAGCCGAATCAACATCACTAAAGCCTTGAGGTTGTAATCCATCTCCATAAGGGTAGTACAACCCTTGACTGATAGTGTGCTTGATGTACCTAAGAACTCTCTTGGCTGCATTCATATGAACATTAGTTGGTGAATTCAAAAAATGAGAAAGAACTCCTAAAACATAACACAAGTCAAGTCTTGTGACGGTAGCATAATTTATGCTTCCAATTATGCTTCTATATGTTGAAATATCTTCAAGAGGTTTTCCTTCACCTGCACATAACTTAGTGTTTGGATCCACAGGTTGTGTGAGTGTCTTACATCCACTCATACCTTACTTATAAAGTACATCTAGCAAGTATTTCCGTTGAGCAAGGTAAATACCATTTTCTACATAAATAAATTCAATCCCAAGAAACACCAAGATCTCAACTCTTGAATTTTTTTCCAAGCTTGGCCATGATCCATGTGATACCTGCATCATCACTTCCTATTATAATCAATTCATCCACATATATGCATACATAGACAACTAGTCCTCCTTCCTTCTTGAGGTATAGGGAAGGATCTAAATCACTTGGCTTGTATCCACACCTGCACAAATAATCTACAAGCCTTTGATTCCATACCCTAGGAGCTTGCTTTAAACCATACAATGCTTTTCTAAGTTTACAAATAAAATCTGAATATTTAAGCTTCTCAAGCCCTAATTGTTGAGTCATGTAGTAACATTTTCTACAAATCACCATTAAGAAAAACATTCTTTACATCCAATTGATATATTGGCCTGCCCTTAGATGTGGCAACCCCAATGGTTACCCTAATTGTGGTCATCTTTGCAACTCGGATGAATGTTTCTTCATAGTTAGTCCCATAGGGTTGAGAAAATCCCTTTGCCACAAGCCTTACTTTGTACCTAGCAATTGAACCATCAGAATTTATCTTCACTTTATAGACCCAATTGTTGCCAATTACCTTATCCCTTTGTATCTTGGAACTAGACTCCATGTGTTGTTGTCTTCAAGGGCTTTGTACTCTTCTTCCATAGCTTCTTGCCACTCCTTTGTGTCTTTGGTCTCTTCATAGGTAGAAGCTTCATGATCTTTGATAACTTTGGTCATGAAAGCATAATGCCTAGCAATATAACTATCATAGACAAGCCTTGAAATTGGATTTTTTATGCTTTATTGACCTACTTTCTTCTTAGTTTGGTGGAATGAACCTTCTTTGCCTTGGTTCCTTGATTTCTGCTTTTGATGTAGCTCCCCCTTCTAACATAGCTTTTTCAAAGTCTTCAACTTCATATCCATCTTCATCAAGCTCTACCAATCTTTTCTTTCCTTTATTCGTTGATTGATGCGTTGAATCCATGCTTGAACTTCTTTGTATGCTTGGACCATTGATTTCCATGCTATCTTGAAACCTAGCTTCATACCTCCTCTCTGCCTCTTCAGTATCTTCATCTTGCAATCATGGCACTTTGGAAGCATACCATGGTTTGAGTTCATCAAACTATACATCTCTAGATACCTTTAACTCCTTTATATTAGGGTTGTGCCACATGTAACCTTTTTGCTGCATAGTATAACCAATAAACATACATCTTTCAGCCCTTGCATCCATCTTACCTCTTAACTCTTGTGGTACATGTGTGTAACATACACAACCAAAAATTCTTATGTGAAAGGTATGATTTCCTTCCACTCCATGCCTCCTCAGGTGTCATGTCATGTACCCCTGATGTGGGACACATATTCATCGAGTACACAACAGTAGATACAACATCTTCCCAACATGTTAAAGGCTCATTCATTTTGTTTAACATACTCCTAGAAATTTCAGCAATATACCCATTGTTCCTCTCTACCACCCCATTTTTTTGGGGAGTATACCTGCAAGTGATTTGCCTCCTTATCCCTTGGTTCTGCAAGAAATCACAAAAGGCATGGGAGAAGTATTCTCCCCCTCCATCTGACCTTAGGATTTTGATGTAGCAACCTATCTCCTTTTCAACTTGTGCCTTCAATATTTTGAACACATCAAACACATCTGATTTTTGTGTTATACAATACAACCAAAATTTCTTCAGTATTCATCCTATGAAGGTTACAAAGTACCCGTTGCGTGCAAGAAAGGAATCTTTGGTCGGTCCCCAGACATTTGTATGCACATGTCTAACACACCATGTGTTGCATATCCACTCTTCTTGAAAGGCTGCCTAGTAGACTTGCCTAGTTGACAAGCTTCACACATCTCATGCAACATTTGTAATAAAAAATTTGGTGAACCTCTTACCAATTGCCTCTTCTCCATGTATTTCAACCTTTGAAGGTTGATGTGACCACACCTTCTATGCCACAAATCTAAGTCTCGAATTTTCTTATCACCATAGGTGATGAACGTTGCCTTATTGCTTTGTCCTTTGCAAATGTCAAGAGTGAACATCCTCCCTTCCTTGTTTCCTTTGGCTATCACCTCATATCCATTCCTTGGGTCTTCAATAAAGCATCCTTTGTGGTTGAACTTGACTTGGTATCCCTTTTCAACCATTTGCCCAACAGAGATTTAGTTCTTTGTAATAGTAGGAACATGCAATACCTCATATACTCCTCTTGCTTTCTGGTTGCCTTCAAGCTTCACATCTCCCATTTTTTGTATCTCATGCTCTGTGTTGTCTCCTGTCTCCACAAAGCCTCTTTGCTTGGGTGCTTGAAGATTGTTGAAGTACTCCTCTTTACCAGACATGTGGTTACTACAACCACTATCTATATACCACACCTCATCATGTGGTTGACCATCACTACTATGCTTCATAGCTAACAAATTCTCATTTTCTGAATTTGCTGAGGAGTTAGCATAATTAGCTTGCCCTCTGTAATTGTTCCCACCTTGCTTTTTCTAACAATATTTGGCATAGTGTCCTTGCTTCCCACAATTAAAGCATCCATTTGAGTTGGAGTAGCCTCTACCTCCATATCTTCCTCCTCTACCTCTTCCTCTTGATGATTGAACTTCATCTTGGCTTGATTGACTCCCGTGATAGCTTTGGTTTCCTTGTTGGTAGTTGCTTCTACCTCTTCCTCTTGAACCACCTCTATTGCCTTTGCCTGTTCCTCCTTTGCCTGCATAGAAGAGTTGGTCTTGGTTGCCCTTTGACTTGTTGCCTCCATGGTTGAGCACCTCAGTCACCGTAAGAGAAGTAAGTTGCTCAAAATCTAGTAATGAATCCCTTACATACACAGAGGTTGTGAATGCCTTCCATTTATCATCTTCTCTAAGCCCATTAAGTGTGTGGGCAACTAGGTCATCATCATCTACCACACATCCTATTGAACCAAGTGCATCAGGAATCTCTTTTACTTTGAGTACCAAGTCATTAATAATTTGATTCGATGACTTCCAAAGGTTTTTGGGCTCATTCTTGAGCTGAATTTTTCAAGCCTTTGTAGAGGTAGAGTACAACATTTCTAAACACTCCCAAACCTTCTTGGATGTATCTAGGTCTTGGATCTGACTTATCATGGAGTTTCTTATGTGTTGAGATAGAATGAAGATCACTCTCCTATCCCTTTATTCCCACTCTCTAATGGCTCTCCTTTGATTCTCAATAGGTTTATGTTGATCTATGTATGGCTTTATCTCAGCCCACTAACCAACCCACAAAGACCCTTTCCGATGAGGAAGTTAGAGATTCTAAACTTCCAAGGTTGGTAATTGCTCTTTTCAAGCTTCTCAATCTAAGTATCATAGTCTCCCATTGTGTATGAGACTATAAAGTGGCTCCTAGTCTCTCCTTGGATTGTGATAGATGTAAGAAAGAATGATATGTTACCTTCCCACTAGATCCTCCACTTGTCTTGAACCTTTGATGATGATAGAAGCTCCCCTTTCGTTCAAATCCTCCTGGTCTTTGCTTCAATCCTTTGCTCTTAAGCAACTTCAAGGCCTCCTCTTGATGTCCTCAATGCTCAATGATGAGTTATCATACCACTAATGGAGTATATCAATTCCTAATTGTAGCTTTCCTAGGATCAAATGCTTCACTACCCCAATCCTCCAAAAATTGAATTGCTCTCTAGAACTGACGAGTGAACCTATGAAATTTTGCATAATAAAAATAGACACTATGGGCTTTCTAGAAAGCCAATATGACTCAATTCGAAGAACGTGAGGGGTATGAATCTCCTTCCACAAGACATACCAAAAATCATCCAAACAGGCAGCTTGCATGTATGTGTACCTTCCTACACACACACTTGGGAATATACAGAGATCATAATAGAGAGCTTCCAAGCTCAATATACTCAATGATAATGAACACTTCAGACTAAGATTATATCCAAAAGAAAGCTTACAATCATAGGAACAAAATGCAAATGAATCGGACAACTATACAAAAGATATGAGTGATCAAAAATCACTTCCTATGAGAAAATTCCAGCAAGCAAGGGGCTTTCTTAAGCTAGGGGCTAGCTTAGGCCTGGAGTAAACACCCCTAATGAAAGCCTACAAGTTCTCAAATGGTAGAGGAGGATGGCCATGACTTTGCTCCATGTGTTTGCTTATATAATGCTCAAAAGATAGTTGTACATTTGAGTTCAAAAATGCCCTCCAAATGATCCAGAATTTGCTCCATCAATTAGTTGAGTAATGAGCTAAGAGAATTCGGGGAAAAGTGGTTGTACATCCTACCAAAAAGTGTGAGTGATATGGCAGTTCAATTTGGCATGAGTTCCCATACTTGAGATTCCTAAAATTCTAACAAAGGTGACTATCACACCTATGGAGCTAAATCTTAAACTTTAAAGAGGATGATACACTAGAAGTACATGTTAAGAAGCATAGAAAGCTTGTTGGGATTCTTATCTTTTTGTGCAATAGTAGACTAGATATCTGCTATGTTATTACAATATTGAGAAAGTTCTCTAACAAATCAAAAGAGAGCCATTGGAATGCATGCATTTGAATTATAAATTGCATTGCAAGAGCCTTGAATTGAATGCATTGTATATGATAAAAATATATGTGTTTTTCTTTAGTACTTGTAAATAATTGTTTTTATCCTTATTGCATCATATTTAAAAGAAGGACACATCTATGAGTGCCAAAAGAAATCCTTGTTTAATACTTGTTGTGAATGTACAAATACTGTGTATGATTTTATTCTTTGCATCATGTGAATGTGAGTAATGTGGATCTTATAACTGATCTTAGCACAAATATTTCTAAAATATCTTGTAGTAACCAAATTGTTTGGAATGATTCACTTACTTTGTCTCTTGTATCTATACATCAATTGTAAAAAAAACTTAGTTTTCTACCCAAGTGTCTTTAAGGAATGAAAGATAGTGTTGCATTTATTATTTATGACATATCTATTGATTATATTTCTTTAAGAATTTTTATTAAAAGTAGATGTACCTTTGAAGAAAGATAAATAGTGAAAGAATTTGAGGATTGTATTTATTTGATTTAGAGATATCCACAACTCTTTATTGCTTGTATCGCATACAAAATATACAGAGGTATCTTCTTCAAAAGGTGATGGTTGAAATCATTTTACAAATATGATCTTAAACCAGATGATTATGAAAAACACCTAAAATATTTCCCCATTGAGTCTGACTTCAACATCAGCCAAAGAAATAACTTCATCAAACTCCAGAAAATAATATATTTTTTTAAAGTCTTTAAATCTATGGAACTCATGTTTCATGCTTTGGTTTTATTTTTGGACTTTAGATTATGGAAGAAATTTTGTACTTCAAATCACTTTAAAGTACCTTCCTAAGGAACTATTTATTTCATACTATAATTTTATCAAAAGAAGATTATTGAGAAATATTTAAAACCTCTCTAAAAGTGTTTAGATTTTTCCCTTCTACTTTCAATGGTGAGAGACATTTCTATCATCTCAACCCATGAGAAATAGAATTTGGAGAAGAAATTATTGGATATTTAGCACTGTGTCATATAAGTTCTAATTTGTATACTTTTTGGATAGATGTCAATAAATCATTCTATATATTCATAAATAATTAGTTAGGATTTGATCACATATCAAATTAAGAATAAGGTCAAATAAATTGTAAAACATAATGATTTCATGCATGAGATATGAATCACATATTCTTGAAGTACTCAAACAGAGAAGTCCAATCATATCTAACATGTATCCTAATATCACCATTTTATGCACCAAACATTAAGCCCTAATTTCTAGTAAAATCCATCAAAATTTCAACAAGTGCTTTCAACGATTAATATGTTCCAAGGATTGAGAGTAAATCTTAACTAATGAAAGACTCAATGGCTATACTTGCATGCACTTGTGCGACATGGCATTTAGCCATCAACTCATGCCATATATAGTCTAAAACGCCGGTACAAAATTTGGTAAACTCTTCAAAATCCTACTCATGAGTAATAAATATAATTTTCCACATTTTTGGACATAAAAGCTTCTTCCCCATAGCTCTATGTAAAAAACAAGCATCTTCTTTATAACTCATGCACACCTAGAGGTGTTCCTTTTCACATCTTCTCTCGTGAATGAGGAGTATCTCTTGCA